>OY720456.1:1615000-2027500 GCA_963082715.1 Harpalus rubripes | reverse complement strand
GTGATTTGACATTTATGCTAAGAAAGACTTCATAGCATAATTTATGTAGTTTTACTTTTTAACTGGCATTTTAATGGTACAACAGTAGTTAAAATTATTTTGGTTTTATTGAATATTATGTATGTCTGTGAGATGTGGATGAAATGTATCATTTTTTATGAAATTCTGTTTTCACCAAATCTCGAAAGTTTAATGCCCCTGCATGTAAAGTAATAATTTATTCAAAAATATTAATATTGTCTCCTTCAAAGTATTCTCTATTGGATATAATGCATTCAATATGCGTCACTTGTTTTCGAAAAAAAATCGTATGGACGATACTGTGATTTAAAGGCAGGTATGTATATCTATTGAATCTGTTTATTACTACCAGAATGGGGCCATACCACATTTTCGAATTTATTTATTTTTTTATAAAAATACTCTTAAATCTACTTGCTAAAGTATAAGTTTTATGTCACATAAGTTTCTAGTTTTACAGAAATAATTATTTAACGTGTATATAATATTCCAAATGACGTCATAATTATGCGACCGTAGTGTCGATTAAAAATGGAATAACATTTAACGTTTATGTCATAACAAGCAAGAGTATTCTTCAAAACTTTTGGAGTATTTATTGACATACCATTTTTCCCTTACATCTTGAGTCATAAGAATACGTGAAAAATATTATTTTTACTTCTCAACGAGTTGTTCTCGCAGGACGGCACAGAACAATATTGTACAACCATTATTGTTATTTCCAAATCAAACATAATAGTATATTAAAGAACGTGTTTTATAAGACATGTTTTTTTCGCACGCGTCAAAATTTAGAAAACGAGCGTTAGCGAGTTTTCTAATTGACAAGTGCGAAAGAAAGTCTTATAAAATGAGTTCTTTATACTATTTTTTTATATTTTGCGCCTTCTACAATAACATTTACTTACTCAATTTGTGATTATATTTTCATGTAAATAATCTTCCCTAAATAAATAAAAAAAATAATAATAATTCCGACATTTTATTATTAAAATGAATTGTCAATTAACTAAAAATAAATTAGGTAAAAATGGGTTAAAGAAACGTCTTCTAGTACCAACCGTCTAAAACAAAAAATTGCGTATTGAAATGAACGTCATTACGATACGCAATTGCGTATCGTAATGACTTCATTATGAACGCAAAATATAAAAATTATATTTATTTATAATTTTTATTTAGCATATTTCGTTATTTGTACTTACTTTTTTTAAAAACAACTTCTAAGGATATTGACGTTACTTTCAAAATGTTGGTTATATATGGTTATGTTAGAAAAGTGACAGATATGATTCATGTACAATACAGGCACATGTACGGGTGTGCCTCACTATTGTATATTTGTATACAAAATTATGACGTCACAAAATTAGACTCTTTGTAAAGAAAATCATGAATGAAAAGTATAATAATATTTAATATTTTTGATGTATATACGCATAAAATATTGGTACGACTCCATTAGCATAATTTAAGCCAAGGGTGGCCAACACAACGATCGCGAGCTACCGGTAGCTCACAGTTATATCCCAAAAGAACTAAAAATAATAAAAAAAAATTGTAAATTGTCATCATATTTGCATACGTACATATACATATACATACATAAAATCACGCATTTCCCACTTACTGGGTTAGCACAAATCCAAAAATAAAAATAACATCATCCAAAAAATAATTAGTCTCTCTTTCAACAACATTCTTACTAACCTGACATCATAGGTACAACATATATTCTTTACTCTTAACATATTAAAGTGACCGATTTTCGGTAGCGAAATACCGCAACCGGATCACAATAATAGTTACGAAACAATCATCCTTCGCCACACATTCCTGTCTAAGCACACTTCTTTCGCCTCGGCCACATTCATAATCGCATTCATACAAGCTCTTCTTCTCTTCCCACTCGGAAACTTTCTCTCTTTTAGCACCTTATCAAAATTGCACAATCAAATAGACCTTCTTGCTTTGTTCTGATCTTAGTACATCATTAATAAATATTGGTAAAGGAGGCAAAACCGTTAAATACTTTTTTTTTCTAAAATGTTCTGGCAATTTATTTTATACTTTGTTTACTTGATGCAAATTGATGAAATCGAGTAACCCCGACAGGCAATTTTGTATATAAACCTCTAACACATACGACGTACTGTCTAGAGATGTCTGCTTCCAAAATCGCACCACACAATTTATCTCAAAACTTTGCTTTCACTTTAAATTCTATATTGAAACTTTTTGGGCGTTACTTGTAAGAAAGATATCGTGGGTAAACTGTTAAAAGTGATTAAGTCAAAAATTATGGAAAATGAGATAAAGTGTCCCAAGTCTTTTAAAAACCTAGTCTCTATACAAGGAAAAATTGCCCAATCTGTGCTAATATGTTTTTAACTAAATTGAATTATATTTAAAATAAATTAGTGACCAATTCAAAACCCACCCCCTCCTTCCAAATTCCTTTACCCTACAAATAGTTGTTATAAAATATTATATGTTACGTCCGGCACTTTCTAATAACACCAAATATCATATTAATGATTTTAAATTTAAAATTCATTAATTAACACAACTTTCCGCAACCTTATTTGAATAAAAAACCTAGAACGTTTGTTATAGTATCCAACAATAATTACTGTCAACCCGTTAACAATAAATATTAACTTACCAGCAGAGACAATGAATAATAAAACAATTACCGGCTTAGAAAATTTATTGTTAATAGAGTCATTTACTCAATTTTTATTTTACCGACTAGTAACATTAACAAACACCTACAGAAATTGTCAAACAGTGTTAATTCAAATGATAAACGACAACACAAGCTCAGAAGGCGTTCATAACCTCAATTACAACTGCAAATCACCAGAAAGAAAACAAAATGTAGCAACAACAAACGGATAAGCGTTGCTAAGATACGAGATCCATGTTGGATGATAATCAGTATACATTAATGTAGGAAGCGTTATAATAGCCATAATAATTGTACTGTAGCTTAGAATGAGAAATTGCTCCTTTTATGATACGATAGTAAAAGCACTCTCTCTAGCCAATAAAAATCTGATTTGGTCGTTTAATTTTTATTATAGGCGTCATCTGATGGTCAAATTTTTCCCTTCCCCTCCTTTTCCCAGCGGTATCGCCGCTTCTTCATAACTTAGCATTTTCCACATGACCACTAAATTGGCAACATTGTAGAAATCTCCAGTCTATATTTATTTGATGGCAACTATAATTTAAATACATACCTACATATTTATTTATGCTGGAAACTGTATTAAGGGGATCGTCTACGCTTTTCCAAATAAACGAAAAGAGCCTTTATATTTTTACCAATGAGCCGGTTTCACATTTTTTAAGAAGTATTTTTAAATTTTAAAGTTTATGCAATATTTTTCATAGTAATATAAAAAATAATAATAATTTATTGTTATTTTTGCAAATAATTATATAAAAAGATTGACGCCAGATTTAGTTATGCTAACAACCCCCACTCGTGTGACGTCATTATTCAAATAAATTTTAAAGAAAACAACTCGCGCCCCAGAGCGAATGAGGAAACACGAGACTGCACTCGGATGTGTAATTTCGAAGAAAAAAAAATCTAGCTTAAAAGATATTCGAGAAAAGACGTCTTAAAATTGACCAATCAGAGACCTACACTTTTAACGTGTGTTTGCCGTAATTTTACGTTACTAGGGTTTTATACAAGTCAAATCTTCTTTAAAATGTGTGGGCGACTGTAGTTTTCGAAAAATTAAATTTGACAAGGTGAATAAAAAAGGCAAATTCTTACCATGTATTCAGCCGCTGATTACTTAGAAATGATTATAATTTTCAGAGAATGTGGACGTAACGCCAACACGTTGTACTGTACGATATAAATGATGATCTCGGATGACACCTTCTTTAACCTAAATTTGTTGACAGTGAAAAGTCAACTCTAAAGTGTCAAAATTACAGTAAGTCAAACAAATTTTGTAACTCTCTAGTAGTATTTTTAAAACCCAGCAACCAGTTTTATTTTATATAATATCATCACACCTCAAGATATCCTTCCAGGTTTGGCGGATTAAAAAGTCTTGTAACTCCGTTATGCAAGTAGCCGCAAATTATTTTCTTCTATTTGTTGGCAACCTATTGTCGTCGGCAAGTGTCAGTTTCGTCTGGGGCGCGAGTTGTGAGATATCTTGTATACACCGTTAAATATGAACAAAATAATGTTCTAAACAAATTTCTTTGTTCCTGGGGTGATCCGAATGACTCTTTTTCCTCATGTTCTTTTATAGCTTTCCAAATATTACATCGTCCTATGCCCAGTTCTGATGCCACAATTTGGACACTTTCTAATTTGGAAAATGCATTCGTGGCACGATATGTGCAGGATAAATTATACGCCACTTTTTTTGCCCGCTTCGGAGGGCCTTTCCTTTTAGATATTTTAAAACATTGGCAGAGCCAGGTTCAGGATTTTTATCCATAATATTAACGAAGAGAACAATAACAAAACTAACGAACTACTAACTAAAAACTAAGAAAACGCGCACAATGAAAGCTATGTAATAAAAAATTTAACGACAAAACACTATGATAAATATATAAACGAAAAAAACAATCAAACAGAACTGAACAGAAATTATAAATATGTAATAAATCGTGTACTATTAACTATGTTGATATTTATATATTTTATGTCAGACGGCAAAATAATTGATACAGTTGTCAAGCAAATTTAAATTTCGCGTCAATTATTTTACTGAGTAAACACGGTTCACGTTTGAACCAATCAGAGAGCTAGAATCTTAAGCCCTATCTCACCCAACGCTCTGTAGTTAAAACGGATAGAGTATAAAATAATAGTCTAATTGTGTATTGTTTTTATTGTTACAGAGTCGATGTAAAAAATGATTACCTAACCCTAGCCCGTTGGGATGTGCTCGAAGGGTGGCACGGGGACAGCGGGGGCAGGTGGCAAACCATGCCACCTCATGCTCCGCCACTGTCTCGCCATCCACCTACGGAAGGACGGCAGCCACGGCGATCCCCAGGAGTTCTGGATGTATGATAGCGGCTATCTACTATTCCAGGTCAGTGATCCATAAATGAATCTAAATAATAGCAGAGGATAAGTTGGTAAAGTTAAAGTCAGAAGTGATGGAATTTCAACCAGAAAATAAATATGATTCATTTTATCATTTTTTGAAACTGCAAGAAGTTCCACAAAAATTGTGGTTAACAAACACGATTCTTGATGTTGTTACCTCAAATAATTAAGCTATTAACTGCAGAACACAATTTACCTACTTGTGATATAGTTACCAAGAAATAATGAACGATGGTGCCTTCTATTTAAAGCAAATATCGTGATAAATTATGTGATTAAATAAAAAGGGCCATTGTTAAACTATAATCATCATTATCATTCAACGCTATGCAGTAAATGTCAGCCTTAATTTACAAAAACCTAAAATAGTTTCGATTTGATATGTACAGCTCAATTTTAAGGTCGATAGGAGATTACAGCTCAATCGAATTAAGAGAAATTAGTAACAAATAATGAAAGTATGTATATGCTTAATAATTAATATTAATAAATAAATAAAATGATATAATTGTAATACTTCGGAACTAAAGGGGGTTTTGCTTTAGCAGCTCGTCACTCAAATGAATTCCATATATATTATTTTGATTGGCGACTCAAAGACCACCTATAAATATATAACGAATACCGAGTTAGGGGGTGGAGTCTACTACCAATGGAAGTAGACAAATTCAAATAGCGGACACGTAGCTAGCAGTCCAGTACTGCAATTCTCAAACACTTTTTATTTGAATATAAATATCTTGCATTAAACTTAATAATTTAGATACACTTGCAATTATAAAACATGTAGATTTGTATAGTGTTGTAATATTAATTTGTTTTTTATAAATATAATTTAAAAATAGCATACATTTCAAAAACATTTTAGATCCACGAAGAAAACAGTTTTATATAAAAACTTATATTCGTGACGGCACATCTACATTTTCAAACTTGGGGGGACCATAACTCGCTTATTAATAGGAATTTTTCACCGGATTTTCACCAATAGTCTTAGTTTTACTTATACTTTCTGATAAAATTAGTTTAAAAAATGGTGGAATCCCCTATCGTGTGTGGTAGGAGTTAATACAGAGCCGGATTCGTATTTTAATATCTACGCCCCCCCCCCTCACTGATATCACAAAAAATATTGTTGATATTTATTAATGAAAGATTAATTAAGTTTTTTGAAGAAATGAATTTTTACAAACTACATAATACATTTTGAACAAGATGCTACTAATTACTTAATTGTTGAAATTCATTGTTTGTTGGTTAGGGGTGCTTACCCCAAAAACAGGTAGTGGAAAAAAATTTTCATGTTCAGATTCGAAATCCTCGGACATTTTTACATATGTGCACCAAGTTTCAAAATTTTCTGAAGCTTGATACAGATTTTGTAAAAGATTATTTGAAAAATGAGCTAGTCTCAAATAATTATTAATTTTATAAGGGGTATATTTATTTTTTCGGGTTCATAAACCCCAAATTAGGGGTTGGACACTTTTGTACCTATTTTTATTGTACGGACTTTTTTACATATGTTCAACAGGATTTAGTCAAATCGATGAGGGATAAATTTTTCTATGAAACAATAAAGATAAACATATTTTTAAGGGTTCACATCCCCTTTTTGTGGTTGTAACTCCGAACCCCGTTGAAATTCATAAAATCTGTGTGCGCCATTGAACTCACCACCCTTTAATTAGTCTGTGTACCAATTTTCATAAAATTTTAAGGATTGGTTCATAAGTTATGAATCCTTAAAGTTGAAACATTTTGTAAAGAAATTTTTAACAATTTTTCCTATAGAAATATCTGGCGATTTCGGGGATTCCCATTGGTTATGAGGGGAATCCCCGTCTTGTCAGGTGTAGATCGTTGCTTTTTAAATAGACAGAAGAGAATGAATTTTTGTTCAAATTAAAAAATTCATAACTTGGAAACGGTTTGAGATATCGGTATGAAATTTGGATATGGCACTTTTGGGACTTTTGGGTATCGATTCATAATTAAACCAATTAATTAATTAAACCAGGGGTACCAAAATTTTTGGGGTAAACTTTAAGTGGTGTTACTTTAGAACCGTTTGAAATATGGGGATGAAATTTTGTATGGGTATCATTAATACTTTAGACATTAATTGAGCAATTAATTGATTAATGATTTATACCAGTGGCACAAAAAATGTGGCACCAAAAATGTAAAATGGTGTAGCTTTTGAACCACTTGAGATATAGGGTTGTAATTAAGTATGTATACCTGATGTATCTTTACAATTAGGGTAATTTATTAAGTAGCCCAGTGGTTCTAAAAATGTGGGACAAATTTTATAAAAAAATTCTCACTTTTAAACCATTGGACATATAGGGTTGTAATTTAATATATGTATCTAGTATATTTTTGCAATTACGGTAAATCATTAAGTAGATCAGTGGCTTTAAAAATGTTGGGCAAAATATATAAAATGGTGTTATTTACTAATTATTTGAGATATAGTGTTGTAATTTGATATGTGTACTTGATAGTACTCATGTAGTTTATTAAATAGACCAGTGGCTTAAAAAATGTTGAACAAATATATAAAATATTGTCATTTTTTAAATATTTGACATATAAGGTTATGTGTACCTAGTACAAGTATGTGTTTGTACTTAGGATAAGTTGTCAAGTAAACCAGTGGTACCAAAAATTTGGAAAAAAATTCATAACTTATAAACCGTTTGAGATATAATGCTGATATTTTGTACATACAGTTTTTATGATGGTTGTACATCTACTACTATAATTTTCTTATTATAAAAATATGTTACGGTAAAAGCATTCAAAAATAAATCAACTGGTATGTTTATTATCAAAAATGTGAAATCAAATATATATTAAGATACGTACTGAACACATTGACGCACGGCTATGAAATAAAGTTACAAATTATATCCGAAATAATAAATGAACTTACCTTACAGCGACAGTATTGCCAACAACGACGATAGTTTTAGAATGCATGTCGTAACCTAGTCGAAAAAAATGAAATTTTGAAAGACAAGCGTGTTATATCTATCCATAGGCGCCCACAGGGGGGGTCGAAAGGGTCGACTGACCCCCCCTTTCATTTATGGACTGTATCCATTTCTAAAAATAAAATTTTATATTTTCATTTCAATGTATCATTGTATTTTTTAATAATTATTGGTAATATTTTCTTATATTTTAATCAAAAATTTATTATATTACATTATCTTCGGTGTTGTATTTTCTTTAATATGCCGTAGTTTATTCTAATAATTTTATGATCACGTTCTTCTCAAAACTTTCACAATTATCGATTTTACTGTTATATAGAAATAAAGAAATAGAAAAGTAAATAATGAATAGACATTGCATATTTATTTATATTAAAAGTACCTACGTATGATTAGGGTTGCTGTATTTTGTGAGGAGCGCGATTTAATTAACATTTAATTATTATACATTTTATTTTGAGCAGTTCAATAGAATAATTATATTGTTACTCAGTAATATATTTTAATTTAATGCAACATTGTATTTTCAGATTGTCTGTTTATGTAGTTATTGCTTAGCTCACATTATTAGTAGAAGGGGAAATTCTACGTTTTTAGAGCGTACATACGCATTTTCGTCATAAAATTTTGATTTTTTTTTATGAATTTGTTAAATTTGCTTCCTTGTAAAGAACTCTATATTATCTTACTTTGCATTAAAACACGTTTGACCTTGAAAATTATTAAAAATTCGCCTGCGGCGCATTTTTTTCTTACAACAAAAATTTCGACCCACCTTGTAAAAAAGTTTACGGGCGCCCGTGTATCTATCCTTTTTTGTCAATGCAAATATGAAAGAGATAAATGTATGCTAAATTGTTAATTTGTTCATCATACAAAAGCCTTTGATCGGACAACTTAAAATATTATATTGTACTTTTATTTTACGATCATTCGTAATGAATACACAACATGCATTTTTCCTAACATCTGTTTTTAAAAATATATCAAATATATCAAGTTTAAAGTACGTAAATAAGGGTTTCTATCTACCATGACTCAAGTGCAGACTATTCCAACCGGAAACTTAATTTTAAAAATAACCAGACTAACCACAAAGAACCATTGACGTCGCGAGTAAATTTATTAGCTCTTAATTAATTTTTTAATTTGCCTTTCTTTTGTTGCATTACAATAGCCACAAATTTGAACAAATTTTCCTTTATTATAAAATGTAACAGTTTATGTTTTGATTGAAAAGTAATTTAGGTACTATTATCGGAACAAAAGACACAATAAAAACGAACACAATTAAAAATTGTAATTGGAATATAAACTTTCAAATCAATTTTCAATAATGAAAATGTTTGTAAACATGAGTTATTATACAGTGAATTTTCATTTTCAGGCCAAGCAATCTTGTAGGTACTTAATTGATTAATTTTTGGAAATTGAATAAAACTTTATTTGTAAAGTATTCGAGAATTATATACATACATACATAAAATCGCGTATTTCCCACTTAGTGGGTTAGCACAAACCCGAAACAATAATAATAATAATAATAATAATATCAACCACAATAATAATCACTCTCTCTTTCAACAACATTCTTACTAACCTGACACCATACAACAAATATTCCTCTCTTAACATATTAAAGTGACCGATTTTCGGTAGCGAAATACCGCAACCGGACCACAGTAATAGTTACGAAACAATCACTCTTCGTCACACATTCCTTCCGGGAAAGCATAAAAAGAGAGTGTCTGCCGTGGAAATGAGGTATTTACGTGGTGTATGTGGATATGTAAGACGAGATCGCGTGAGGAATAATTTGGTGTATGAAGAATGTATGGTTAGGAAAAATGTTGTTAAGAGAGTAGGAATGAGCCAGTTGAGATGGTTTGGTCATGTGGAGAGAATGAAGAGTGAACGGCTTGTAAAGCGTATATATCTTGGTGAAATTGAGGGTGTTCGATTGCGTGGTCGTCCAGTGTGTAAGTGAATGGACGTGATTGATAAGGTGCTAAAAGAGATAAAGTTTCCGAGTGGGAAGAGAAGAAGAGCGTGTATGAATGCAATTATGAATGTGGACGAGGCGAAAGAAGTGTGCTTAGACAGGAATGTGTGTAAGAATTATATGCTAGAATAAAATTTTCACTTCATTTTAAACAACTATTTATCTGTTACTTTTTGCAAGTTTTTCTAACTCATATTTACAATATTTGAAATATGGATGTTTTTATGAAGAGCTCCTCAATTGTTTTAAATAACTTTCTGAATCAAAATATGGAATTGACCAGGACAGTATTTCCTTTGACAGTTTTAAAATAACGCACAAAATATTTTGACGACGTTATAAAAGAAGACTGGTTGGGAGTTTTTAAGAAATAGAAAGAAAGAATGGTTGTGAAAAATAAAATTCTGTAAAAATTGAACCGTGTGTATTATGGCCCGTTGCACCAACATAACTTAAATTTCAAATTTTCCTTAAAGTGACAATATTACATCGAAATGAAATATTAATACTATGTTCCGTAAGTCAACCAAAAAACCAGTATTTTGATTCTGGGTACACCATGGTTCCTGAATATTTTCATCTATTTCGGTACAGATTGACATTGATTCATATGACATTTAAAATTGACACAACCTAACAAAAATAATAATTAACCAAATGAATGACAACGTTGAAGATGACAACGAAATTGAACATTCTATTATAATAAAAATAACACAACCAACAATATATCAAATATAAGTAATGTTTTCAACTTACATTTATAATAATAATGAGTAATAACACTAAAAACGCGATTTAAAAATTTGACATTGACGTATATTGTTTCATTTTGTTGTGATGATGTTTGAAAGTAGCGGTAGTGGGGGTAAAAAAACTAGGATTATTTCGTGGTTGCCGTGGTTCGGCTTTTTTCAGGAACCGCGTTCCAAAAAGAAACCGGTAAATAATTTCAGGACTTACGGAACACACAACCGTAAACCTGATCGAACCGGTTGCATTACGAAACATACTATAAGTGAATTATGATTGTCAAAATTTCGATTTGCATTTATTTTTTTATAGAACCGCTTAAAATTTAAACCTACTAATTTAAGATTCCATTATACCCAATTTAATTCTATTCCATTTTATTCCGAATTAAATCCACAAATCATAGTAATCAAATCTCCCAAATCATCCCTAGATCTAATTATGTTGCGCTCCCATCAGTTTCTACGCCACTGGCATAAGACACCCTCGTGTTTCCTGAAGTGTAACACCACCATTCCTAAGTATATACACCGAAGGCAACACACACGTCGACTTGTGTGTATCTTCAGTCGTGTGACTGTGTCTGCGTTTGTTTACAGTCCTTGGTCCTATACACTTGGTTGCCCATTCACACTTAGAATTAACTTCGAAGAGGAAGTAGTAGGTACAGTCTGGGGATGGTTTTAGAAACGGAAAAAATAGTTCATATATTTTCTTATTATTATAAAAATAAATAAATTTTGTATTCATTACAAACGCTACGAACTTATGCATCAGCCTGATAATACTCCTACTTTTCTTGGTGAGAAATTTAAAGGCTGCGTCCGCATTTGGGCTTTAGGGTAAAGCATAGATCCTGGATTAGCCGCATTGCTAATGAATTGGTGCATTCACTAAGGCTTCTTAAGTCGGATTTAGAAAAGATTATATGAGATTAAAATGTCCTAAAAGAGAAAAAGGGAATTAATTGGACTTAACAGGATCAGAAGAAAAATTGAAGTGTAAACGAGAAGTGAGATGTTTGTTGTAGAAGACATTTATTAAAGAGGACAGACGAAGGACTTTGAAGGTGTTTTGAAAATTTAGAATCAAAAGTAGATTTTCAAAATGTGTGTACAAATATTTGTATACAGAGTGTTAATGAATACGTATTACAAATTTATAGGATAAGTAGCCCGAAAACGTTGCGTTTCGGGATATGAGTATGTAATATGATTCCTGTAAATTTGTAACATGTATTTATTAACATCCTGTATTTGAGTTTTGGGGGACATAACTCAAAAATAGGTAGAGATAAAAACTTGTGGATAATTTTTAGTATGTTTCCTGTACCTCTTCTACGTCTAGGGCCTGTTTCTCAAAAAATACTGGACTATTATTACTAGTCTCTACACTAGTAATATATTAAAAATATTTGACTCTGTCGGGTTCAGTAATAAAACTAATCATAAAGCGGCATATCGCCGCTTACTGCTTGATTATAACATTTGTTACCGACGCCGCTCTGTTGAAATTCTTGGGTTCGCCACCTACTGTGAGTCCTAGAGTATAGTAAAATAATCTTACTGTTCTTTGAACATAATAGCTATTTTTGTATGCCGCTATAGTTTTATTGTCGGACACGACGGAGTTAAAAAAATATACTATACAGGTGAAGTTTACTAGTTTTTGTTTCTGAAATATACAAGTGTAAAATACTAGTTACAAGTTGGGAACTAGTATTTACTAGTGTATTTGACAAAAAATACTAGTATTTTGTTTCGAAAATATTTGAGTTGTCTGTCAGACTAGTAATTTACTAGAGAAAAGCTACAAGTGTCAAAAGTCTTGTAAATTTTGAATATAAATTTAACTAGTCGTATTGTTTGACAGTTCGTGTTTTTTTCTCTTTCGTATGTAATTCAATGGTTCTTTGTTAATGTTGATTCAGATTCATGTAGTGTCTGTCGTTTAGTGTTAATATAGTTACATATTTGTATATCAAGGCCGCGAAATCACTCTTTAGCGTACCGAGAGAAAAATTGTCGCCGAGGCCGCTTGCGGCCGAGGCAAGACAATCTCGAGGGCGCTAAAGGATTTCGCGGGCAAGGTGTACACAATAATTTAGTTAGCTTTCAAGGTGGCTATGGGATTAACATTTGATAAACAAAACCATGCAATTCTTAAGTGTCAAAGTGATTGTTTACCTAATTTCGCGGCTGCTACCATGACAACGGTCGCGAAATCCAATTTCGTGGCCTGTATTGCGGCTGCGAAATGCTTATTTTGCGTCCGGTTGCACAAAAAATTCTTTTAAATAATATAATAATGTGGTCTAGTGACTCTGAGTCCAGTGATGAAGAAGTAGTGCGACGTCAAAAACTAATTAAAGCAAGAATAAATTATATCTATGCAGAAATCCCATATGAATAAGAGGTTACTCATGGCAAATAAGTTAGAAACATTAATTAGTTTATTGGGACTTATTATTCAGCTAGATATGAACAGAAACCATTCATTAACCATAACAATACAACTTTTTTAAGTTTGACCAAAATGTCACCCTGATATAGTTCTAGTCTTTGTCTTGTCTACTCAACCCGAAGCGTGACAAGTTTGACAGATTTTTATCCATTCATTGAATTTAACTACTCTATACAATTTATTTAGAGAATGTTGCATATAGAATACCTTTAGCATCTCTAATCATCCCCAAAATAGTTAATTTCGCATCCAGTGTAGACATTTTTATTCAAAAATAATTTAATATCAAATTAAAACACTTGAAAATGTCAACGTCAGTCAGAAAATAGAAATCACTAGATTTAAAGAATATTGGATTAAATACTAGTATTTATTAAAAAAAAAAAATAATAATAGACTATTGAAAATGTTTCAGAAACACTATTTTACTTGACTAATAAAATTTCACTTGTATAACTATTGACTTGTGAACTAGTAACTTGTAAACTACGAGTAGTAAAATACTTTTCAGAAACACAATAATTTACTAGTACTATTAAAAGTTTTACTTGTAAATAGTAACTTGTAACTTGTATACTAGTATTTTTTGAGAAACAAGCCCCTAATATAATAGAAATATTTTTCAATCAGAAATAAGTATCATTTATTAAACATCCTATTACAATAACGGTGCAAGAATTACTTCAATATCAAAAATCCATTTGGCATAATGTAAAACCAATACTCCCTACTTAGCTACAAATACTTCGATTCTTTCAACACAAGCCATTAACAATGATTTGTTGTTTCATATCTTTGATTTCCCCTAATACTTTTCCTTTGCCTTCATCATTTACCAGCTACGAATTCTATTTTCCTGGAGTCTGGCTTTCTCTCTCGTATTGCAACTGCATTCTTCCATCCTTGTCTTCATCAATGGTCTCTTTGAGAGATCGTTTTTGCCAACGTTTAAATTGTTACGCGGTTGAAGCGAGATTATGTTTTTGTGAGTATAGAAGCAGACCGTAATGTTATGGTTCTAATACGGTACTAATAGAATTGTATTATCAAGTGGTTTTAACATTTTTATGCAATATTAGAAATCATGATTGTGCTGATAAGTTGTGTGTCTGTATATATTCAACAAGTTACAAAGAAGTTTCAATTAATGCTACGCTTAGGATTAAGAGAGAATGTGCCTAACAATACACGAAAAAAGATATTAATAATTAGGAGCATATTAGATTTGTTGAAAAACAACTGTTTATTGGGTTTTTGTTACATGATTTGTCAAAAATCAATTCGAAACTTATAGTTTCAAATCTGTTTTCTTATTTATTAATTGTTGTAATCAATGGACGTTTTCAATTTAAAGAGCTAGAAGATATGTGCAATGGGGATCTGCGCATAGTAAGAACAACTGAGATCTATGGCGTTTGTTTCTAAAAAAATTAGACGTAAAATGTGAGAATAGCTTAGATAATTTTAAAAAATCTTTTCGAAATAGGTTATAAAAGCTTTTATTGAAGTTAAAATGTCTAACGATGCAAATTTTCACTGAGAATACAGGTATTTTAATTACTGCAATATTTTTGACGTTGTTAAGCATGGTTTTGAAGGCTTTTAACTTAGCTTATACTTGTACAAGATAAAAATGAGAAACGAAAATATTAACCTCCAAACTATTATTCAAACGTCAAACAGATGATCTGTTTAAATTACCCGCACATGCTGTTGCTATTGGACGTACCGATGTTATTGCTTTACGGCCATTCATTGGTTCGGCGTAATTCTACGTCATACATGGTGGTAATTTAAATATTAAAATTTCATTATTTTTTTTCTCATCAATTAATGATAATTTTGCTAAAAAAAAAATGTGGGTAGCAAGTTTTTATTGTCTCTTCAAAAATATTAAATAAAAATTGACGCGCAAGTAGCCCATTGTTTCTCATTTCATTTTATAGTTTATAGTATATAGTATAGTTTATACTGTATTTCAAATAAGAAGAGACTTGTTTTTTTTTTAATTCTTTAGTAAGTAAACAGTTACTTTAAGTTGTTAAATAGATTATAAAGTCAAAATAGAATAAATAATATACCTGCTTACATTATTGCTATAGTAAACTTGTAAAAATCAGGAAACTGGAATCGAAAGCTCTATCTTACTCCAAAGTCTATTCTTATCTGAAATACAGTATAGTAAAATTTATGCTCGATAGTCTATAATTTTAAGTTATTGATGTTAGCTCATCGATTTTATTGTATTTTAGATATTAATAGACTTAGGAGTAAGATAGAGCTTACGATTCCAGCTTTCTGATTGGTCTAAACGTAAACCAAGTTTACAATAGCAATATGTAAAGCAGGTATATTATTTATGCCATTTGGATTTTATAATTTATTTAACAACATTAAGTAACTGTTTATTTATAAAAGAAACAAAACCAATTGATAAGTTTTATGTGTGTAAAACAGGCTGACTCAGCAGCACCATCAAGTCTATTCTTATCTGAAATACAGTATAGATCAATGGGTTTCTCTACCTGGCACATATAAATTAACTCAATGACGTCACCACATTGGACTGCCATTCTTAGAGAAATTTGACTATACCATTAAGCATTTTTCCTTAAAAAACTACTATGAATACTATAACTTATGCTCCACATCATTCCATATTCACGGTCACTCCTCCCCATAAATCACCCTATTTTTTCCTCCCTATGGTCTACATCCCTCATAACGCAAAACATCCCTCGCAGGGCGCGCGACTCCCTGTAGGCATTAAATCATTTCATGAAGTGTGCTTTGCTGTCTGTGTCACTTGGCAAACGGCATCGTCGCAATCAAAGCGGCCCTGGAGAAACAGCGGACGATCGAACGGAAATGCCTCGCAGGTTATGGGAAGTGCGCCAACCGGAAATGATTGAAATAACGGCAAAATTGTTTCGATTAGGTTAGGAAGGTGATGACGTTGTTTGTATGCTAGACACGAAGAAAATAAATAGATTTCAAATTGGTGATAATTTGGTAACATTGGCTGGTAGCATGAACAACTGATTATGGGTAATTGGCGAGCTGTTTTATTTCTGTCAAATAACAGTTACATATTTTTTATTTGAAGTATTTTTGATACTTTTCAAATATTAAAATGATGTAAGAAAGTGTTTAGCTTACGTACAAATTGTTAAGGTGGCTTGAGGCAATCAAAGATTTTCATTAATTTGTACAACTTCTTATTGTAGGGGAGACCGGTGTCAATTCTAACATGTGTCAAATGTAAGAAGGGTAGGTAACAGGGCCATCTTTTCGAAGTAGATCAAAACGCGCTTGCAGAGTGAAGCAGAAAGAGTAATAGCTCTTTGGTACTCGTATTTAGTGCAAGTACATACGCGCAAATACGGCGTCTGTTTCTGACGAATGTCTGTAAATCGACAAAAAAGTAAATACAGGTAGTGATACACATTGTTTCTAAAACAAAGTGCTCTGCTCGGAAATATTTCAAATTAAGGATCAGTTTGTGAGATATCTGCTTTTATTTTTCATTAAAAACATTTCGAATTATTACCTAGTAAATACAAAAAAGCAAATAATATCTTTATAAGTTAAGCGGTGTTAGTTGTAACACATGCCACGGTGTCGATTGTAACGTGTTTATTAATTAAGTACAGTATTAATCATGATAAAAATTACAAGAAAAAACCACTGCTATCGAAAACATAAAAGACGAAGAGCAAAGAAAAGAAAAACAGTTCCGAAAGTAATAGTCGCAGATTACTCTTCAGATGACTCTGATGAGGAAACTCTCTAATATATATTAGCTCATATTTTTGGAGCACAGCAGATTAGTTGCAGTGTCGAAAATGTAAAATCTGGACACAGGGCACGTTTAAATTGTACGAAGAAAGACCTATTTTATGTTTATCTAACTGCAATTCCGTTAGCGACTAAAGACATTGGTCAAAATGGTCCATATCGCCAGCAGAATATATATTTTGTTTGCTTTTAGTTGAGTCATCTGAATTTTGTATTTTGTGAGGTAATAAATACATGTTTTTTTACTTCCCGCTACCCTTGGTAAGGGAGGTATAGTGATCGTGCTAAAAATTGCATATCATGACCACGTTTTAAGATCCCTAGAATCCAATTTTAACATTTACACGATGATGTCTGTGTGTATGTATGTGTATGTGTGTGTGGATCCTCCACTCTAACTCAAATACTAACATTCAGAAAATTTTGAAACCTTGTATTTCGAACTTTTTCTGTAATGGAAAGAGCCCATTAGATTTTGGTGAAAATCGGATAACCGGAAATGGCACTTTACTAGAAGCTCAAAATAGTTTTTCTTCGAAAAATACCTTTAAATGTTATTTTTTCGAGATTACTCTTATTATAAAAATTAAAGATTATTAAATTTTCTACAGATTTGCATTAACACTTACCCCACTCTGTAATGGAGATTTAATCCTATTGAGGAGTTAAAAAAAGGTAGTTACTTGGTTTAGATTGGACTGTATTATAAGAAATAAACTACCAGGTAATTTCTTCTTCTTTTATCTGTTATTTTATCTTATTACATCACTGTTAAAATTTGTTACAATTAACACTGGCCCTGGTACTATTAACACCAGTTAGGTGGCAATTGTAACATTTCTAATGCCTAACTAAAAATCCTTGTACTTTTATATTTGTCGCATTTTCAAAAGTTTCAAATTCAAAATATTATTCGCTAAGGGGGGTAATGTCATATAGGTAATTTCAAAATTTCAAAATGTAACGTTAATTCGTTAAAGATAAAAATTTAAATTTTGTAACAACTTTTCAAGTGCTTGAGATGTATGGTGCATCTAAAGTCGCATATGAACCAAATTGGCGCATGTAATGTAAAAGGTTGAGCACCACTGACTTACATCAAAATGAGCAGACAATGCAAATATGCGAAGAAAAATTCTAAAATCGATTCATCGAATGTGCACTTACTTTGATAACGCCGAGTTAAATATAGATATAGATATTTTCTTATAGACATTTGCAACTTATACTTACTTTCTTTGCTAATGCACTTACAGTTAATACTTCTTACAGCTAACTATTGTATAATGCTACATTATTTACCATTTCACTTACAGTATTGTCTTGTTCATAGGCGTGCGCACGGTGGGTGCCATGAGTGCCACGGCACCCCCTAATATATTAATACGAGGGCTGTTCTCTTTCCACTGAGCCTATATCTATAGCAGGCTATGATATTTTAAAACAAATTTTGTTTGATATTTTAATATAGTTGTTTACAAGGTTAATTACAGTGATGGTTGTTAAATATAATTGAATGTTTAAATACATAATTTGTAAGTATTCCTTTCCCCAAGAAATCATTGAATTGAGCAAAGAGCTTTATTTAGCTGTGATTTTTTACAATTTCAAGCGTGGATTAAGCCATCAAAAATATTTTGAGGAAATCCATCCAGCGTTGACAAGTCGTGTTCCTTAGGTACCGTAAAGCGGTTGTACAATGAATTTCAGCGTGGCCGACTTTCCTTAAATGACAGTTTTCGAGCTCCTAAGCCAAAAACGGCAAGCAACTTTAAAGATTGGTGTGAAAGAAATTGAAACCATTTAGATCAACATTTGATTCTCGTTGGATTCCCCACAATTTGACACTAGTCAAAAAGACAACCGTTTGAGATGGTGCAGATCTACACTAGATTGTACAATAGATCGTTTCATTTGATGTACAACTTCATTAGAGGTGACGAAACATATGTAGGTATACTGCAATGATCTCGAAAAAAGCAACAGTCCGCAATTTGGGTCTTTGAGAATGAGTCGGCTCCAACAAAAGTTATTTGTGAAAAAAGCCGAAGAAAAAGATGGTCGCTACATTTTTTGGAATTATTGGAAATGTTTACACTGTATCACTGGAGGATCGTCGTACTGTTAATGTTGAATGGTACACTACCGTTTGTTTGCCTTAAGACCTCCAAAATGGTCGCGAAAAACGTCAACGGGGAAGGATTATCTTGTATCAAGACAACGCTCGACCGTACACTGCAGCTCGAACGACTGATTATTTGAATGACCAAAACATTATAATGGGTCATTCGCCGTATAGTCCAATCCTGGTAACTAATGATTTATTTTTCTTTCTACGTGTAAAGGATAAGTTACGGGGATTACGTTTTATATCGGCCGAAGAAGCTGTTAATGCATTTAAAAATTAAATAAAGAAACAAGCGCGGGAAGATTGGAGAAAATGCTTTGGAGATTGATTTTCATGGATGCAAAAATATATTGATTGTGGAGGGGAATGCCTTGAAAAATTATAAATAAATGTGTTTTGCAAGTAAATTGTGTGTTACTTTACTAGACTCAGTGGAAAGAGAACAGCCCTGGTAATATTGAAAATATTAAGTTTTTATATTTTTATTTTGTTCATGTTGCTATAATATATATTTTATTTGTTATTTTTTCTCGATATTTTGAAGTAATAATGGTAAAAGAAATGACTCCATTTACATTTATTACTTTACTTATAATAATAATTATACATATTCATTTTGGTACCCACAAAAGTAAAGTTCTGTGCACGCCTATGGTCTTGTTTACTATATTTTGTATTTTGTACTATGTATTTTTGCATATGTTACAGTTAATTTTGTTTATTATATTTATATTCCTGCCCTATTTTAGACTAAGTCTGTTGGGTAGATGTAGGTACTTAAAATAAAATAAAATAAAAATAAAATAAAATTGAATGATAACTATCTGCATTCTATGCGCATCCGTTATCAAATCTTCCTGTCAGCAAATCAGCCGTAGATTACCATTTGTGTGCATGTTGTCTGACAAACTGCATACAATTGCAAATTAGCTGTAATGCAGAATACTGTAACTTCATCTTGTCATCATGCACCAGTAACCCGAGTTGATTTCGTCATTTGACGGCCACAATTGCGCATTAGCTCGTGATTTCTTACTGCGTTTATAGCTGCCTGTGTTTCGTTCGATTCATTATGGGCCTGCGGTTGTCCGTTCCACCTACTGATAAATTGATTGATAACAGTGCGAAATCAGCCTGATTCGGTTATTAACTGATTGCTTCCAGTTATTAATTTGTAAGAATTGATTCAATGATAACAGCGGAATTTGGAACGGAGAAAATGCCACGCGATAAGCGAACTATTGATTCATTAAATATTTAAATATAAAAAGCTGTTATTTTTTATTTTTTGGGTTACGCATTTTTACCTTCCATCATATTTAACAGTTTTTAATGAATAAGCACGTTTTAGAGTCCATAGAATACGATTTGCATGTTTCAGAGGCCCTAGAATACGATTTTACTAGTTTTGCGATGATGTCTGTATGTCTGTATGTCTGTATGTCTGTGTGTGTGTGTGTGTGTGTGTGTGTGTGTGTGTGTGTGTGTTTGTGTGTGGCGGTTTTTTCTCCAACTCCAACACTACAATTCTAAAAATATAATTCTTCTTCGTTACATCCATATGAAGAGCTGATTAGATTTTGATTATAATTGGTCGACCGGAAGTACCCTCATTTGAAGATTTTAACAGTTTTTCTTGAAAAAACGTTGTTAAATATTATTTTTTCACACTTAATGTTATTATAAATTTTTATATTTCATATTAAATGGATATAGAGTTAAAAAATTATAAAGAAATTATCTTTCGTCAGTTCTATGTATTTTCTATAAATGTCATACAGAAAGTTCCTTGCAAAAGATTCTATTTCTTATACATTACCTTAAGGCAGTTGTTTGTATTTTATACAAATTCCATACAAAGTTTGTAACAAAAGATTCTATATTTACAGTAAAATTATAACACAAACATACTGTCAACTCCACTTGACACTGACATATTTCAATCAGAATTTTCTTAATATAGCAGCTTTTGCAGAGTTCTAGCATAGCTGTCTAATATATAATATTTAATTTCTTTATAATTTTTTAACTCTATATACATTTAATATGAAGTATAAAATGCATTCAAGTCGTATAGAGAATAAAATATTCTTTAATATTTATAATAACATTAAGTGTGAAAAAATAATATTTAATATCCTTTTTTCAAGAAAAACTGTTAAAATCTTCAAATGAGGGTACATCCGGTTGACCAATTATAACCAAAATCTAATCAGCTCTTCATATTGATGTAACGAAGAGGAATACGAAAGAATTATAATTTTTTGAATTGTAGTATTAGAGTTATCAATTTAGAAAATTTTGTCACACACACACACACACACACACACCCACACACACACACACACCCACACACACCCACACACACACACACACACACACACACACACACACACACACACACACACACACACACATACACACACACACACATACACACACACACACACACACACACACACACACACACACATACATACATACATACATACATACATGCATACATACATACATACATACATACATACATCATCGTAAAAATAGTAAAATCGTATTCTAGAGACCCTAAAACGTGCTTATTCATCGAAAACTCACCACCGAATTTTTTGACTAAAGACAATACCTTCCTTACCTAAAAGTGACTGAAGGAAATTAAATTTCATAAATTAGCCGGCTGTGCTATAACTATGGCAAAAACTACTATATTAAGAAAATTCTGATTGAAAGATATCAGTGTCAAGTGCAATTGACAGACTATGTTTGATTTATAATTTTTCTGGAAATATAGAAATGTACAAGAAATATAAATCTTTTGCAAGATACTTTCTGTGTAAAATTTGTACAAAATACGTAGAACTGACGGAAGGTAATGTAGTGCCACATCAAATTTTTGACTATGATTTTGTCCAAAGCACGAAATGAAAAATTTATTGTTTAAGAAGAATACTGGAACTATCACTACAAGATAGAATCAGAAATAAAAAGATTAGAAAACAACTTTATAAATTTGTATTGGACTTCATCGAGAAGAAACAACTAACTTGATGGAGCCACAAGATACGATAGATCGATGAGACAAATATGGATGACAAACGTGGTTTGGACAACTGGGATAAGGTAACACTCAAGATCTTGGAAAAGAAAAACTTGCCGATACCAGACGCTTATAAGATGGTAAGGAATAAGAAGCAATTGTACACCCTGCACTTTACGGTATATAAAAGGGTTTCTGGCAATATTTTTCTTTGAATTACTGCACCTTCCGTAGTTATAGAGTTATCTAGAATTCCAATAATAGAGATATGAATGTTGTTACTGGTCAATGTAATCCAGTAACAATTATTATATTCTGTCCCCGATTTTATGATTTATGACCATATTTGCCTTTGCGAACAACTAACTTAACAATTAAATTTACTCTACATTTAGAGATATAAATAGAACAATGTCTCCCATTTTTCCAAGTCTCGTACGAGGACAACAAAATTAAACCAAGTCGAATTCCATAAGAATTTATACATGTCAGGTGTGGAGTTACGTAAAGATATGTCACTTTCGCTTGGTAAAAATAATAAACGAGATTTTAAAGAGCAAACTCAGAAGAAATAGTTGTTACTGTAATGATTAATCGAATACTATATTTAATGTTATATTTGCTGAGAAATGCAAATGTCAAAGTGAAAAATTTAAAAATGAGTAACTTTCCCTCAACCTAAATTATGTAAGGTTTATTAATTTGTTAAATCCGTATAAGTGTGACTTATAGGTAGTAAATTGGGTGTGCCAATCTGCTTTGTACTCAGATTTCATATTACAAAAAATCTGATGTGGCCAGCACATAACCTCTCGCCAGATATTTTACCTGGTTGTACGCATAAAACGAAAAATATTTTTAAATACAAATACATATATTCATGTCTCACTACAAAATAATTCTCACATATATTTGCAAAATCTATGGGATATTTTAATATAAATTATGTACAATACATACATTTTCTTTATACTCAATATCCTGAAATGTTCTTTTTCTACTTTTCTTTTCTTTTTCTTTATATTCGTCATTTTTTCGTAAATTCCTTTTATATCCTTTTTTACGTATATTCTTTTGCGTTGTTGACTATTTTTTTTTTTAATAATCTTCATAATAATGTACAAATATTTTAGACAGTGGTATACAAATATTTTTGACATTGACATTTATGTGTCAATTATAAACATTTGAATTTCTTGCCTTGTAGTAGTTTTTACATCTAATTATTTTATATGCATTTATTTATCTCTTCTATAGAAGATATAATAATGAATTTATATTTATCGAATAAAGAATTTAACGTTCTTTAATATAAGTATTTACATAAATTTTCGATAAATAATATTTAGATGATTTTCTTCTTGTAACTACTACTTCCGGTTGTCCAATTGTTACCAAAACTTAATCAACTCTTCCCATTATTGTTAGATTGAGGAATCCGTAGTTAAAAATGTCTTACGTCTTATAGTATTTGAGAAATCGTGAATCAAATATCCACACATACACACACACATCCACACACACATACACACATACACACACATCCACACACACATACGAACATCATCGTAAAAATGTTATAATCGGATTCTAGGGACCTTAAAACGTGCTTATTCACTAAAATCTGGATATGCGATTTTTAGCATGAATACAATACCTCTCTTAGCGAGAGGTAAAAAACATATTTCAAAATTCATAAACCATAATAACTCTAACTAATCTTTTAGTGTATATTTATTTTCCTTTATGAAATTATTTTGATTCGTAATGTGTTTACGGCTCATGAATCATCTCGAACACACATCAACACATCAGAGAGATGCGACTAAATAAATCACGGCTTTTAATCGGAATGTACCGCGTGGCGCACCCGGTAGCGTCGCGACGGTCTGCCTGGCGTCGTCTGGTCGAAATCACCGGCAGGAGATGCGCTTGGCCACGGGCGTAGCAGGAAGATGAGAAAAGGGGTTTTTACTTTTTAAAGTTGATGAAAGTTTGGCATGCTTTCAATCTTGAAGGAAGTTAGGATAACTTTTCAAGAAAATAAGTGAGAGAATAAAGTAGTCTATGTTACTATATATTATATCCAACATGATGATGCCATATTTGTCATCATAATTCCCGATATCTGTGTACAAAACAGATTGGCACACCCAGCAATGGGTAATATGCCGTGATGATATATTTATATTTATTTATTTCTAATATTTACATTATTGATAATGGCTTTTAATTTTCTTCTGACTTGCCCCATCATCCTCTGGTCAACATCTGGATCGATTTCTCGAATCTTTTGGTAAATGCGACGTCGTAATTGTTCATTTGCAGCTTCCCATCCCTTGTCGTACACTTTTATGGTCAATATTGATCAAAATTCTTCTATTGGTCGAGTGTGAGGTACATTGGGAGGATTGTCTAATTTCAGAACAAAGTCTGCCTTGTTTTCGTTATATCAGTCTCTAGTTATTCTGGCGTAATGGCATGAGGCTAGATCAGGCTAAAACATTATATCATCATTGGCGTAATGTGTACTTAAAAATTGAAACAATTTAGAGAGGCATCTTTGAATATAAAGTTGTGCAATTAAGGCTTCTCCTCGAACACGATCAATGTACGGCTGCGAGATATATCCGGCTTCAGAAATGGCACACCATACTAAAATTTTATCCTCAAATTTAGATTTACATTTGAACTTGACATTGTCTGGTGTGTTTTCCATGTCATTAGTATAAAAACCATCGTTTCCTTTCATCTCTGAATCGGACAGAATAAAATATTACAATGGGTAATATGATTAAAAATGAGTATGTGCTCTGAGTATGTACTCAAAAGTATAAGCATGAAATGTGAGGTTTTACTCCAATTTATATGAATAAAAGTGATGTAGACTCAACAAGTAGATGCTCTTATATAAATGAAGAAGATGCTCCTATGTACAGCATTACAAAACTAGAGCTAGCGTTGACTTTCTTAACAACTGCCTACACGTCAAAATATTTGAAACACATTTGACAGACTATTTGGCATCCTCAATTTAATTAAAATGATAGTGACCGTAAGAGTGATTAGGATGAGAAAAGTGCGGAAAATGGTGACATAAAGGTTTGCAATAATGCCTTTTTTGAAAATCGCAGTCTGAAAACAAAAAAAATCTGCTTTGGAATCCTTAAAAAAATTATACGAGGAACATTACAATTTTCATTTTGTCCATATTAGATACACTGCACCACCTCTTCTTTCTCCCTTTTATTCGCCCAAAAATGTATGTGTGATGAACTCAACGTTTTCTTCGGAAAATCGGTATAACGCTTTGAAATCGTGGCACACCCTGCAAAGGGTAATATGCCGTGATGATGTATTTATTTATTTATTTAAATCATGAGAAATAGTACTCCTCCTAGGAGTACGTTTTCGTGCATCTAACGTCATCATAAATTCCGTCATTTAGTTTAATTGCAGGCCTCTGCGAACTGCCTGAGTCTGGTCGCTAGCAAACTCCAATTTTTCCAAGTATATACTTCATCCTAGTAGTAGGTACTATTTTTTATTCATACCAAACTTGAGTTGATACTTAACTGTTTTGTATATAGGGAGTAGATACTCGAAGGAGTATTTACTTCTATATTTTTATTCTTACGAAACGAAGTATCTACTTGCATTTTTGGAGTATAAAGTATGTACTCAATTTTATTCATATCACCCAATAAGTTTATTGAGAAAATGAATGCGCCTTAACGCACGACAACATCTAGGGAACAGAGTGCGGAAAGGGGAAAAAGTTGAGCATCAGTTCATACTCATTTGACGGCAAGTATAGTGCAAATCCACTATTTTATCTCCTCTGTCATCTTAATCCCTATTCGCCTTCCACATTCTTCATATTCTTCTCCGTGATTAGTATTCAAATTTATGCATTCAATTACCATCCCAGTCTGTAGGAAATGTCTGCACCGCCTATGTCTTCTATAGTCGTACGTTACGAAACGGATATGCCCATATTACACGCATTCCGACACCGTGAAGTTAAAACGTGGACGAAAATAGCTCTTCCCATGGTGGCCACACTCTCAACAAGTGATGGAATGCTAACAGGAGATTATTATACGATAGTGGATAGTTTGTTCCCGAATATTTTGAACGGAAGAACAGTTTATGAATACGGTGAAATGTTTAGTATTTTCTTTACTACAAAACGTTCCACAATTAGATACAGGTTGTCTCACAACTTGCGCCCCAGAGCGAATGAGGAAACACGAGATTGCACTCGGTTGTGTAATTTTGAAGAAAAAAAATCTAGCTTAAAAGATATTCGAGAAAAGACGTCTTAAAATTGACCAATCAGAGACCTACACCTTTAACGTGTGTTTGCCGTAATTTTACGTTACTAGGGTTTTATACAAATCAAATATTCTTTAAAATGTGTGGGCGACTGTAGAGGCGATTTCGGGCGACAACCGTTCACTTGTGGTATGTTGCGTTCAGGTCCGTTCACACATTCGGGCGCTAGAGGCTATTTCGGGCGACATACCCGTTCACTTCTTCGGATTACTTACGGTTAGTTACGGTATGGTGGCGCCAAAAATCGTTGGTTCACTTGTTGACACCGTGCTTGGTGGTTATGTATATTTTGCGACATTTAAAACTGTCAAAAATAGAGTCTGACAATTAAAATGCATTAACGGAGAAAGATAGTTTTTCCCATATTTGTCCAAAAAAGAGTCAACGAAAATAATGTCACCCTGTTTGACATAAGACCACGACTCCGACTGTTTTGACTTTTGACATTTCAAAAAAAGACATGATAAAAAGAGGTAGAAATAGTGATCAGAGAGCTGACCCGATTCGCAAACCCGTTCAGCTGTGAGCACTGATCCAAGCATACCGGGTATGTTGTTCCTAGCTCCCCAATGTGTGAACGTACCTGAACGCAACATACCGCAAGTGAACGGTTGTCGCCCGAAATCGCCTTAGGAACAACTTACCCGGTATGCTTGGATCAGTGCTCACAGCTGAACGGGTTTGCGAGTTGGGTCAGCTCTCCGTTCACTATTTCTATCTCTCTTTGTCATGTCTTTTTTTGAAATGTCAAAAGTCAAAACAGTCGGTTTCATGGTCTTTATGTCAAGCAAGGTGACATTATTTTCGTTGACTCTTTTTTGGACAAATATGGATAAACTATCTTTCTCCGTTAAGTGAACCAACGATTTTTGGCGCCACCATTGACCATATCATACCGTAAGTAACCGTAACTAATCCTAACATGTGAACGGGTATGTCGCCCGAAATCGCCTTAGTATTCGAAAAATGTCAGTGTCAAATTAAATTTAGAACCACATTTGTTGTTTTAATCTCAAAGAATTCAAATGACAATAATATTTTCGTTTAACACATTTTACACAGCTGCTACAACACGTTGCACTGTACGATATAAATGATGATCTCGGATGACACCTTCGCTAACCTACATTTGTTGACAGTGAAAAGTCAACTCTAAAGTGTCAAAATTACAGTAAATTATACAAATTTTGTAACTCACTAGTAGTATTTTTAAAACCTAGCAACCAGTTTTATTTTGTAATATCATCACACCTCAAGATATCCTTCCGGGATTGGTGGATTAAAAAGTCTTGTAACTCCGTAATGCAAGCAGCCGCAAATTATTTTCTTCTATTTGTTGGCAACCTATTGTCGTCGACAGGTGTCAGTTTCGTGTGGGGCGCAAGTTGTGAGACACCCTATATATGATTTTTACAACTGGCGAAATAAGTATAATGCATTGTTATATAACGACCAATTAATCAAGATTACAATATTTTTATTATGTTCGGAAACAGCAACTAACATAACGATCTAGGACGCTATGACTATGAAAATTGAAAGTGTAGATATACATCACCAATTATCATTCCTTTTCCATAACAAATATCTTTTGTTTTACGCAACGGTCTCACGAAATCGAAAGTGAGCAATGATGAGCAAGATATGAACAAGTTCCTTCTTGTTTTTCGAAGAACATGGCCAGGAATTCAACCTGTTTCTTTAACAAGTCTGTTTTGCATCTTAATGATACTGATTAATAGTCTACAATATCTTCAAAGAATCTATACGTTGTAGTTGATGCCAAACCATTTATGGTAGTGCTCTGCACATCCTCCTCCAAACATACAAGCATCCATAAGACCAGAACGTAGATCACGATCAATAGATCAATAGGACTGTTGCAAGAATTTTTATATGCCTTCTAAGTATTAAATTTAAAAAGATATCATTATTTAAATAGCCTCAAATTTGAAAATATCACCAAATATCCATTAGATATTTAATAATTAATTTTTGAAATTTCGATATTTTGAAAAAGTCACGTGATCTGAAACAGAATGTGACGTCACAACACATACATCTTCATCGGCTCCAATTTGTCCTTTTTAGTGTCAATACTTTGTGTTTTGTTACAAGTGTTATGATAAATATATTGTCAAAGTTGTCAAACAAGTGTCAAATTTTTGAGTTTGGTTCATGTTAGATAATACAAAATTCAATATAAAATGAATAATTTACAGTATCGTATTGTGTCTTCTTGCAAACATGCGCTAGGAACAAACCTACTATTGAATTTATAAATATGCCAAAAGATGCGATGAAAAGAAAATTGTGGCTGGAAGCAGTAGGTCGAAGAGCTGATGGTTGGATTTTTACATTTTATTTTACCTTAACTCTTTAACACACCTTATTTCGGCAACAGTAAAACAGTCGTTTTCTGATATAAATTCAGCCATCATCCAGCTTTCGATTTTCGGTAAACTGTCCGACTTAGCTTGAATGTATTCTTTATTAGCCATTATTACTCATTTATAATGGAAAATATCAGCGTCAAATGTCAAATTAGAAGTTTGTTATTAACATGTGACAAACTATCGCCTACGTTTATTTATCTAAATAACAAAAATAAATGTTGGTGATGGAAAAACTGTTTTTTTATTGGCTGTGAATGACGTAATGTATGTGCTTCTACGACACAGAAGTGGGGGGTTGTTTGTCATGACTATTTTTGGCGCCAATATTCGTATTTAATTATTTACGAAAATAAAAAATTATTAAAAATATAATTATTAATAAGAAAAATATTGCATAAACTTTCATTTAAAATACGTTTTGAAAAATGTGAAACAGGTTCATTCATTGTACAACAAATTACTTCTTGAATCCAGGGCTTCCTAGATTCCAAAGAAATGGCGACATTTGCCAAAGAATCCTAAGATTAAATTCACACAAAACATATACCGCATAGCAATCGTGCATTTTTCTCTCCTTGTTCTGAATTCAAAAGGAGTAAAAGGAATGGAATGAAAACACTGGAGACTGGCCAACTGAGAATGACACAGCCATAGTTAAGATTCTTATGCCGGCAGAGGTGATACGTCTTCATTTCAAACAAAAATAAATACCAGTTATACAAGTGTTAATTTGTTGTATACACGACAGAATCCTCAAATCAGCTCTCGGAGTATTATTTTTGGGGAGAGTTATTACTCATATTTATTTTTTTCATAAGTGTTAACTTGTTTTTTGAGTACATATTTAAAATTCAAATATAAAATTTTGGGTTGGAATGACTACTTTAAAGTCATAACCTCATATTGGTTAGACACTCCGGGCTTTATAGTCATTCAAAGAAATATATTTCACCCTCTTCAAAAAATGCCAAAGAGCAAAACGCTCTCAGCAAAACAAATTTTAGAATTATGACAGATATTTTTACTGGTCATTGTCTTTTAAAATACCATTTATGTAAGATTGGTGTAGCTGAAAACCGTAAAAATGGTTGCAAAAATCATTGATGCCATGGAAAAAAAATTTAAACAAAAGCGCAAACATCTGACACTACTTAAAAAAATCTTAAATTTAGTTCTCGTCAAACTACATTGTTGTTATCAACTATTACATTGTTGTCATCACCACTACTAAATACTAAAATAGGTTTAAACGTCAAGAATCTATGACAGATATTTGAGCTTTTGTTTAAAACGAGGAAAATGAAAACACGTTTATTGTAGGTAGTTGTTGACAACAATATAATTGATTACAACAATGTAGTTTGACAAGAGCAAAATTTAAGATTTCTTTAAGTAGTAATGTTTTCGCGTTTGTTTCAATTTTTGTTCAATGGCATCAATGACTTTCGCAAAAATATTATTGTTTTGACTATTTTTACGGTTCTGGAAATTGAAAAATTATAAACAATAGCATATTCCGATGTAGAATTTTATTCTGTAGCAAAAACCTAAATGCAATTTTGCTTTAATATAATTAGGGGAGCAAATAACTGAACATTAAGATTATACCATTGAAACCCCTATGCTGCACTGAGAAAAATGACTGGTTTTTAGCAAATAAATATTCATAATTAAGGGGTACTTCATTCATTTAATTATTGCAACTTTGGAACAAATACAATTTAATCTTTAATATGAAATGTATTTTATTCATTCAGTTATATTATTTATTTGTCCGTCATTTATTTATTTTAAACTTAATTTAATTTTCTCAAATAAACTAATATATTTATGTTTAGCATTTAAAATTGAGATTTTTAATAAATAAATTTATAATTTTCTGAAATATTTATTTGTTTCTTACAAATATGTAATTGTTTAGAATTAAATTCATAATATATTTGTGTAAACTTTATCTTAATTACAATGAAAAATAGTTTTTATTGTATGAATCTATATTTATTTGTCACAAATAAATATTATTTGTGGCAAAATAATATTTCCATTGAGTGAACAATGTTCTATTTGTCAAATGACGATTTTAAGTGAAGTGTGACTTGTATGGACTTGTTCATTTGTTGTACGTTGCATCTTGTTTATGGTGGTGCTCATTTGTGACAGTGTTCATTTCTGGCGATTTGTTTTTCATTCGTGTGCTAAAAAGTAGTGAATATGGGTGACGAAACAGTGAAAAATATTCTACTTGAGTGGAGTTTTCGATATTTGCTTTGCATTCAGTGTATTTTTTATACCAAGGCACATGCATCGGTATCTGTACAGATTGTGTATTTATAATTTTATATTATATGTACATTAATATACTTAAGGATTAAATTTGTGTGTTTATAAAAATATGGTGTACGAATAAATTAAATGTACTAGTCTTTATTTAATTATTTTCCTTCAATTTTAATCTATTTAGAGTGGACAGGTTATGAGAGGTAGATATTTCAATTTGGTTCAAATAAATTATTATATATCCAATAATAATGAAATAAATTTAGCGCAATTAAAATAATTCTTAACGTAAATAAATGCATAGTTCTCATGAAATAGAAGATATAATTGATCTCAATATATATTTATTTGAGACAAATAAATGCTTCAAATAAATAATTACATTGCTTCAATTGTAGATATATTTGGATCTATTCAAGCTTAGGATTTATTTGTAACAAATAAATTTACAGTTCACGTAATTATATCTTTTTCTCAGTGTGCGTCTTCCAAGTCACCACCCCGTATAAAACTGTAATAAATATTTTTTAAATAATTTTATCCGTTTTCTTCTTTAAAATCATAGATGGGGCTCAGTCCCATCTTTCAGCCCCTGCGGGAGGCCATGAGTAGTACTACACTCATCAATATAATATAATGTAAAATAAATATATTTGTTTGAAGGCTACTGAAAGTTAGTTGTTATGTCTAACTTGTATAGAAGTTATAGAGACTCCTAAAGAACTAAGTATATTATTTATATTATAGTAATAACTTACTATTCAATATAGTATTTGATTAGTATTGTACATTTCCAAGTATTATATTATAATTGCTACGACCATGATGGTAAAACCATGTTTGAATTTTATTTATTTTATTTGAATGTACATCAGTTTAAATACATTGACATTTATGCAACGCCGTTGAAAACAAATGCAGATTGTTTTCCTGTCAATATTATCTCGTTAAATAAAACAACCGTATGACATAACAGAACATTTGAATAACGACGTAATTCCAACGAACATCTATGTTTTAGTTAATTACCAATATAAACAGATAAATATTGTCCTTCTTCTATCGACAAAGAGACAAGGCAATGCAAATAACAAGTTTTACATTATACCGAAGAGACTTACATAGAAAATGTGTTCGTTAAGTAAATAAATATGTCCTTACAGTATTATTTTTATAATGCTTTACAGAGAATAGTAATTGAATATTGCTGAGAATGACTCGGACGTTTTTTGTGTATCTAAAAACCTGACGTATAAATGGATGGTAATTATATTTACATGAGAAGATATTAATACAATGCAATTTCGGGATCCCTGTATTTTAATGCTTATGTTCTTATGTATGAAGCAAATTACTGTAATTAGTTTAATTGGATATGTAATGGACATGGAAAAATTTTACGGACTTTAAGTATGTTATTATACTCTTGAATTTTGAAAATAAAATATCTTGTAGGTAAATCATTTTAGTTTTAAAAATGCTATAAATATAAAGGTGACATTTTAATTTAAAATGACTTGGATTTTTTAATTTGTACTTTTGTAAATTGTAAGCACACATAAAAAATAATATTGCACATTGTTATATTTGAAAGAAAACAAAAAGTCATTTCAAGAAAAATAAAATATTTGATACAATACAAAAACAATGTCAATAAAATTTGTAGTCCTTAAATATATTTACAAAAAAATTTAACGGTCTGAAAATAATGGTTTTCAAATAAAATTTACAATAGTATGCGAAACATAATTCAAATTTCATATAAAAATTTAGGTATTATCACAGATTTGCAAAATCAAACCTTTTATTTTTTTGTGAAAATATGAAACAGAAAGTACTCTTCCCCTACTGTTTGTCACTCAAATTTGTGTTCTGAAAATTAAAATATATGGTCTCCTAAATAGTCAGTTCAAATATGAAACAATGTATTTAACTGAGTGTACATAAAGATAAAAAATAATGTATTACTCTTCCCCTACTGTTTGTCTCTCAAATTTGTATTCTGGAAATTAAAGTATATGGTCTCCATAATATTCAGTTCAAATATGAAACAGAAAGTATTTAATTCAGTGTCCATAAATAAGAAAAATAATGTATTACTCTTCCCCTACTGTTTGTCACTCAAATTTGTATTCTGGAAATTAAAGTATATGGGGGTGTATTCTGTAAAAAAAAATGTTAATTTTAACATGCCTTTAAAAAATTATATTTTAACATGACTGTTAACAATAAATTCATTTTTTGGTATTCTCTACGCGAAAATTTGACACTGCTGTTAAAATCATAAATTCTAACATGTCTGTTAAATACCAGAATGAAGTGATCAACAAGACAGAAAAAGGAACGTCTTTAGTAAAGTCATGTATAGTTAGTAACCATAACACAAATAAATAAACATGATAAAAAGAGTAAAACAACTGTCAGTTTATGTGTCACTTTGAAATATTAGAAAACGAATCTGTCACTTTGAAATTTTAGAAAAACGAATAGAAATAATCATGTCTCATTTTTAGGTTCCATATTAAAAATGATTTACATTTTTTTTGTAAATAATTAACTTATCATTAGGTATGTAAAATTTCTTCTTCTTGATCCTCATAATTGACATTCAAAAATGTAAAGTTACGTTGGTTTGACGAACAAGACAGGAATAAGCAGTTTTAACTGCATTTTATACCTACATTATAATAAAGAACTATGTTTTACGAAACATCTAAATCGTGCTTTCGGTATACCATTCAAAGGTTCAGTCTTTCTCGAATTACGTTATTTAAATATTCCTACTGGCATACGCTGTGATACACAAAGACATACGATGGAACCGGTGGCCGTTATTCAATAAAATACTTCGTAAAACAGTTGTATATTTTATTAAATTTCACCAAGATATTTTTTTATATTCATCCATGGTAATTTTCTTTCGTTTTCTATTTCATTTTCATTAATTAAAAGAGCAAAATAGTCAAATGCGGTGATAATTTTATTGCATAAATGTTAAAATTTTAAAGGCATCGATTTGAATGACGTTAAAATATACAGTTTTAACACCTAATTTTAACACGGGTGTTAAAATTTTAACAGAATTGATAGTTACAGAATACAAAATATATTTTAACAGCAAGTTTATTTTTAACGTACAGTTTAAAATTAACAGTTTTCTTACAGAATACACCCCATGGTCTCCCAAATATTCAGTTCAAATATGAAACAGAAATAATTGCGTAGGATTCCACAGTCTGAGTCATGAGAAATATTCGTTTTTCGGGAATGGACTGTGTCATATTTTGAGTCAGAGCTCAACGTTTCGCCCGCAGTCGTATGGGGCATCTTCAGGAGCAAGGGGGATAGTACTGTCTTAAACAAGGTTACCCGACGTGTCAACCACGCTAGAGGCCGAGTTTAAGCAACAAGAGGGGGAGACCCAGTTTATACGTCGGGTAACCTTGTAAACTGAGCCTCCCCCTCTTGTTGCTTAAACTCGGCCTCTAGCGTAGTTGACACGTCGGGTAACCTTGTTTAAGACAGTACTATCCCCCTTGCTCCTAAAGATGCCCCATACGACTGCGGGCGAAACGTTGAGCTCTGACTCAAAATATTACACAGTCCATTCCCGGAAAACAAATATTTCTTATGAAACAGAAAGTATTTAACTGAGTGTCCATAAAGATGAAAAATAATGTATTACTCTTCCCCTACTGTTTGCCACTCAAATTTGTATTCTGGAAATTAAAGTACATATATGGTCTCTTCTTCTCATCAATAATTTCTTCAATCAATCAACAGTTACTATTCTTCACATAAATCTCCCTATCTTCATCTCTCTATTCTATTGATATTTACTGGCAATCCTTTCATTCTGTAATAACTCGAGATCTGTCCGTACATGTTATGAATGGCGATAAGACCGCTGTGTGAAGATTGACAGCAGAATACGGTAGTGTCTGATGGAAGAATGAAGCCGCTCTAAAGAATTCTCAATTCCTGCTTCTGTATGCCCGGAAGAAAACAATCATTCTGCAATCTAAAGTGGGTAATAGTACACTCTATGCGTTTCCTATTATTTATTTAATGTTTTGCTTAAAGATTCAATTAAGATTGGATGCAGAATGTGCTTTCATTTTGCAAGAAATCAAATGCAGTTAATTGTAACTAAATGATTCTTTTATACTGATTATTATAAGAATTAAACACACGCTATATTCACTTTTTTTATAAAAAGAAAAGAGATATCGACCTATGGTTTTAAAATCTTAAATCTACACTCTTCAAACTAATTAAATACGAATTTTCAGAATTTTTATTTTTTTAAAAATTTCGACCATTTTTTAAACCACACCACCCTCATACCCAAAAATGGGTGTGCGGTACACCTTCAACGACCTCACCAGTAAATTCCTCGTACCAAAAACCATAAGTATACCAATTTTCATCAAAATATTCCAACGGATACATTTATTATTAAACATTCTTTAAAATCGTCAAAAACTGTAAAAATCGCAAGGGCTACACCTTAGATTTTTTGCGATTTTTGGCCATTTTCAGACTTTTCCTTCTGCAGATTGTAATAGTTGTTCAAAAATTATGAAAATTGGTATGCTTATGTAATTTTGCTCGTAGAATCTAATGGTGATATCGCCAGGGGTGTATAATTGACCATTTCAGGGATATAGCCCAAAAATGAGCATTTTTGAGCAAAGTTTTGAGGACGAATATCTCGGACACGAAAAGAGATATCGACCTGTGGTTTTAAAATCTTAAATCTACACCCTTCAAACTACTTAAAAACAAATTTTCAGAATTTTTAATTTTTAAAAATCTCCACCCTTTTTTAAACCACACCACCCTCATACCCAAAAATGGGTGTGCGGTACACCTTCAACGACCTCACGAGTAAATTCTTCGTACCAAAAAACATAAGTGTACCAATTTTTATCAAAATATTCCAACGGATACATTAATTATTAAACATTCCTTAAAATTGTCAAAAACTGTAAAAATGGCAAGGGGTACACCTTAGATTTTTGCGATTTTTGGCCATTTTCAGACTTTTCCTTCTGGAGATTGTAATAGTTGTTCAAAAATTATGAAAATTGGTATGCTTATGTAATTTTGCTCGTAGAATCTAATGGTGTTATCGCCAGGGGTGTATAATTGACCATTTTTGGGATATGACCCAAAAATGGGCATTTTTGAGCAAAGTTTTGAGGATGAATATCTCGGACACGAAGAGAGATATCGACCTGTGGTTTTAAAATCTTAAATCTACACCCTTCAAACTACTTAAATACAAATTTTCAGAATTTTGAATTTTTTAAAAATTTCGACCTTTTTTTAAACCACACCACCCTCATACCCAAAAATGGGTGTGCGGTATACCTTCAACGACCTCACCAGTAAATTCCTCGTACCAAAAAACATAAGTATACCAATTTTCATCAAAATATTCCAACGGATACATTTATTATTAAACATTCTTTAAAATCGTCAAAATCTGAAAAAATCGCAAGGGGTACACCTTAGATTTTTGCGATTTTTGGCCATTTTCAGACTTTTCCTTCTGGAGATTGTAATAGTTGTTCAAAAATTATGAAAATTGGTATGCTTATGTAATTTTGCTCGTAGAATCTAATGGTGTTATCGCCAGGGGTGTATAATTGACCATTTTTGGGATATGACCCAAACATGGGCATTTTTGAGCAAAGTTTTGAGGACGAATATCTCGGACATGAAAAGAGATATCGACCTGTGGTTTTAAAATCTTAAATCTACACTCTTCAAACTACTTAAATACGAATTTTCAGAATTTTGAATTTTTTAAAAATTTCGACCTTTTTTTAAACCACACCACCCTCATACCCAAAAATGGGTGTGCGGTATACCTTCAACGACCTCACCAGTAAATTCCTCGTACCAAACACCATAAGTATACCAATTTTCATCAAAATATTCCAACGGATACATTTATTATTAAACATTCTTTAAAATCGTCAAAATCTGAAAAAATCGCAAGGGGTACACCTTAGATTTTTTGCGATTTTTGGCCATTTTCAGACTTTTCCTTCTGGAGATTGTGATAGTTGTTCAAAAATTATGAAAATTGGTATGCTTATGTAATTTTGCTCGTAGAATCTAATGGTGCTATCGTCAGCGGTGTATAATTGACCATTTTTGGGATATGACCCAAACATGGGCATTTTTGAGCAAAGTTTTGAGGACGAATATCTCGGACATGAAAAGAGATATCGACCTGTGGTTTTAAAATCTTAAATCTACACTCTTCAAACTACTTAAATACAAATTTTCAGAATTTTGAATTTTTTAAAAATTTCGACCTTTTTTTAAACCACACCACCCTCATACCCAAAAATGGGTGTGCGGTATACCTTCAACGACCTCACCAGTAAATTCCTCGTACCAAAAAACATAAGTATACCAATTTTCATCAAAATATTCCAACGGATACATTTATTATTAAACATTCTTTAAAATTGACAAAAACTGTAAAAATCGCAAGGGGTACACCTTAGATTTTTTACGATTTTTGGCCATTTTCAGACTTTTCCTTCTGGAGATTGTAATAGTTGTTCAAAAATTATGAAAATTGGTATGCTTATGTAATTTTGCTCGTAGAATCTAATGGTGATATCGCCAGCGGTGTATAATTGACCATTTCTGGGATATGACCCAAAAATGGGCATTTTTGAGCAAAGTTTTGAGGACGAATATCTCGGACACGAAAAAAAATATCGACCTGTGGTTTTAAAATCTTAAATCTACACCCTTCAAACTACTTAAATACAAATTTTCAGAATTTTTAATTTTTTAAAAATTTCCACCCGACTGTCATTCGTTTAAATTCCCTCGGTGGCAAATGTAAGCCACACCCTCATTGGTTAGGTCCTTATGAACGTCATCAGACAAAAGGGGAAGCGGAAATTCAAACATTATATTTTCAAAGACAATTTTCTCATGAATAAAGAATAATATGAAAAAAATAAAAAATAAGGGTAATATATTTTTTCTTATTCTTTCGATTAACGCAAACAAAAAAAATCGTGCAACACCTCATTGTATCTTGAAATCCAACAAACAGTAAGCCATCATACCTCCTGTCAATTTTAAAATCGTATTTTCATATTCGTAATGTCACTAATTAGTCTGTTGAAATTCTAGGATATGTATGAAATTTTAATACGTTAATTTTTAGTAAAGTGAATAAGAATTCTGCGGCATATTTCTGCAATTGCGTGTAGGTGGAGTGTGACATTTTAATTTTCCGTTGCCTGTAACCGCAATGTCACAAATTGCATTTATTTTAATTTGAAAATGATGTAATGCTCACCACAAAGTTCTGAAGAAAAATAGCTCCTGTTCTCTCAACTGTATAACTTAGATAATAAATTCAACCACATATTTTTAAATACGCACACACAAATGTTCATATTTCGCAAAGTATATTCGTAATAATATTAACAATGAGTTAACAATTTATTTCAAATATATAAACTGTTAACTCATTGTTAATATTAGAATTTGGTCTGGTAGGGCCTTGAGTAAATTATGACATCGTTCACTAGATGTTTAAATGCAGTGGTAGCTTGGCAACCCCACATCTAATCATGTGACGATTAATAATATCCTCAGCAGTTATACGACTTTAAAAGTGAAAGATTGTTCAGCCATCGAGAGGAGAGCAGCCAATAGCTTAGTTGGTAAGAGCACTGTCCCGGCAAGATAGGGGTCTCGGGTTCGAATCCCGGTGGCTGACAATTTTTCACAATTTATTTCATATATTCGTAATAATGAGTCGTTGCACGGTTTTTTTTTTCTTTGCTTTAATCGAAAGAATGAAAATAAATATTTTACCCCTATTTTTTGTTTTTTTCGTATTATTCTTTATTCATGAGAAAATTGTCTTTGAAATTATAATGTTTGAATTTCCGCTTCCCCTTTCATCTGATGACGTTCGAAAAGACCTAACCAATGAGGGTGTGGCTTACATTAGCCACCGACGGAATTTAAACGCGTGACAGTCTGACAGCTGTCAACTACTACTGATTTTTGTATTTGGAAATAATCAAACATGGTTGTAAAAAAGTGTTTTGTGCAGTGTTCCCAAATAGAACTGATAGGGGAAAATATTTCTAGTAGTGCTTCAAAACGAAGAAAGAAGAATGAAATGTTTGTCGCAAATAAAGATTAGAACATAAAATCAAAACTTCTTTGTTGTAAAGATCATTTTGATGCACATATGAACATTTTTATAATTAAATAAGAACTATTGAAAACATTTAAAACTATTTTACATCACGAGTAAATTTTACTGTGCTAGTGCTTTACTTATCTATCTTTTATAATACTGGGCATTAAACTATGAAATACATATAACGCTATAATATAATAATAAATAACTAAGAACTACGCTAAAAAACCAAAAATCACGCTGCACTATAAGTCAGACCTTATGTCACACAATTGTCATTAAAGCAATCATTGACGTTGATGTATGATACATTTGTTTTTTTTTCATCTTACCAGTTTTGTCATTGGCTAATGTCTTTTTGATGTCACAGGCAGTGTAATTTGGCGCCAATTCAAAAAGTATATTTTTAAACTGCTATTGTACTTAATATATACAGAAATTTAAACAGAAAATCATATTTAATAATACTGTAGAATGTACTATTTCGAATTTCAGAAGAAAAAGATATGTTAATTTTTTTTGGAACACCTCATTGTAAAAATAATTTCTGTGGTGTATTTTATGTATTTTATTTGACACAAAATGTTTATCAGTACGCCACTGTACTAATATCGATGTGGGTATGACATTAAATAACTTGTTCAAACCATGTTGGGATTTACAAATGAAATAATCAAGACCTATTTATATTTGTGTGTGTTCAATAAAGAGATTCAATAAAAAAAAATGTATAAATATATAAATGAATATATCATCACGGTTTATTACCCATTTCTGGGTGTGCCAATTTGTTTTTATTCGCAGATTTGAATTGATCATTGTACAATTCTTCACATGAAAGTTTATATGAAATAGGTATACATATGAATATTTTATTTTCATATATATTCTAAAAATATGGATGGTTTGGTCATGTGGAGAGAATGAAGAGTAAAGCATATATATTGTGGTGAAATTGAGGGTGTTCGATTGCGTGGCCGTCCAATTTGTAAGTGGATGAATGTGATTGATAAGGTGCTAAAACAGAGAAAGTTTCCGAGTGAGAAGAGAAGAGCGTGTTTGAATGCGATTGTGAATGTGGTCGCGGCGAAAGAAGTGTGCTTAGACAGGTGTGGCGAAGGATGATTGTTTCGTAATTATTACTGTGGCCCGGTTGAAGGATTTCGCTACCGAAAATCGGTCACTTTAATATGTTAAGAGAGGAATATTTGTTGTATGGTGTCAGGTTAGTAAGAATGTTGTTGAAAAAGAGAGTGATTATTTTGGTGGTTGATATTATAATTATTATTATTGTTTCGGGATTGTGCTAACCCACTAAGGGCCACTTTTACAATCATTAGAGAAACCTCATATAACGCTATACCAGGTATAAAATTGGAAATTGTATTTTACAAACCTCGGATAAACCTCAGATAGAATAAACACAAGTATTTCTTATCCCATGGAAATCGGTCGTATAAACGTGTCGGATAACTTTATCCCTGGTTCTTATGGTTACCACGTAAACACAAACGATGAGTTGTTATTCATACGTTTGACAGATGTCAATAAAGTATTTCTTCATCACTCTCAGAATTAAAAACATCGTTTATATCATGTAACGTTGTGAAAAATGCAAATTAGAAGGCAGAAATAATAACAATATTGAAGAAAAACAAAGATAATTTTAATGTATCAATACCAACCTAAAGTGATTTAACGCATTGTAAAAGACAGTCTTGTTTATTGAAGGTATAGTTGCTAGGATAAAGTTATACCTCCGATAGCTATACCATAGTTTATCCATCAATTGTAAAAGTGGCCCTAAGTGGGAAATGCGTGATTTTATGTATGTATGTACAGCGTCGGACTGGCCATTGTGGCGATGTGGCGATCGCCACAGGCCCGGCGACCGAGAGGGCCCGGTCTAAACTTGTAACTATCATATCTAGTATTTAGTTAATACCTAGTTTTCAATATGATAAAGAAAAAAAATCTTAAAGAAATGATTGGAGATTATGGTGTGTCGTTTCACTTTCCACATAGTAGGCTTTCATTACCAGATTCATAGAAATGATTAAATTCAGAGTTATCTATCTCCATTTTTATTCCGGATTAAAATTTTTGATATAAGATCTATTCACGATACAGAATACTTAAGTTAGGAGTTAAATTCTGCAAATGTCATTTTAATAACAATTTTTGTCGCCTTAACTCTTGGGATTGTACTTAAACTTAAGTATTCCCAATTGCACCAACAAGTCTTAAACTTTAAGCGACCCATCATAGACAAAAAATGCAAATCGAAACAACAATGCATAGTAATTTATTTAACATTTTATATCGACGTAATATTATCAATTTAAGAGATGCTTAAAAATTAAGTTATGTTGGTGTAAACGGCCTTTAAAGCCATAATTTTTTGTGTACTTTAACGATTTTAATGTTTTATATTGTGCTGGGTGAAAGATAGCACTAAAATGAAAATTAATTATAAACATTGCACCTATAAAAAGATTATCTTTAATAGTATTCATCATTCACTATTAATATGATTTGATTACAACAAAGAAAATGTTCCAAAATGATTATAACAATATATTTATAATTTTAATATTTTAATTCATTAACTTCGTAATGCATACTTCGTATATGCGTTATATAATCTATGTGCCAAATCTCGGCCAAAATATACGTTTTTGAGACGCGATTTTTATAATAGATTACTGCTAATTCTATACAACTAGTATCTACAGTAATCTTTGGTAATAAATAAAATACTTTTGTAGTTATTTTCAAAAATAAACCATTTCAAAATTTACCGTTTTCGTCTATATCTATGTATTTTTTCTCAAATAACGATACACCATTAAAATGGTCTTCTGATGGGGTAACTTTAGTCTAATTTACCCGACATCATAACTCTTATATTGCTTGAAATCCCCATGCAAGGAGTATTTCAATAAATCTGTTTGCCCATGCAGATAAAAAATGTATAGCATTTTTAAGCAATTTCGCATGTACCTCTAAGGTCGCCACGCACTTGAGCGACGCGAAGCGAAGAGAAGTTTTTTCATTCAATGTATTCTTATGTGAATAGTCGCCTCGTTGCTCTGCTCTTCGCTGCTCCAAAGTGCGCGTATACACATAAGAATACATTGAATGAAAAAACTTCTCTTCGCTTCGGTCGCTGAAGTGCGCGTTGGCCATTAATCGTCAATGTCACGGATTCTTGGGTTCAGCCTGTGTACTTACTTAATGTTTACATTCATCAATGTATTTTTTAGAAAAACCTTCATTCATAACCATCATTGTTTCATTAATAATATTTTGAATAGCCCAGAATAGGGAGCCCGGTAATCCAAATCGCCACACTCAGATATATGTCCCAGTCCGACACTGTGTATGTATATACGTATTCTAAAACACTTGCTCTTTTCATTGCAGGGCCTGTTGGCTGCCAATTCTGTTTGCTGGTGGAATGCAGCATTATGCGGAGCTACTCGAGGACTCCGGTATCGCGGTTACGTTGCTCCAGGTGCTCTTCTGGTTACAGCGGAACCCTGCGCTCTGGAGATTGTTCGAGCTGCTTGGTCGAGGAGGGTTCTCAAACCTCCGGCTGGCTACAATATCTACGGACTTGGTAAGTCCAAATATATTTTAATATTGCTACAAGAAAGGTAGTTGAATGTAAGATTTTTTCCTCTCCCTATGATTTATTTTTTACCTGTTAATTTTTACTGCTAGAAATGTGAAGGAATACCGTTGAAAATTGATATATTAAAACAAAGGTTTTACTGTTACATTTCTATAAAAATCTAAGAACAAAAACGCTGCCATCTGTCATATAGACAAGTCAATGGTAACAGTTAAAAAAACTTAAATTCAAAATCATATATTATAAAAATGGACAAATATTTTACACAAGTTGGTGTTTCATAAAATACGGTAAAATGAACATACGACCCTACAACTGACGTTATCGGAAATAGGAAAACTAATGCTGCAACTTTGTACATAACGATCGTAAACTACGTAAAGTCGTAGTTACCGATTAACTCGAAACTGATCGAGTTACAAATTTAACAAATGCAATTCTGAACTCGAATCTGTAAATATCAAACATTTTGTAGTAGTTTTTGCTGAGATATTTATTATTATTTAAAAATATATCCAGCTAACACGTAGAACAATTTTAAATCAACCCTAAATTTGAGCGTGTCACATTAAATTAATTAATAATTTTTTGTAAGTTGTATAGTTTATTGTCCAATGAATTTCTCATTAAATGCTCAATATAGCAACCCCAAGGAACAATCCTAGCACTTAGATGTATCCGGCTAACCCGTAGGACACTTTTAAATCAACCCTAAATTTGAGCCTGTCACATTAAATTAATTAATAATTTTTTGTGAGTTGTATAGTTTATTGTCTAATAAATATCTCATTAAATACTCAATATAGCAACCCCAAGGAACGATCCTAGCACATTGCCGTATCCGAGTAACTCGTAGGACACTTTTAAATAAACCCTAAATTTGAGCCTGTCACAATAAATTAATTAATCATTTTTTGTATGTTGTATAGTTTATTGTTTAATGAATTTCTCATTAAATAGTCAATATAGCAACCCCAACGAACGATCCTAGCACTTTGCCGTATCCGGCTAACCCGTAGGACACTTTTAAATCAACCCTAAATTTGAGCCTGTCACATTAAATTAATTAATAATTTTTTGTAAGTTGTATTGTTTATTGTCTAATGAATTTCTCATTAAATACTCAATATATCAACCCCAAGGAACAATCCTAGCACTTAGCCGTATCCGGCTAACCCGTAGGACACTTTTAAATCAACCCTAAATTTGAGCCTGTCACATTAAATTAGTTAATAATTTTTTGTGAGTTGTATAGTTTATTGTCTAATACATATCTCATTAAATACTCAATATAGCAACCCCAAGGAACAATCCTAGCACTTTGCCGTATTCGGCTAACCTGTAGGACACTTTTAAATCAACCCTAACTTCGAGCCTGTCACATTAAAGTAATTAATAATTTTTTGTAAGTTGTATAGTTTATTGTCTAATGAATTTCTCATTAAATACTTAATATAACAACCCCAAGGAACGATCCTAGCACTTTGCCGTATCCGGCTAACCCGTAGGACACTTTTAAATCAACCCTAAATTTAAGCCTGTCACATTAAATTAATTAATAATTTTTTGTAAGTTGTATAGTTTATTGTCTAATGAATTTCTCATTAAATACTTAATATAACAACCCCAAGGAACGATCCTAGCACTTTGCCGTATTTGGCTAACCTGTAGGACACTTTTAAATCAACCCTAAATTTGAGCCTGTCACACTAAATTAATTAATATTTTTTTGTAAGTTGTATAGTTTATTGTCTAATGAATTTTTCATTAAATACTCCATATAGCAACCCCAATGAACGATCCTAGCATGTTGCCGTATCCGGCTAACCCGTAGGACACTCTTAAATCAACCCTAAATTTGAGCCTGTCACACTAAATTAATTAATAATTTTTTGTAAGTTGTATAGTTTATTGTCTAATGAATTTTTCATTAAATACCCTATTTTCATTCGTGGGCGGACGAGATTTGTCAGTCAGCCGATAGCGTGTCACTGTCATTAGCTTAATAATTTTTTTTAAATCCTGCTTGACACGTTTCACAAAATTTCAGTCTAAATCAACCTTCTACAAAAATTCATTCATCTTACAAGAAAAAAAAACAGTTGTTGATGACTGTTGCATTTTTAGTTCTTAGCTCCCTTTTAATTACATTTTCCCTTACTGAAGGGAAAATACATATCATGCAGCCTCCCTATTCCATCGTTAATCATTTAATGTTTCGAGTATCCATTAGTTTTTTTTTTTAAGAAATAACTCATTATAATGGTTTAGAAAGGACTCAAAATTAAAAAAATGTTTATTAGTTATTATGCATCATAAATAACTATTGAACTTTTCATGATTTCTCGCGTAATTTTCATTGTATGAGAAAAAGTATTTATGATAATTAAAAAACGCCTACTCATATATATTACAAAAGTCTTTTCATTTATTGATTTTCAACTAAAGAAACAATATACTCATAAATACTATTAATTTGGATTTTTGTATTTTAATTACGTACCTACAAAGCTTTTATATTTCTGAAAATAAAACCAAATTTTTATTATTAGGTATTTGTGAATAAACAATAAACTGAAAACACATAAATATATTCTAACAAAAAGTTTGGGCCTTTCTCACGGTTAGCTGTGACTAATGAACACAAAATCACAATCTACTACGACTATGTGTAAAGTAAGAATAACGCCTAAAAGGTTATTAAAGTTTTGGCGCGAATATTGCGACGTTATCATTTATACGGTCATTATTTTAATTATAATAGTATATAAACTATTTTATTTTTAGTAAATGTTAACAATAACCTACACAAATCATAATAAAAAATTAATCTAACATTTACATGTATATTTTCTTTTAATAATAACTGATTACAACAATGACGTATCAATTACAACAATCAAAACAAATTATAATAAAAAATGATATAATGGGTCCTATACTATTTTTACCTACCGTCACCTTTAGGTAAGGAAGGTATTGTGTTTGGTCAAAAAATTCGATGATGAGTTTTTAATCAATAAGCACGTTTTAGGGTCTCTAGAATACGATTTTATTATTTTTACGATGATGTCTGTATGTGTGTATGTATGTACACTATTATTCACGAAAGATGACTATTCAAGGTCATTCTTTCGAAGAAAGAATACATATCTCTTTACAGCAGTACCTTAGCAACATTTTGTATTAGAAAGAGAAAGATTATTTGACCTACGCTTATTTAATTTATGTGATGTGATAGATATACGTAAATAGTGGCACTACTTTCTAACACACTATAAATAATAATGACATATGTCGTAGAATTACAGATACCTAATTATCTACAACACTGCCCTCTGTGATAATATTTACCCAGTGGCGTTGACGTTTAAATCAAATTATTATTCCTTGGTTTATAGTTATGTCTATGTTTTTGAATTTTGCAAAAACATAAGTGAAGGACATAAATCTTTCAGAAAGGCATTATTTAGAAAAATAATTTTCAAATTAATTACTCTTATTTTTTTTTGTTAAAATGTGTCCATAAATATTTTATGTTGCACCCCTATGTATACGAAATGCAATGAAGTTATCTGCAAGTAATATTATATCAGACGGCTTACAAAAGGCCTTGAATAGTCATCTTTCGTGAATAATAGTATATGTATGTGTGTGTAACAAAACTTTCGTCTGCGATAACTCTAATACTACAATGTCAAAAATTATAATTCTTTCATATTCTTCTTCGTTACATCCATATGAAGAGCTGATTAGATTTTGGTTACAACTGGTCAACCGGAAGTACCCGAATTTGAAGATTTTAACAGTTTTTCTTGAAAAAACTATGTTAAATATCATTTTTCACATTTAATTTTATTATAAATATTAAAGAATATTTTATTCTCTATACGATTCGACTGCATTTTATACTTCATTTTAATTGGATATATAGTTAAAATATATTAAAGAAATTAAATTTCATAAAGTAGCCATCTATAAAAACAGCTACTATATTAAGAAAATTCTGATTGAAAGATGTCAGTGTCAAGTGCAATTGACATAGTATGTTTGTATAATAATTTTACTGGAAATATAGGATCTTTTCCACAAACTGTCTATTTGGAATTTGTACAAAATACATGCAACTGCCAGACGATAATGTACAAGAAATAGAATCTTTTGTAAGGAACTTTCTGTATGAAATTTGTACAGAGTGATCAAAAATGGCTGAAGCATGCCGCTCCATACAATTTTGACATTTGCCGCTGACTTAATATGACGGCATTACTATTTCCATGAGCGTAGAGCGTAAGTTTTGAATTTTGCTAGCTGTCATAACAATATTGCCAAGAACCGTCTTGTTACGTTCAGCTGAACGAAAATATGCGCCAAGAAGAAATTTGTCACACTCTTCGTTAAAATCCATAATGAAAACAAATATCAAATGAATCAACGTACGGCAATGATATTAATCAAATGTCATGCAGCTGTCATCATCTGTCATATGTGGAATATAGTTTTGACGAATTATGAAAAAAATGAAATATCATTTTGACATTATTGTGGAACAAAAATTGTCACGTGATCTTCAGCCATTTTTGATCACTCTTTGTATATAACATGTTATATTACGACGAAATTATTATAGCATAAATAACATAAATAATAAGATGAAAAAGGGAGTAGCAATTCTTCAGATTTGCAGTCAACAATAAAATTTATTCAATGCCGACGTTTCGATCGTACTTTCCAAGATTCAAGTTTAAAATCTCACAAGGACATTTAGAATAATTTCTCTTCGTAGAACATACAAATCCTGCATCCTGAGTTTCTACGATTACGAAGACATGAGAATTCCGCGTTTTAAAATTAATTATATTACCGTACCGCGACGGGTAGGTCTAGAGAAAAGTAATGAATAATGTTGTTGAAAATCTTTGACAGCGGTTAGTATGAGGTAGTTAAGAATTAATTCATTTGTTACGGTCGGAAGGATTTCCGTTAGTTTCTAAAATTAATCTTGCCTACTTGAGTACATCTAAATGAACTTCAGCGATTTACTTTGCTAACTTACCTCCCACAAAATAAGAGTGGGTATAAATCATGAGATTTTTCAGAAGAGCTAATCTTCTTCATCGTTACATGAAGATTGCTCATTCGCTATTTATTGGTACCGTAGTTTGAATACATTCATTATAAAGTAAATAACTATGTAATAAAATAAAATAATGTAACATAACCTCGTATTAGAGACAGGATGAAAAATAGTGTTCGTGCCAGCACAATACCTCCCGCCATTTATTTTCTATTAATTTGAATTACTAATGCTGGCAGCTGGCAACTGTATTAAGATGGTTCTATCGTGATAGTCTCATACAAAAGTTTTGCCAGATACAAGAATGCATAAAAATTAACTAAGTTTTTAATAGTTTGGGGTTATTTATAAAATTAAATTGTTGAAAATATCATATAAAAATTAAAAAATCTAATGTGGCCAGCACATTACCTTCCGTCAGTTCTATATGTATTTTATACAAATTCCATACAGACAGTTTCTTGTGAAAGATTTTATATTTCCACTACATTACCTTCCCTCAGTTCTATGTACGTATTTTGTACAAATTCCATACAGAAAGTTTCTTCTTCTGTAAAATTATAACACAAACATGTCAATAGGATTTGACATTGACATCTGTCTATCAGAATTTTTACCTTCCGTCACCTTTAGGTAAGGAAGGTATTGTCTTTTACCTTCCCTCAGATCTATGTACGTATTTTGTACAAATTCCATACAGAAAGTTTCTTCTTCTGTGAAATTATAACACAAACATGTCAGTGGCACTTAACATTGACTTCTGTCTATCAGAATTTTTACCTTCCGTCACCTTTAGGTAAGGAAGGTATTGTACCTACCCTCAGTTCTATGTATGTATTTTGTACAAATTCCATACAGAAAGTTTCTTTTTCTGTAAAATTATAACACAAACATGTCAATCGCACTTGACATTGACATCTGTCTATCAAAATTTGTACCTTCCGTCACCATTAGGTAAGGAAGGTATTGTCTTTAATCAAAAAATTCGGTGGTGAGTTTTTGATGAATAAGCACGTTTTAGGATCCCTAGAATACGATTTTACTATTTTTACGAAGTCTTTATGTGTGTGTGTGTGTGTGTGTGTGTGTGTGTGTGTGTGTGTGTGTGTGTGTGTGCGTGCGTGCGTGCGTGCTCGCGTGTGTGTGTGCGTGTGTGTGTGTATGTATGTATGTATGTATGTATGTATGTATGTATGTATGTGTGTGTGTGTGTGTGTGTGTGTGTGTGTATGTGTGTGTCTGTGTGTGATAAAATTTTCTAATGCAATAACTTTAATACTACAAATCCAAAAATTCTTTCGTACTCTTCTTCGTTACATTCATGTGAAGAGCTGATTAGATTTTGGTTATAATTGGTCAACCGGAAATACTCTCATTTGAAGATTTTAACAGTTTTTCTTCAAAAACCGATGTTAAATATCATTTTTTCACATTTAATGTTATTATAAATATTATAAAGAATATTTTATTCTCTATACGATTTGAATGCATTTTATATTTCATATTAAATGGATATAGAGTTAAAAAATTATAAAGAAATTAAATATATATTAGCTAGCTATTCTATAACTCTAGAAACATCAGATTTTTTAAATTATATTAGTTGTTTCTAGTGTTATTGTATAGCTGGCTGCTTTATAAAATTTAATTTCTTTATAATTTTTTAACTCAATATAATAATATTTCAATTATTATTTTCATTTAATACTATTTTCATCCTTTCAATTTTAAATATTTCTCATATTGAAGAAGATAACATCAGAGGCGTGGAAAGCCATAAAATTGTGTAAAAATCTAGCCACTCAACAAAAACAATAAAATTTCAGATACACCTATCATAATAAAACAACCATATCCTTTCACACATAAATAATGTAATAAAGTTTACAAGTATTAATATTATTAAACAGTTATGAATTTTCAATAAATATTTACAGCAAGAATTTCAGCTGACGCAATCGAAATGCGAAAACATTTCTTCATTCGATGATTGCCGCGTTTGCTTATGAATGGATACAATCACGATTTTGCCATCAACATTCTAGTAGAAATTCAAAATTTGCAGAATTAGCTTTAAAGTTAGTGGTTAAAAATTAATAGGTTGTTGATGTAACTTAACAGCCTGTTATTTTGGAAAATTGAGTTTGTAATTTCTCAGTACAATGTTTGAAACTCATTACAAAGTTAAATGAGGAAATACTTGGTTATTTTCTTTGAACACGTAACTGAATTTCTTCTTTTTAAGAATGAAATTCATTTTTATTGATGGAAAGATTATAACATATAGCATAAACCCGAAACAATAATAATAACATCAACAACAAAAATAATCACTCTCTCTTTCAACAGCATTCTTACTAACCTGACATCATACAACAAATATTCCTCACTCTTAAGGTGCATTCACAAATGAAAATTAGGTTTATGGTTTTTGTTTAGGTTTATGTAAGTCATTCATAAATGTAAGTTTAAATGCTTCAAAAACAAAATTAAAATATCGGTAGAGCAGTACTCATCAAGACATATTATGTGCGCCGTGAAACTGTCATTCGCTTGGCATTATTGGTTATATTTCAACAATTAAATTATGACAGTATCCAGTATCTTCTTGCATTTGTTTAAAAAGCCGAATCCACCAAGTGGATACTAAATAAAGATGGGTGTATATATCTATATCATTTCAGACTCGTTCTCATTGGTAAAGTTTGTGACGTCAAACTAAATCATAAACCTAAAGTTTGGACCTTGCAATGTTTAGCTTTATGATTTAGATTTAGAGACCTTAAATTCTGAAGTGTGAATGGAGTCATTACATACTATGCGGCCAAAGTCTTTAAATCTAAATTATAAACCATAAATCTAAACCTAATTTTCATTTGTGAATGCACCTTTAACATATTAGAGAGACCGATTTTCGGTAGCGAAATGCCGCAACTGGACCACAATAATAGTTACGAAACAATCATCCTTCGCCACACATTCCTGTCTAAGCACACTTCTTTCGCCTCGGCCACATTCATAATCTCATTCATACACGCTCTTCTTCTCTTTCCACTCAGAAACTTTCTGTCTTTTAGCACCTTATCAATCACATCCATCCACTTACACACTGGTCGGTCACGCAATCGAACAACCTCAATTTTATCAAGATATATACGCTTTACAAGCCGTTCACTATTCATTCTCTCCATATGACCAAACCATCTCAACTGGCTCATTCCTACTCTCTTAACAACATTCTTCCTAACCATACATTCTTCATACACCTAATTATTCCTCACGCAATGCCGTCTTACATATCCACATACACCACGTAATTACCTCATTTTTATGCTTTCCCGTCCATGCCCAACATTCGCTTCCATACATCAAAACAGACACTAGCTCTCCATTATACACACTTAAACAAGCTTCTCTAGATACGTTTACATTTCGAGCAAACGTACTCAGAGCACCCATTACCTTACAACCCGCACTCACTGTCCTTTCAATTTCTCTATCAATTCGACCATCCCTTGACAACACGCTACCCAAATATACAAACTCATTCACTTGCTCCAGTTTCACTCCATCCACCAATACATTGCACACAGTCACCAATTTACTCCTTTCAAATACTAACACCTTGGTTTTATCAACATTCATACTTCTTCCAACTACATGTATTCTCTCTATCATTCTTCTGAGTTGCTCGTCATTTTCACCTAAAACAACTATGTACTTCATTCGCATACGCTAACACAGGCACAATACTTTCACCAATTTGTACACCATTCATTTCACTCAATGCTCTCCGCAACAACACATCCATATACAAGTTAACGGGGATATACCACAGCCCTGTTTCACACCAACATTTATATGAAACCAATCACTCAACCTACCATATATTCTTACAGCAACCTCACTACCCTCATACAATGCTCAAATCGCTCCCAGCCATGGGCGCCCATAGGGTGGGGGGGGGGGTCAAGAGGGGGCACTTGCCCCCCCCCTGGATTTTCTCTAATTTTAAGAATTTTAAAAACAAAGTTACCATTTTTTTGTTTTGCCACGGCTAATTATGTCGCATCCTAATGTCCTTACATCGCCTTGTTGTTTTCTTCTTTCGTTCTGTTTCCTAACGTTCAAATCTTCATCATGAAGTTAGCGTATATAAGCTTCGCGCGCACACAATTAAAAAGATACATCCGCAGTACAAATTATAAATAAAAATATTACCAATACCATACCTGAAGTTAATCGTGCTACTAGATTAGGAGCACAACAACTATCAAGTGCTACTGTTGAGAGTTATTTTATTGTTTCCCTGAAAATAATATCTAAATATTCGGCACTTCTGGAACCCGTAACAAGTATTTTGCACGGTATTTCTGTTGATAAGCTAGCTGTACAGAAACATATTAATCACTTATTGGATATATTTAATAAACAAAGGAACTCTGATTTAGAAATAATTTTTACTGAACTATTTAATAGCGTTGAAGAAGTTGCACAAAATTTTGATCTTAAATTAAAAATTCCGAGAGTCGCTAGTGGTGGAAGACAAATTCACCGTGCAAACTACGAAGCTAATTCTGTGCGAGAATATTTTTAAAAAGCAATTTTTATAAATTACTTAGATTTCTTAATTAGTTCTTTAAATTCTCGGTTTTCGAAAGATAATAATGTTGCCTTTTTGCTCTATAATTTGCATCCGATTAATTTAAAACAAATAAACTATAATAATTTTACTAAACTAGCTCAAGAGATTTATTCATATTATAAAATTAACAATTTTTCTGAAGAAGCTTTAGCATGGCACGAATGTTGGGTTTCAAATAAAGAAATGATTATTACTAAAGAAACTCCTGTAACAGAACTTTTACAACATTGTACATTTTACCCAACAATCTCCAAAGCTTTAGACATTTTCATTTGTCGTCCTCCAACTACATGCACTGTGGAAAGATCTTTTAGCACTCTAAGAAGAGTGAAAACATGGATTAGATCTACTATTAGCGAAGATCGGTTAGACGGTTTATGTATGATGAGCCTCCATCGCGATTACATAAGCGAAAATAAACAAAAATATATAGACGAAGTTCTAAATGAATTTGCCAAAGATGCAAGGAATTTAAAATTTGCATTTTCGGAAAAAGAATAAGTAGGTAATGTTGTTTATTCACAATCAGATGATAATATAACGATTTCTGACTTTTAAAAAATTTGGAAGTTGTTAACCTTCGCGCCTTGGTCAGCTATCTTCGCCCTCGACAGTAATGAAACCCTTTCCATCTCGGTTAGTAATGTACTATTACTGTATTGTAATTTTTTTCCATAAATATTTATGTTGTTTTATATTTTTAAGAATATACTTATTTTTAGTATATTATATTTTTGCATTCTTGACTTTGCCCCCTCCCCCCCTGAACAACATTGTATGGGCGCCCATGCTCCCAGCCAGTTTCCATTCACGCCGTACTCCCTGAGTATATCCCACAAAATATCAGATATTGTAATTATAAATGTCAACCATTCATATTAATTAATTAAAACCTGTCAGGTCATTCTACAACTTTATTACCATTACCAATGTCGAAATTCAAATGCAACATGATCTGCAAAATACAAAATCGTTGAATAATAAACAAGTACTCCAGTTATAGTGTCGAAATGAGTTATTATTAATAAAGATATCGTTTGGGTTACGATTTCTACGATCACGAATACGAATCGAAGACAGCTATGGTTTTTTCTCAAAGTTCACTATGATTTTATCTGCTCACGAAATGAAAGCAATCAAAAATTATGCTTAAAATAATTAAAAACCTTCATTAGTATCGTGAGAATACATTGATTATTGACATTGTTTGTTAGTAATCATTTGAGCGTGAATAATAGTTTCTTAATCTTTAATAGTTTGACACTTTTATTGATGTTTGGTTGTATCCTTGGAAGACTTTCAATTTTTGTGAATGTAATGATCACATTAGTCACTGATCACGTGAAATATGTGAAATGTAATTGCAATAATTAGTTCTCAGATTCTTCTGTACGTATGCAGATATTCTAAATATTCTTGTAGCAATTTTAATGACAATAAAATGGTGCAGATTACAAATTGCATACCATTTGAAAACGATTTACATATTGCAATAATTTTGATTTATTCACTTCTTGGAAAAAGGTTATGGGAAATGCACAATAAAATATACATTGCGGTATGTAAGTTTATAATTTATTGGTTTAGCACCAAAGAAAACTTTATTTAACCACAAAACTACAATTGCTTCAAATAGTATTTTACGTTATGTTATTTTGACATTTGCGGTCTTAAAAACATATCCTTTAGGCTTCCGAAGGTGTGTATCTAAAAGGGGTCAAGTCGAATTTTAACCGGGTCACCTCAAAAGTGATTCCAAATAATAAAAAAAATTGTGCTGGTAATGATTCAGTTTAATATTAATATTTGACTGTGCCTAAATGCACTTGATTTTTCCTATTTAAACAACATTGGGTTTGACACATTTTGGAACTTTATTTTTCTCCGAGATAATAACAGACCCGGATTAACCACTAGGCAAACTAGGCAATTGCCTAGGGCCCGTAATAAATAGGGCCCGGAAATGAATAATGCCTGTAAAAATGCATCATTAACAATTATTTTGAATTTTATTTTGTAACCAAAATGTATTACATTTTAGCTAAAGCTAACTGAAAATAATGTTTATGTAGATTCATAGAACTGAATTAAAAGTAGGGAATTATCATCTATACAATCGTCTGCCATCTGGTATCTGGTGATGCGACTATGCAAGCTCTATCATTATAAATTATCAACACCAGAATTAATGCATTCATTTATTAAACAAAACAATATAATAGCACAATCCCAAATTTGGATATTATTTTAATAATATATCTAACTTTGCCAATAAGCAATTCAGGTGAAAAGAGGACATTTTCAGTTCTCAAAAGAATAAAGAATTATTTGAGAAGTACTTTAGGACAACAAAAATTAAATAGTTTATCTATGTTGTATACAGAAAATGATGCTTTAAGCGAGTTTTTAAATTATGAAGATTTGATTACTAAATTTACTGAATTAAAAGTATAAAAAAAATTGTAATTTAAACTATTATTTATATTGCAATAGATATTATTTTTATGTAGTTTATTTTATTTTTATTTCCTTAATCCGGCACTGATATTAAGCGGAATCATTGCAGCTCGAACTATTATTACTAGTTCTTTGGTCCACAGTTTTTGTAAGTTTAAAGTTTATACCTTATATAAAGAAGTCGAAAAAAATTTCTCACCGTTTGCACAGGTTTTATAATTTGTTGAAAATGTAAACCGATTGCCTATACTGAGCCTGGACTGGCAGTATGAAAATATTATAACATATTTAATTACATAATATGTCAGTAAGTTTTACAGATTTCATCTTAAGTATTATGGTTAGACTTAAACAGCTATCGGATATCATTTTACATTGTAGCTTTCCTAGCATCAATTGCTTATTGTTTCAATTCAAATATGTGTATCATTTTCATATTTCCCACAGCCTATATCGCATTACATTGTGGTTTGAATAACTTTGCATTGCATAGATTCATATCGGAATTAAATTGCTTTTACTTCTATCCAAAATGGTTGCAAATTGAATTGAATACCATTTCTAAACGATTTGCGGTTTTTCAACTTCTAAATATCATTATAAGAGGTTAAATGCATGGGATAAGTCGGTTGCGAAATGCATAATTCATAAACAATACCTACAAGTTCAAATATTTTCATGACAACGACAATAAATAAGTTATTCAATAGATTATATTGGTGGATATGCTAAGCAATCGAAAACTTTTATCCGTCTTTTTGGGAAACATTATTTTTAAATGAGAGAAGACTGTTTTGGTGTAATGCAACAGTAAAATTTCTGTAACTTATAGTTACCATCAAATATATTAAATATATAAACGAAGACGGATTTGTGAAAAATTCACGGACCCCAGCGGGATTCGAACCCACGGCCTCCCAATTTCTAGTCGGGCGCGATCCCACTGAAGTTCGTGAATTTTTCACATGTCACAAGCACGTTGGATACGAGAACGGTCTGCCACATGGAGTAACGTTACCCGCACAACAGCGAGACATCACCCATTGGGAGGCCGTGGGTTCGAATCCCGCTGGGGTCCGTGAATTTTTGACAAATCCGTCTTCGTTTATTATTTTTAAAATTTATTGGTATTACTGGACTGTTTGTATGATGTTATGGATGATAACGACAATAAATAAGTTATTCAACAGATTATATTGGTGGACATGCTAAGCAATCGAAAACTTTTATCCGTTTTTTTGGGAAACATTTTTTAAATTTATTGGTATTACTGGACTGTTTGTATGATGTTACGGATGATGAGAAATAATTGGAGATACAGTCTTGGTAAACAGTGTTTATTAAATAGTAATTTGATTAACTTTCCCATGTTTCGATTTCAAATGAATCATCATCTGGGATAGTTAAAGTACAGTTGGAAAATGTAATGATCTTATTTTCCAACTGTACTTTAACTATCCGTCATACGTTTAGGTAAGGAATGTATTGTTTTCGGTTAAAAAAAATCGATGGTGAGTTTTTAATGAATAAGCACGTTTTAGATTCCCAATAATACGATTTTACTATTTTTGCGATGATGTCTGTATGTCTGTGTGTATGTGTATATATATATATATATATATATATATATATATATATATATATATATATATATATATATATATATGTGTGTGTGTGTGTGTGTGTGTGTGTGTGTGTGTGTTGTGACGATTTTTTCTCCGTCGATAACTCAAACACTACTATTCTAAAAATTATAATTCTTTCGTATTCCTCTTCATTACATCCATATGAAGAGCTGATTGAAAAAACAATGTTAAATATCATTTTTTCACATTTAATGTTATTATAAATATTAAAGAATATTTTATTCTCTGTACGATTTAATTACACTTTATATTTCATATTCAATGGATATTGAGTTAAAAAATTATATAAAGAAATTAAATTTCATAAAGCAGCCAGCTATGCAATAACACTGGAAACAGCCAATATAAATAATAAAATTCTGATAGACAGATGTCAATGTCAAGTGTGATTGACATAGTATGTTTGTGTTATAATTTTACTGCTAATATGGAATCAATTCAAAGAAACTTTCTGTATGGAATTTGTACAAAATACATAGAACTAAGGGAAGGTAATGTACTGGAAATATAGAGGCTTTTGCAAGAAACTGTCTGTATGGAATTTTTATAAAATGCATAGAACTAACGGAAGGTAACGTATTGGCCACATCAGATTTTTTAACATTGCAAATAATATTTTTGTATTAAGAGCAAGGCACTGAAGTTCTAGTTTTTATTTGAAATCGAAAAATTGTGAAAATGAAAGGAATATTTATTTTTATAAGTTATGTTTACATATCTGTTAGTGTTGCTAATCTTGAACATTGAATTTATTGTAAAGAACACTCAAAATTATGTTTTATCTCAAAGTTGTTCATCGGAATTATTTAGTTCATTCTTCTTGCATATATTTTCTGTTATTTTATATAAAAATTAAATATTCTTGCATGTACAATAATTATCGTAATATTGGTAATACTGCATTTGCATGAAATCATCGTATAATCCATTACTTAGTGCCGATTTCTGAACTTTTAGTGATGTTTTTTGTGCACTTTAGTGACGTTTTCAGATAAAAGTATAAAACTATATGAATTATCTGAATATTTTTTTCCTTCATAAATCAAAAAAGTGAAGTCATCGTTTGTTTAACAATACAACAATAAATTGAAAAAGACAATAATTTATAGCTTTAAGTTCACCTTGATTCGTTAATTAATTGTAATTTAATGTGATATTGTATTCTATTAATTATAAATATTTAAATCATGCTTTTCTGAGATCATTGTAACAGGAACGAAATAAATCAAAATGTGAAACTTTACCATATCATGTTTTTAGTCGCGACATGATCGACAGACATAATTTATTGACGTTTCTTTTGACATTTGAAGAGTAAAGTTTCAAAAGTCAGCCTATTGATTTTCTCTTTATTACTATTATTTTCAAGTCGCAACTTTTTACTTTATTTTGATGCGCTTCGTCGTAACTCAATAAGAACAAGTTCAGATGTTCAGAATAATTGAATGTCGAGGCATGAAGCATGGCTAACGTGATTAAGGCAGAGAATAAATAGGAAGAATATTAATAAATACAGATAGTTATAATTCGAAAATAAAGTCTTGAAATTGTAGCGAAACTTGTTGCAATTTGAATTCCATAATAGTATAATTAATGATATGCCTTTAAAAAGATATCAGAGAAGTTTACGATGGCGGCGCTTCGATCGCTGTCAATATGGCGGATCATACAAAATAGTTTTTATTTTATCATTTAACAATTTTTACCTCCCGCTACTCATGGTAAGGGAGGTATAGGGATCGTGCTAAAAATCGCATATCGAATATCGAGATTTTGGTAAATGACGTTTTAAGGTCCCTAGAATCCAATTTTAACATTTTCACGATGATGTCTGTACGTATGTGTGTATGTGTGTATGTGTGTATGTGTGTGTGTGTGTGTGTGTGTGTGTGTGTGTGTATGTGTGTGTATGTGTGTGAATGTATGTGTGGATCCTCCACTCTAACTCAAACACTATCATTCAGATAATTTTGAAACCTTGTTTTTCGAACTTTTTCTGTAATGGAAACAGCCCATTAGATTTTGGTGAAAATCGGATAACCGGAAATGGCACTTTAATAGAAGCTCAAAATAGTTTTTCTTCGAAAAATACCGTTAAATAGTATTTTTTCGAGATTAATGTTATTATAAAAATTAAAGATTATTAAATTTTCTATAGATTTGTAGTAATACTTTTTATATATATTTTATGGATAAATTTATAAAATTATCTACAATTTAAATCCCAGAGCCTACGCTTTAAATAAACAAAACGCAGTTATTCAAATGTATGTAACTGACAGATAAATGTCACTATCAAAGAACTAATCATTTCAAAATAATATTAGTAACGTTTTAAAAAGGAAAAAGTAAATAGAACAATAGAAAAAGGAATTCAATACAGTTTCCAGTATAAGTAAATATGTAGGTATGTATTTAGATTAATAAAAATTAACGATTCATAACAATGTTTAACTTAATCCTCATTTTCGGATTAGTGAATTGTATTCTATCCTGGTTAAAATTTAATCTTCATTTTATTATAGCTCCGGTGGCTCAATGGTTAGAGCAACGCCTCATGTCATGAGTGCTCTCGGGGCTCTGGGTTCAAATCCCACTAAGGCATGGATGTGTGTGAATGTGAACCCACTCTGTAATTGAGATTTAATCCTCTCGAGGGGTTTAAGAAAAAGGTAGTTATTTGGATTAGATTAGACTACATTTTAAGAAATAAACTGTTAAAATTAGAGTAAAATTCGCTAATCCAAAAATAAGGATTAACTTAATCTTTTTTGTGACTCTGGCTGTAAATGGCGGGTGGTATTGTGTTGCACACCAGATTTTTTATAAAAATTTTGGAACTTTCAAGCTTTCTTGTATCACGTTTTTAAAATAATACCATATATTTTTTTAAAGTAGGTAATACAGCGATCTATAAATTCTTCATAAATTTGTTAACGTGTTCACTTAAATGTATACAGATATTAAATGTTAATTCATAATTAATTGTAGATCGTTTCCTTTGATACAACCATAAATACTATGAAACAAAACAAATTTATAGTTTGTGGATGTCTTCACAAAAAATCGTCTAACAGTATTCAACTTTCGTACCAAAAAAAAAATATAAATAAGTTTTCTCTGTATCATCAATTTAGTAGAAGTAAATTAAAGGTTTTACTAAGCGTAATTAACAAGTTATAGAGGAAATAATCTTCTATAATTATTACATTTAGCATCTGACAGGATGTAGCTGATTTGAGTTTGTAAACCGCGCCCAAATTGAAGACGACACCGCTTTTCCGTTATTAGTTAGTAAATCATTTTCACTAATAATGAAGCATTAAATTGAAAAAGTTTTTAATGTCATTATTACCTTTTAAACGTATATGAAACTATAGAATGTTTTTATCAATTTAACACATTAGTCATCTGAGTTATTTCCGTCAATCTCGAAAAACTTTTCCGCCGATTGTCTGACATTGAGATATTTTCTCCTGAAACTTGGAAAGCACACAAACTAAAGACAAACATAAAAAGAAACCTCGGATTCTTTTCGACTTTTTATTCGAGTCATCAGCTCCGTTATCTTTCGTGTTTTCAGTTTTCCTTGCAGAGAAAAAGGAAGTGACTGCTGAAATGCACAAAAAATGCCACAAAAGACTTCAAGAGATTACGAAAATGTTTAGAAACATTTTCCATTAATAATAATTGATTATAATAATGGCACGTATTGATTACAATAATCAAAACATAAATTATAATATAAATTGATTTAATACTTACTTTAATTTTCATTTCAAACAGTGATAAAAGTTCATAAAGAATCTAATAACTTGTTAAAGCAATTCAAGAGTTTCTATAAGATCTAAAGAGTTCCTGAGATTTCAAAAGTTTTTGAAAGGATCACAGGAGTTCTTAAAGAAATTAGCATGATCACTAAAATGTCCAATAAAAATAAAAATCTCGATCCCTCCTGACCAAAATCTGCGTATAGAAGCAGATTGGCGCAATTCAAGAGTTTCTATAGGATCTAAAGAGTTCCTGAGATTTCAAAAGTTTTTAAAAGGATCACAGGAGTTCTTAAAGAAATTAGTAAGATCACATTTTTCTATGACTACGTTTATCTTGATAATTCAAACGGCTTCAAGTATATTATGACTTAAAAAATCCCATTGGTTTATTTAAGCGGATTGAAAATAGGATTGAGTTTTTTCAATCGTCTTTAAATTCGTATCGACTAAAAAAAGATAGTTAAACACTCGATTATACAGACAGACAAAGAGAGGTATATGATCTAATTTCATCCTGGATATATGACCCCAAAATCTAAAAAGTGTCATGTTATGTCTTCTTTTTCAAAAACATTAACAAAACATTTATTTCATCACTCCAAATATTTCGCTTTTCGACAATTTTACTAAGTTTTATGTCGCGACTTTTATAAAATATATCTTGTTCCATTTAAGCCATTCAGTATTGTAGAGCATAGGGCATAGTTTTGACCTCTCTGATTGGCTGAAACTGGAGACATGAGATAAGTTTATCCAATGTAATTTCGGCTACTTAAAATTTGCGCTGATGCGAGGGAGATCTGCTGTATGTCTTAAATGGAACAGAGTATAGGTACATTATTTGAAGCTTCACTGTTCATTTCGACAGAAGTCAAGCCGCTTCGTAAGTCCAAGCCTGTTATTTCATAGGCTTGACTTGACATTTTGAAGCGGCTTCAAATATTAATCTCGATTGTTTATTTCGAAGATTGAAAAGGGATTTACTAAATTCAAGCGGCTTCAAACGTCGAGATAAACGTAGTCTTATGATGAGAAATATTCGTTTTCCGGGAATGGACTGTGTCATATTTTGAGTCAGAGCTCAACGTTTCGCCCGCAGTCGTATGGGGCATCTTCAGTAGCAAGGGGGCTAGTACTGTCTTAAACAAGGTTACCCGACGTGTCAACCACGCTAGAGGCCGAGTTTAAGCAACAAGAGGGGGAGACTCAGTTTACACGTCGGATAACCTTGTTTAAGACAGTACTATCCCCCTTGCTCCTGAAGATGCCCCATACGACTGCGGGCGAAACGTTGAGCTCTGACTCAAAATATGACACAGTCCATTCCCGGAAAACGAATATTTCTCATGACTCAGACTGTGGAAACCTACTCAAGTAGTCTATGATGTTGTTTTCATTGTTGTAATCAAATTTTCTTTATTGTAGTTCAGCATTTTTTTGTTGTAATAAAAAATATTTTTGCTAATTAAGAGATATAGACACATGGACATATGTATATATTCATTAGATTTCTATATTAAATATTTAAACATGTTGGCACCAGTTGCAACTTGTTGGCATGACATTGGCATTGGTAAAACGGTCTGGTTTATTCTGAATATAGTGACTGTGACTATAATATAATATTCGTTGCTAGTCACTAAATGTCCAATAAAAATAAAAATCTCGGTCCCTCCTGACCAAAATCTGCGTATAGAAGCAGATTGGCACACCTAGAAACGGGTAATAAACCCAATAAACCGTTGATATATTTTTTATACAAATATTGAAACTTAAAAATATGGAAATATATCAGAATAATTTCCACAATTTGGTATTTGAACATTTGAACAATATTAAAACTAACATTTATTTGTAATCTATTAGAAAACATCTTCATTTGATAAATATCCATTCCTCTGACTGCATGCAGCATCCAACATTCACTTTCATCTAGAGTTCTCGATCAATATTGCAGTATGGGTGATGAACGCTGTTTCTGGCAGCTGGAGCGATGTTGTGTCTGAATGCTGATTTCGTATGCGGTGCGCGTTTCCCCATTGCCATGACGAGGGGGGGGGGCTTGCCGCACACCCTAGAGGGCGTCGCGACGCTGGAGCCAGTAATGGATCAAGGGGAATAAAAATAAATGAGGGAAATTTCTCGACTGTGGTACAGATTAAGTGATAACAAATTACTCGAAATTTCAGTCAAACAGAATTTATTCTTAGGTATAACACCGACGTTTCGGTGCACACTTGCATCTGCTTAATTGATGTTGGGGCCTATATTATAAACGTCCAGTTAAATGTTGATTTATAGTAAAGCCTACTCCTACCACCCTTAGTTAAAGAGTCAATTAGTGCTAACCAACGGTTATGTTGCAAAATTGTTCTTACTACCTTTGATTAGAGCTAACTAGAAGTTAAAACTGTTGTACGCACCGATTCTCACCATCATTTTAATTCTTAACTATATTAATAATAATCTGTCACTTTAACTAGGGGTGATAGGATCGGGCCTTAGTAAATTTAATTACCCAAATTAAAATTAAAAATCTGGTATGGCCAACACAATACCTCCCGCCATTACAGCCCGAGTCACAAAAAAGATTAAGTCAATCCTTATTTTTGCATTAGCGAATTTTACACAAATTTATTTCAATATCTTAAAATATAGTCTAATCTAATCCAAGTTACTACCTTTTTTAAACCCCTCAACAGGATTAAATCCAAATTACAGAGTGGGTTCACATTCACGCACATCCATGCATTAGTGGGATTCGAACCCAGGGCCCCGAGGGCACTCATGACATGAGGCGTTGCTCTAACCATTGAGCTACCGGAGCTATAATAAAATAAAGATTAAATTGTAAATACCCGGATAGAATAAAATTCACTAATCCAAAAGTGAGAATTAGCTTAAACATTTTTGTGAATCGTTAATTTTTATTAATCTAAATACATACCTACATGTTTACTTATGCTGGAAACTGTATTGAATTCCTTTTCTATTGTTCTATTTATTTTTTCTTTTTAAAACGTTAATAATATTATTTTGAAATGATTAGTTCTTTGATAGTGACATTTATCTGTTTGTTCCATACATTTAAATAACTGCGTTTTGTTTGTTTAAAGCGTAGGCTCTGGGATTTAAATTATAGATAATTTTATAAAGTTATCCATAAAATATATAGAAAAAGTATTAATGCAAATCTATAGTAAATTTAATTAGAGAAAAAGTTCGGAATAAAAGATTTCAAAATTTTCTGAATGATAGTATTTGAGTTAGAGTGGAGGATCCACACACACATACACACAGACATCATTGTGAAAATGTTAAAATTGGATTCTAGGGACCTTAAAACGTGGTCATTTAGCAAAATCTCGATACGCGATTTTTAGCTCGATCCCTATACCTCCCTTACCAAGGGTAGCGGGAGGTAAAAATGTAAATGGTGAAAATAAGTCATTTCGGTTTTGAAGGTAACCTGTCGGACAATTTTATAATAAATTTTTTCATTGGCTATCTGCAACACTTAAATAGTGTTATAAATCAACACCCTTTTAAAAATTAAAAGTCGCTAAGTGCAACCCTGTGTAGTGTACTATTATTATGAAAATGCAAACTGCATTCTGCCATAGCACTGTAGCTGGTTTCGTTCTTTCATTAAATGTATGACTATGCCAAACGGCAGGAGTACAATCGGGGAATAATGAATTTTAATTAGAATAACTAGTAAACTACACGTATTGCGCAGTTCACGGTACGTTAAAATAAAAATTTAATCTTTTATTGTATGTGGTATTGAAATCCCACGCTTTATTTTTTCAGTACAATAAAAACAGTTTTCTAGTTTGGTGAAAACAATAGCCATAATGTTACGGATTTTATACGTTAAATACAGTGCCGGATTACCCAATAGGCAGACTAGGCAATTGTCTATGGGCCCCGAGCCTTTTAGGGGCCCCGCTACATATTGGATTAAAATAATATTGATTTGATCTTGAAATATTTTTTTTTACAAACAAAGAAATCTTTACATAATAAATTTTGATTACAACAAAGAAATGCTTGTTTACAATAATGAAATCTTTAGTACAATAATAAAAATGTCAATCAATATTACAAGACACTACTATTACAACTCGATGGGATAAAATAAATTGTTAGCGCTATAGAGGCTGTCTCACAACTCGCGCCCCAGAGCGAATGAGGAAACACGAGACTGCATTCGGATGTGTAATTTCGAAGAAAAAAAATCTGGCTTAAAAGATATCCGAAAAAAGACGTCTTAAAATTGACCAATCAGAGACCTACACCTTTAACGTGTGTTTGCCGTAATTTTACGTTACTAGGGTTTTATACAAATCAAATCTTCTTTAAAATGTGTGGGCGACTGTAGTTTTCGAAAAATGTCAGTGTCAAATTAAATTTGACAAGGCAAATTTCTACCATGCATTCAGCCTCTGATTACTTAGAAATGATTATAATTTTCGGAGAATGTGAACGTAACGCCAGAGAGGCAGCACGAGTCTATTCGGAACGTTTTCCGGATAAATATCTTGTGGATCATAAAGTGATATTGAGATCCATCGCAAGGACACATGAGACCGGTCAAGTAATGCCAGATCGAAAAGAAACATTTTACACAGCTGCTACAACACGTTTCACTGTACAATATAAATGATGATCTCGGATGACACCTTCGCTAACCTAAATTTGTTGACAGTGAAAAGTCAACTCTAAAGTGTCAAAATTACAGTAAGTCAAACAAATTTTGTAACTCACTAGTAGTATTTTTAAAACCAAGCAACCAGTTTTATTTTGTAATAATATCATCACACCTCAAGATATCCTTCCGGGATTGGTGGATTAAAAAGTCTTGTAACCCCGTTATGCAAGCAGCCGCAAATTATTTTCTTCTATTTGTTGGCAACCTATTGTCGTCGGCAAGTGTCAGTTTTGTCTGGGGCGCGAGTTGTGAGACAACCTGTATATACTTACATTGATAGTGATTTAGTGCAATAATAATAATATGGATCACTATACATATTTTATATCTAAAAAGAATGATACTAGGGCGGCGCCACTTTCCCCAGTGCATGCACGTCATTCGCTGCTTGTTAATTGTTGTGTGAGGTGTTGTTCCAAGTATTAGTCGAATTTTCGATTCGCTCGAAATTACTGAACGTGTTGAACAAAGATGCTGCATCAAATTTTGTCAAAAGCTTGGTGACTCAAAGCAAATCAATTTGTAATATTTGCTAAGTAAAATAAAGGATCCTGTTTTGAGAGTAGAGAAGAGATAATGCCGCAAAAGAAGCCCAGAGATGTTTTCAGCAGTGGAAGGATCGGTGGGATAAATACTGTCTGGTATGCAATATTTTTTTCCCAGCCGAAGGTCGATTTTTTTGGACAGTCCGCTTTTAAGAAAAACAGTTAGGTGTCAATATGTTTGTCAAGATTTTTATGCCTTGTTAAGAGCCACATCATTTTGTAACAGCTAACAGTCTTCTGCAGTCCATTTCATCAGTATTTGATGTTATTTGCCAACATATCTATAGCCTATTTATTTCAAATCAGTGTCCCAAAGGCATCATCACGCACTTCTTCCACCGTACGTGTTGATGCAACTTCCGGTGTTTGATATTTCGGCACATTGAACTCGACCGGTATTGTCGCAAACATATCTTCTACATTTGTATGCAAAGAAGGCTTTGGACAGATTATAACTTCAGGGAAGAATTAATAAGGCGTTGTTAATTATTTATAACGCGTCCGAGAGACGTGGTTATGATAGGAGACCAGTTTTGGGAATTGGTTTACTGTTATAGCTATTTTATATATGGATTTTCTTTTACAATGTGTGAATTGGTTATTGTGAGATGAATAAATAATTGTTTTTTATCATGAATGATATTCTATATTTATGTATTATATTACGGTATACTTGGACTTGAAAATTGTGATAGATATTTGTTAAGTAACAACATAATTAATAGTTCTGGTTCTATTTTTTACAGATTTACAGATCTGTAACAATGTAAGACTTACAGTTTTGAACAGAATATACCCATGTCAGACAACTATGTCTTAAAACATACGTGGGTGTATGAATACAATTGTAACGTTTTTATTTATTTGGGTGAAGTGTGAATATTAGATTATTATTATTAATTAAAATTAAGTGATTATTAAACTATAATGAAACTTACTATTACTAATATTAAACAATTATTAAAACTAATTAAGACTAAAACTATAATTAACTAGATAACACTAACACTATTAATTTAATCAATTAACACTACTATTTATTTCCACGATATTACAAATTATTTATTTCACTATGCGTTCCAATCTTAGACTACCGGTCTATTGCAGCGTCTTGTAGACTGTTTACGCGATATATATATATATATATATATATATATATATATATATATATATATATATATATATATATATAAATAAATAAAAAATTAATGTATAAATATATCATCACAGCATATTACCCATTACTATATACTTATATCACGTTCAACTGTCCGCCTACCGACCTCCACAGCGTCTATATACTCAACTGACTCAACAACGTTTGTATATTCAACTGCTCGGACAAAAGTCACCTCTTTCACCACACTATCTGTCTATTTATGTAACTCCCTGTCTAACTTCCACAACCTCAGTATTACCGACTGTTCGTATGCCACAATTCTTGAACACCACTGCCGAGTATTCTCTTCCACTTGCCGTTACTGTCCCCGTATACTTAGCTTCGCAATACTCTTCAACACTACCGAGTTTTCTCTTTCATAGCTATCCCGGTATACCAGTCACTTCCTTGTACACCATAGCTTTCCAATACTAGTCAACACTACCGAGTATTCACATCCACAGTTATCCCAATATATCAGTAACTTCCCGAGTACCTATTCGACGACACTTAACTGCATACGCTCACTACGATACTGCTGTGCTTCTTACTAACACTTTACTCTCTAACACTTCATGTGAATGTCTTCATATGTCTCTCTATGTAACTTACGAACTCGAGCATAGCTACGTCCCATTTATACAGCTGCCATTCTTCTAGAAAAGCTAGAATATTCGACCGCATAATAACAATGAACACAAAAGGTTCAGGCGACCGCTACTAGCGCGATTGCGTCATCGCTATAAATAGACACTTGCTCATTGCTGCGACGCGGCTGCGACAGCGGCGGCGGCGGCGGGCATTCCACGTTACACAATTATGAACCTGTAGAATTCTTCTATCTCAAATTCAATATTCTAAGAAATTCATTACGCATTCTGTAGTGCACTGGAAAATGTTATGTTACTATTGTTACAGTATTTCAAAGAAATCTGTCATGTTTTATAAAAATCTTTTAGTTACAATCTGTGTACTGAATATTAATTCTATATGAGTATTTTGTTTAAGCCATAACGACTAATTTAGACAAAGTAATACGTTAGACTTTGTATATTATTATCTACTGACATGGACACTGGAAATTTGTACTTATTTAAATAATTCGATAATTGTATAATTGAGTTTAAAAGATTCGTTTTCATTGCTACGGAAATGTCTTGTAAAGAAACTATTAAAAGTGTTTAATTAATTGAAAGTTTTACTAATAGGTCAAAGTCACGAAACGTGAAAATAAAGACTTAATTATATTTGGGATCAGGTGTGCTATGAGACCGGTTGTAATTCTGAAAGCCCAAGTTCAGCTCGGGTCAAATCTCAGCATCCCTAAATTTAATTTTGATATGAAACGAAAAGTATAATTATTATTTAATCTTTTGCTGAGTGCTAATATCTCTTTGGCGTTTGTCGACTAAGTTTTCGATTGTAAAAGTACGTTAACACTTGCTTCACTGCATAAATTGATACATTCCTCCATCAATTTCCCTGCTAATAAAAAATATCTATCTGCAAACATATCATCATAGAAACAATCATGTGTATTTCCATTCTAATGTCGAGTATCATCATCATATCATCTCGTATTTGTTGAGGCAAATGCTGGGTTAGAAGACATAATTACAGAGGAAATCGGAAGTATGATTGTGTGAACGGAACGCATCATGCATCATGGCGACTGCATCGTGAACCATGACTGCACGACGTGGTTTATCATCCACTGTGCGAATAAACTAAATAAATGTGTGGAAATTATAGAGAAGAAGAAGATAAAGATATGATGAATTAGAGAGGAGATAGTTTGCAGGACAAACGAATATGATTGTGGTTTGCTTTGAACATCATGAAAATTGAATGTAACAATTATTATCTTTGACTCTTTTTCGCTGACTTATTTTGTATGACCAACTCGATCTATCAGACTGCAATTACAAACAACCGTTTTCTCTGACTTTTAGTGGATTTTCATACTTGAAGTATATGGTTTCTTTAATGATAACATGTTTCAAATTTGTTTGACGTATCAAATTATTTCAAGCAAAATGAATAATAATGATGAAATAATGCAATTGTGGGCAAGCAAATTATTTCAGCAGCCACCATAGGAAAAATTTTTTAGTTTTGGTTGTTTTTGTCTTTTTTTTAAGGATCTCTCCTGCTCCTCAAACCAGTAATATCTAGTTCTTATTAAAGAAAAAATTTGTTACACATCGCCATTTTTTTAAAAAAAAAGCTATTTTAAGTCTTCTGAATGACGATTGTTAATATTTTCATACAATTTTTATTTGTCGACGATAACTCTATGTTTGAACAAATATATTTACATTTATTTATTATTTTTTAACGTCTTAGGGCCCTAACTCGGTAGTTAATTTTTAACCACTGGTTAAAATTTTTATCCAATAGATAATGATTTGACAACTAAAAATCCCTTTTTTTGTTATATATCAACATACTTGATTGGTTAAAAAAAATTACCGGTTTCAGGATATTAATCCATTGTTTACATGTACAAAAGTTGGCTGGTAACTAAGCAATAACTGTATCTGTATGGTAATATTATTACCATACTGACTTGTCAACAACATTCTACAAAATGAAAATAAAATAAAAGTATAATGCTCTTCATTAATACATACAGATAACGTTAGTGTATCGTTCTAAATACGGTTTACTTTATTTTAAAATAATAAACATGAGAATTAAAGCACATAATTTGAATATTTGTCATATTGACATATGTCAAAAAAAATGTTCTGTTAACTATAGCATTCTGAAAGTAGCATTAATGAAAGAATTTCAAAAAATTATATTTAATAATATAGTCTTCATTTTCTGAAATCGATAAACTATTGAACAAACCACGGATGTTATGAATCATAACAAGCCTTAGATGTCTTAAAATCCTCGCTCTACGAGCTCGGATTTCAAAATGACATCTGCGGCAGTAATGATATACATAACATTCCTAGGTATGTTAATAGCTATAACCAGTAGTTAAAAATTAACCACTGAGTTACAGAATAGGCCCCGTAGTTCTATAAGTATAAACAATTTTCATTGTTAATCATAATCACACAAAACGTGTTCATATTTTTATATTTGTTTTTCACCAGTTTGCCCTGATGAAGCTGTACGTGGCAGCGAAACGTTGGCCTCAGACTAAATAACAAACAAATTTAGACTGCATTCCTTATATTATTCTTCCCATAAATATTAGTGTTAGAGAAAAATTATTGTTGAAGCAGTCTTGGAAAATGTTTTTATTAAATTGTCATTTATTTACCAATCCGACGTTTCAGTTCCTAATAAACTTCATCATATAATCATGTAATATGTAGTTGGAAAATTGACAATTTAAAAAATCATTTACCAAGACTGCTTCTCCAATAATTTTTCCCTAACATCATACCAATCGTCAAGATATGCCAGTAACTATATAAATATTAATATTCAATGTTTTCGTGATTAGGCATGGATATGCAACTTTCCCACCGCATTTTTGGCGCGAAAATAATACTTTCGCTCCGGTTTCAGAAAAAGTTTATTACCGAAAAGAGTTGTCAAATTCAAATGTTGATGGATGATATACGACCTAACGATATCTAAATTATTGCTAAATTATAACTTTATACAAATTGTATTATTTTATTTTTTTGTAGCAATCAAGAATCAATTTAGAAAGGGAATGATCAATCACTCAATCATTTTCAGCATTATTTGACCGTAGATAAAATTTATAGTGAATTGAATATTGATGAATACATTTTTACGACATGTAAAATTGCACATAAATTCATGTTATGTACAGGAGTGGTCAACAACGCTCAACAATGCCATGATTAAATATTTGAATATGATTTAGAACGACTGAAGGCTGAATTAGGAATGTAGATACTAATTAAACTTACAATGAAAGTTATTAGTATGCTATGTTACAGTTTGAACGTTTATTTTGAATGTTTGGTCACGACCAAATACCGATCCTGATCATGATCACTAAATTTCAACTTTCTTCTCAGCTTTGAAATGTACTTCGAATACTTACACTTGAATTTAAACGCGAGTATCTTTCTAATTAGGTCTACAAGCATTAAGATTATTCTGAAGTTAATATATGCAGACTGGTCTGTTTTTTGTGGCTATAAAAATATTTACTACTTATTTAAAAAGTGTAATTACACATTTAAAATTGTCTGTGCTACTTATGTAGTTTTTTACTGCAAAATGTTATGATGAATTCAGAAGATGAAACATAAAATTTTATGGAGAACGTCAATAATTATTTGCGAGATCGTATATTAAGTTAACACTTTTACTGCCACTGAAACTACATCGCAAGAACTGTATTAATATTTTATTACTACACTATTTTGGAAATGTATTTTTTCAATATTTTAATTATTTCTTTAAAAAACATCTGATGTGGCCAGCACATAACCTCTCGCCAGATATTTTACCTGGTTGTACGCATAAAACAAAAATAGTTATTTCTGATATAAGTGTTAAAAATGACATTTTATTTTGTGAGAAGTTTGGAACACGACGAGAAGCGGAGTAATCCAAACCTTTGAACAAAATAAAATCACGTTTAACACGTATTTCATATACTATTTTTTCTACAAACACTATTTTTTAATTTAACTTTGTATTTCTGATAATTTTTTGACATTCACTTTTAACACTAGTGTCAAAAGTAACAATGATCTGTCACTTTTAACAGTGGTGTCATAAAATGAAATTTTTAACGCTAAAAACAAACATTAAAAAGCCCACTTTTAATAGATTTGTAGAAAAAATATTTTTAAATACAAATACATATATTCATGTCTCACTACAAAATAATTCTAACATATATTTGCAAAATCTATGGGATATTTTAATATAAATTATGTACAATACATACATTTTCTTTATATTCAATATCCTGAAATTTTCTTTTTCTACTTTTCTTTTTGTTTATATTCGTTATTTTTTCGCAAATTCCTTTTATATTCTTTTTTACGTATATTCTTTTGCGTTGTTGACTTGTTTTTTATTTTCATAATGATGTACAAATATTTTTGACAGTGTCAATTACAAACATTTGAATTTCTTGCCTTGTATAGTTTGATCTGATATTTTTTACATCAAATTATTTTATATGCATTTCTTTATCTCTAAATCTATAGAAGATATAATAATGAATTTATATTTATCGAATAAAGAATTTAACGTTCTTTAATATAAGTATTTACATAAATTTTCGATAAATAATATTTAGATGATTATTTTCTTGTAACTACTACTTCCGGTTGTCCAATTGTTACCAAAACTGACTCGACTCTTCCCATTATTGTTAGATTGAGGAATCCGTAGTTAAAAATGTCTTAAGTCTTATAGTATTTGAGTTATGGTGAATCCAACATCCACACACACACACACACACATCCACATACACACACACGCACCCACACACACACACACACTCACACACACACACACACACACACACACACACACACACACACACACACATACACATATACACACACGCACACACACGGACATCATCGTAAAAATGTTATAATTGGATTCTAGGGACCTTAGCAAGAGGTAAAAATTATAAAGAAATTAAATTTCATAAAGCAGCCAGCTATACTTTAACATTGTGAACATCTACTATATTAAGAAAATTATGATTGATAGATGTCAGTGTCAAATGCAATTTACATTGTTTGAGTTATAAATTTACTGGAAATACAGAATCTCTTGCAAGAATGGAATTTGTACAAAATACGTAGAACTGACAGAAGGTAATGTAATATAGAATCTTATGCAACAAATTTTCTGTATGGAAATTGTACATATAACTGACGGAAAATAATGTGCTGGCCACATCAGATTTTTTAAAGTTTAGTGTAAAATTATTATGACAAGTGGTTCGCATATACCTTCTAATTAAATTGTAAGAAGTAAAAGTAAAATAGAATTTCTACTATATTATGTACTTAAGTAAATTATTTACATATATTATTGTTCTTCTTCTATATTTAATAATAATGAGATGATATCCTAAAGGCATGTAAATATGAATACAATTATAATGGGAAAAGAATTGAATCAATTTAGTTGTCAAAACTATTACAATGTAACTTTTCCCGTCTTTCATTTTTCACTTAACGTAACATTAAATCAGACATACACTTCCATATGCATAGGTTTTTACTGCATTAACATATTTAATTATTATTAAGTCCATATTTTAATTACACACTTTATTTTCTTTAAGCAATACATGTTCTAGATTTTAGACCATATATTAAGCATTAAAATTTCATTTACAACTATAATTAATTAGATGGCTTACGTTTAGAGATTATCTTTAATTTCTCTCGTTCGTTTTACGTATCCATTACATGTATAACGATCTCCTAAATCTATTTCCAGTTATCAATCACTGAGCATTCGACAAAAACGTTTGCACCGATTGACCCAGTTTAGAAAGTGTAAGATACTATTAGTGTTGGTAGCATCAATAAAGCATTAACTTATCACAAGAAAATTTGTGCGAAAGGTTTCTATTTATATTTGTCTCTGCAACCTGTAAGTTTATTGTAACATGGCGCTATCTTAGTTTTCTGGAAGCAGTCCCAAAGTTTTCATGAAGCCAGTTACTGCTACAAGAGTCAGTTTCCTCATAGAACAATGATCACTAAAGGTACTAGTCATAATTCTAAAGTCTTTTTTGCAGACTTTTATTGGCGAGGGTGAAATAAATTACTTCGACTGACTTAAGACTCAGAATGTTTCTGCAATATGAAGCTATGGCTAATTCCTTCCCTTCCAGTTTTTGATCTCCTTCTTTATCTGGCTTTGAAGATTTAGGCCCGAAAAACGGTTTAGTTCCCTTTTTAGCGAGCTCATTTCTAAATTAGCTAGCTATGCTAGAAACAGCTACTATATTAAGAAAATTCTGATTGAAAGATGTCAGTGTCAAATTGACGTATTCGTAGTATATTTGTGTTATAATTTTACTCGAAATATAGGATCTTTTTGCTCGAAACTTTCTGTATGGAATTTGTATAAAATACACACGACTGGCGAAAGGTAATGTACATACAAGAAATTTGGAATCTTTTGCAAGGAACTTTCTGTATAGATTCTACCGGTAGACACCGCATCTAACGACTGTGTTCGAAAACACGAGTGGCAAAAAGTTACCGTGTTCGAAAATTGTACAATATCTACCAGATTCATCTACCGGATTCATGAAGAATCTAATCTCAAAAAAAGGTAGTGATGCAAAGCGAAGAGCGCGCGCTAATACTAGATGTGTAGGACTCTGCTCAGTTTGTTTTTAACTACATTAAATTTCTAACTTGTTTCAAATTTTCAAAAGTTTTTATAGGTTATGGATCTACCCCTGTTTACCACTTGCGTTCTTAAAATATCGATTCCAATAGCTATAACCTGATAAACAGCTGTTTACTGGTGACAGTTCACCGGTAGATTTTTCGTAAATGCCTCATATAACTGACGGAAGGTAATGTGCTGGCCACATCAGATTTTTGAAATTCGTAGCGCATGTCATGGCGACTTTTGACAAGCGCCCATCAATGACGTCAAGTCCAGATGGAAGTTGTAGGGGTTTTTAATGTATATATTGACATGAATTAGAACCAAATGCTAGTAACATTACTTAGTAAATATATGAATTTAAATTTGATTAAGAGTGTTTATGACTTACCTGTTAAAATGAACAAGAAATAACTTTAAGAAAACATTGTAAATATGTAACAACTTATAAAAAGGAAGATAGTTATAATATGCACAATAACAAAAATAATAAGATGTACGCTTTATACTTAAAGTATTACTCAATAAATAGCGATTAAGGTGAAAAAATACAATTTTTAATCATTACTTTGCGAGATGTTTGAGGTTTGTTGTCAGTGTTATTGTGACGTCACATTAGTGCTACCTTTCTCTCGCTGCCTACTATGGAGCTTGTGAGAGAAAGATATAGCAATAGGTGTCGCCGTGACGTCATATAGACATTAAAAATCAAATGCATTAAAACTAAAAACATAATCTGCTTGTTACTACGAATTGCTTCAAAATTAAAAGAACTTTCATTTAAAATAATAAAAAAAATCAGAGTACAGGACCCCATTACAATAACGAATGCCTCCTCAAAACAAGCGATATTGGCTTAATAAATACGCCATGACACTTCGCTTCTGCTACGGACCACGCGCCATGTATCATAGTGGAATTCTCGCATGTTCGCCGATTATGACGTCACGAACGTACTTCTCAAATATTTCACTACGTGACAGCACGATCGAAAAGCCCAAACTACGGCGTCTGGTGAACGCCAACTTGAATTAGAATAGGTCTTCTGGTTGTCTGACATTATGTTGATTGTTGCTTCTTTGAAATCTTTGTTTAGATTTATTTGAGCACAGAGATTTATTGCATAGATCTCTGCTTGAAATGTAGTGGAACTGGTGACTATAGATTCCTTTATTTGGTAACCTGGACCAAATATACCCACTCCAGTTTCTCTTGACGCTAGTTTGGAACTATCCGTAAACCAGGACAGAGAGTCACAATATGCTCTACTCCATAAATATATTTAATGTGCAAATAAAAGCCAATTATTCTTACATACTACTACTAGTGTTCCTTAAAATAGCAACTTTCTTTTATTTATACAAATTCTCTTAAATCAATAAAACTTATGCTACTTTTACTTTTTGACTGCCTCGTAATAACATGCTTTTAAAATAAAAGATTAATTGAACAATATAAAATTAAATAACTATGCACACACATGCAATTAATTTAAAAATTACTCAGGCAGAAAATAACAACACGTATTTCAAAATAATACGTTACAGAAATGATAATTTCTATTTATGTTTTCAGCACTTGATTTATAACACCGAACGTATATTTCGGCAGACTCAGGCAAAGAGATAAAATAATTTGACCAAGTAAATATGCGGGCACGCACTCGAAACTAGAACACGGATAAATGATAAAGATTATAACACGTGTACAATGCACACGATTACTTAAGATGTTCTTGAATACGAAGCCTGTAATTTGGAGCAAATTCGACAACTTAATAATATTAGTTACTAAAAGAGCCCGTGCTCCTTCGGGCTGTGATCCGCAATCTAAATGATAAAAGTGATCATGATTAAGATGAATTATGCAGTTTGTGATCACTAGACAACCTTTCCCGTCTGAATCAACCTTTTTGAGTCATTGCACAGATTCATTTCATAGCAAATTTAAAAATGGCTGACGACAATAGCATTTCGAATATACACATTTATGAATGTGAGGTTTGTTGCATTAAAGGAAATATGATTTTCCTACAAAAGCATGTAATGGCCCACCAAGTATGTTACATAAAAGATTTGTTTAAGTAGAAATACTTTATATTGTTTACTAAGAACATTTTTTACTTAAATATGTTAAATTTTTAATACTTGATGACAATAGATTATTTGTGAAATAAAATATGCTAGTTTGCATTGGTCTGCATATGACATTTGTCACTAGATGATGTTTATCTTATTCAAGTTGTTTTCTTGTTATAATTTTTAAATCATGATTCAAAAGGAACACGATTAACTAATCAGGATTCACAAAATCACATTCACATTCCGAAGGAACACGGCTAGAAATTTTATACGAATAAAATTATCTGATACATAAACAAAATTAAGGTTTGTTTCAACAAAAGTTCAGAACATTAATGAGTTTGCGCAAAGCATTCCAAAAAAATCTGATGTGGCCAGCACAATACTTTCCGTCAGTTCCTTATATTTTTTACAAACTCCATACAGAAAGTTTTTATACAAGATTCCATATTTCAAGTACATTACCTTCTGTCAGTTCTATGTATTTTGTACAAATTCCATACAGAAAGTTTCATGTACCTAAGAGGTTATATATTTCCAGTAAAATTATTACAAACATGTCAATTGCACTTGACACTGACATCTGTCAATCAGCATTTTCTTAATATAGTAGCGGTTTCCATGGTTATACCATAGCTAACTGTTTTATGTAATTTAATTTCTTTATAATTTTTTAACTCTATATCCATTGAATGTGAAGTATAAAATGTAATCAAATTTTATAGAGAATAAAATATTCTTTAATATTTATAATAACATTAAAGATGGAAAAATGATATTTAACAGTGTTTTTTCAAGAAAAACTGTTAAAATCTTAAAATGAAGATACTTCCAATTATAACCAAAATCTAATCATCTCTTTACATGGATATAAAGAAAAGGAATACGAAAAAATTATGTTTTGAATTGTAGTATTTGAATTATCGGATCCAAAAAAATTGTCACACACACACACACACACACACACACACACACACACACACACATATATATATATATATATATATATATATATATATATATGCATACATAAATACATACATCATCGTAAAAATAGTAAAATCTTATTTCAAGGAGTCTAAAACGTGCTTATTTATCAAAAACTCACCTCCGAATTTTTTGATCAAAGACAATACCTTCCTTACCTAAAGGTGATGGAAGGTAAAAAGATTGGTTAAGAATTTTTAAGAAGTGGAAGAAAAGAATGGTTGTGTTTTATTATTGAAGAAAATTACTTGGAACATATTTAAAATACAATTTAAAAAAATATGAACCATGTGTCTCATTCTTATCTGATTCTATATCTGATCCTTTCTTATTATGATGTAGTAAATATTTGATTCTCCCATTATAACATTATGATTACAGCTCGATTTTATAAGGAAACTCTGAAATCCGGAAAATAAATGCTGTTAGATGCTAGATGACATGTATAGTTAGCGCTACAGTAAATTGCACTTTAGTTTACTCTTATAATCTCTCATTGGAATCTTCGTATTCTTGCGTGTTATAAATCTCTTGGTGCACTTTCCGTACCTTTCTGACCTAACCTAAGTCTGCTCTTAACATCTCCACATCTTAGTGACCGACAAGCTGGCCTCAGCCAACCCACGCTGTCTTGAGAAGTTCTTACTCTGAGAAGGAAAAATCGCGAGTGCACGCGATTTCTGCAGTCGGTTGCAGTAGCGATTATAGGGGGGGGGGTCCACTACCGGATATGCTGGATGAAAGTGAGAGGAAAACTGAGAGAATGAAAGTAGCTGAAGGGGTAGATAGGTTTCCATAAATGGGATAATTTCATATATGAGTAAGATATTATATATGTAATGGATATGTATTTAAAATTGAAATAAGTGTTTAATGAATGATATATTATCAAAAGTATTTGATTTGTGGTCTCGCAAATAATTTCTCAATGAAAATTTATTGATGTTTCCGGTGTACGGATTCATTCTGGTCGCGTCACATTTTATTGTCAAAAACTAAATTGAGAATGAAAAATATACGATTGCAGTTTTAACATTATTTGATAGTTCAGTTCTAAATTCTTACTATTTTTAAACCTGCAAGCGTTTTTACCTTCCGTCACCTTTAGGTAAAGAAGGTATTGTCTTTGGTCAAAAATTTCGGTTTTTGATGAATAAGCACGTTTTAGGGTCCCTACAATAAGATTTTACTATTTTTACGATGATGCCTGTATGTCCGTATGTGCGTGCGTGCGTGCGTGTGTGTGTGTATGTGTATGTAAGTGTGTGTGTGTGTGTGTGTGTGTATGTAAGTGTGTGTGTGTGTGTTTGTCTCTGTATATATATATATATATATATATATATATATATATATATATATATATGTGTGTGTGTGTGTGTGTGTGTGTGTGTGTGTGTGTGTGTGTGTGTGTGTGTCTGTACGTGTGTGTCTGTATGTGTGTTTATGTGAGTGTGTGTGTGACAAAATTTTCTAATGCTATTACTCTAATACTACAATTACAAAAATTATAATTCTTTCGTATTCCTCTTCGTTACATCCATGTGAAGAGCTGATTATATTTTGGATATAATTGGTCAACCGGAAGTACCCTCATTTGAAGACTTTAGCAGTTTTTCTTAAAAAACGATGTTAAATATCATTTTTTGACATTTAATGTTATTATAAATATTAAAGAATATTTTATACTCTACACGATTTGACTGCATTTTAAACGTCATATTAAATGGATATAGAGTTAAAAAATTATAAAGAAATTAAATATCATATATATTAGCCAGCTATGCTGTAACTCTGGACACAGCTGCTATATTAAGAAAATTCTGATTGAAAGGTGTCATTGCCAAGTGCAGTTGACAGTATGTTTGTGTTATAATTTTATTGGAAGTGTAGGATTTTTTGTTAGAAACTTTCTGTATGGAATTTGTATAAAATGCATACAACTGCCTTAAGGTAATGTACAAGTAATAGAATCTTTTGCAAAGAACTTTCTGTATGACATTTATACAAAATACATAGAACTAACGGAAGGTAATGTGCTGGCCACATCAGATTTTTTAAATCAGGTATCAATTTTCAAAAAAAATAATGTGGTCTTGTGGCCGTTTGCCTGAGTGTCTGGTCGCAAGTTACGACAAAATTGACACCTGTGGTGCATTCTCCACGACAACAATGAGTGCCCGTGTCATTATCATTACCGGTAGGTATCTGTGTACAGAGCAGATTGGGTAATATGCCTTAATAAGGTACATAGAGCGATATTATACAAGTTTGTTTCCTATGTCTTACATTTATGTTAGTAGGTAAAAATAACTGCATTTGAATTATGCAAATTTCTCCAAATTTGAAACATGCATAACAATTTTCTTCCTCTGTATGTATGGGAACATGCCGCATGTAAATATTCCTACTTCGTTCCTCATGATATGTAATTGAATGATGAGCCATTCGAATCATTCGTCTGTAATTTATATATGCAACACTGCGATTTATGCAGGTGAGTATTCAGGTCGATTTCTCCACCAATGCAAAATGTGTGCTTTATGGATACTCTCTGAATAAATGATATTTGATTTATGGGTAGGGACATGCAAATAACTTTATCTGTCTTTCAATAATTTTATAGTTATAGAAAATAATCAACAAACTGATTAAACATTTTTTTATGGAAAGTTTCTGTTTGCAAATATATTACGGGTAGATTGTACCAGTAGATTTTGAAATAAATACTCTTTTCATAATCTGCTTATTGTATTCTACTTTGTAATTAAATTGTGACATTTCCTCACTTTAATTGGTAAGATTTGAGTTCATGTCTTGTTTGTACATTTAAATTTTCTCTGTTATTCTAAATGGCATTGTCACAAATTTCAAAAATGACCTTGCGTTTCAACTTTGCAAGTAATACAAGATTTTTATTTACATACTCTTTATATTCTGCGTTGTAAATTGTTGTGTAAATTTGTTGTTTTTTTGAGCATTGTTGAATTATAATAACTAGCAAGAAATTATATTTGCTCAAGTATATGTAAACATACTAACTGAACATGTTCGTGTGTTGGAATTATAAATAGGAAAATACATATGTCAAGTTTTCCATAACATGGCAACTACATAAATATTTAATACTCATTATAATGAGTATTCCTTCAGTTAAACATACTTTAATTGTTGACCATGTATGTTTGAAATTTTTTATTATATAAATGATTTACTAACGTTGGTAAATTCCAAGAAAATGTTTTGACTAAACTTAAATACGTTGTAATAATAAACGTCAATATATAATTGATTCATTATCTAATGAATTCATTATTTTTTGTTGGAATTTTTAATAACACTACTCGTATATCTAATGGAAAGTCATACCTGTGTGCATACTTTCATATTTATTCATATTTCTGCTACCATTTTCACGTATATAAATAATAAAGGTATCAATTAAAAGGTAGAACTGTTTTATATCAGAGCCAACTACAGTCCAGCCAGTCTAACGTGACAGACATCGCTGGTTTGATTAATCAAAAGAAGAGAATTACTACTAATGTCTACCTAAATATATTTTTCATTTCCTATATTATCAACTTCTCATAGATCCTGTCCGAATCTCTAAACGATTGACAGAGCTAAAACAAAGCTAGTCACATCAGCGAGGACTTAAGGCTGATTGAGCTCTAATTTATTTCACTTTAAATTAATTTGAATTTCCATGATCATCATATTGGAGAATAATTCCGGGCCTCAGTTAGTGGTATATAAGTATGATATAGCTGGTAACAGTAGGAAGTTTTTACATAGCGTTTTCACGAAACACGAATACGCTAACGTCTTGGTTGCTAGGCAATATCATGTTTATTACATGTCGTACGTGAAATTTGAAGACGTAATACGCCCTCAGGGCAGTGGCGTAACTAAGAGTTCGGGGGCCCGCGCGCAAAAAGTTTTTGGGGCCCGTTTAATTGTAGCGTTTATCTTGAAATTGTGACTGGGCTCACTTTCATCTGAGTTGACATATTAAGAAGCAAAATAACTAATATGGGAGGCCTGAATATCCAAGAGGCACCTTTACATCCCACCAAAATCATTGTATGTTGTGTTACTATGAAAATGTGATTGGCCTATTTATTTATTTTTTTGAAAATGAAATTGGTGGCACAGTCCACTAGTGAAAGTTACAGGGAATTGATTCATACAATTTTGTTTTCCCAAATAAAAGAACTTGGACAAAATATGGTATTAGCAATATGGATCAGTATCATACAGTTTAATAGTAGCAATTTTGTGAAAATCATATCGTTATTTAATCCTAAGTTTTGGCAATATACATTGGCCGCCAGGTGTCCTGATTTGACAGCCCCAGACTTCTTTTTATGGGGTTATTTTAAAGGAAAACTCTGGATCAGTTGCAGGAAAATATTTGCTAAGATATCGAAATTCTACCAGCCGACATTTACTAAAATAAAAGACTAAATAAATTTGTATGTAGCTACAAAAAAAAGATTAAATTCAAAATTTCGTAGTAGTAACAAAATTATAAATCATGTAAATAGGGGCCTCTCTAGAGCCGGGGGCCCGCCCGCAATGCGGGCCCTGCGGGCCCGTTAGTTACGCCGCTGCCTCAGGGGTAAAAGACGGGCCAGTTGACGTACTTCTACTATAACCTAGTAGGCCCGGCATTTATTTTAAAACGTCAGAACCTTTTTGTTTTGCAATCAGAACTGACATTTTCCTACTTATTCATTAAATTGGGTAAAATGTTTAAAATTGAAAGAATTTACCATGGACAATAAATTGAGATTGCTAAGAAATGACAGAGATGAACCTTGATGAAAATATATGGTTGAAACATCATTAAAAATAATCTGAACTTCAAAGTCAACGTACGTGTGATTAAAACGTGATGAAAAATCTAAACTTTTGAAAACCCGTTACTTTGTACGTCCGTTATTAAAGACGTAATGTTAGCGTTGACGGAATCTTCTCGTATGTCATGCAAAAACTCCCTAATACCTTTCGACTCTGCGAAGAGATGAAACAAATTTCCCCTGTCAATAAGCCAAATACTAAATTTTGAAACACCATACATGAATTGCGCCACCGAAATGCTGGAATATTTTGTGCATCTTGCAGTGAAGGAAGTGTCTGCAGTGGCGTATTCAGCGGGGGGCTTAGGGGGCTTGAGCCCCCCCTTAAAGTCTGCATTTTATATATTAAAATATTTGAAAAATTCTTTAAGAAGTACATTGGCGATAGATAAAGCCTATCTATCGCCAATGTAGCTCTCATGTTCTCATGTACTCGTATAATAGTATAATATAAAAATTTACCTATTGATACAGAGGAAGTTTCAGATATTTTCCAAAAAAAGTAGAAAATTAAATATCGTTTTACAATTATTATAACGAAATGTTAGAAGCGAATCATTTATTTTTCACTTTAATGTAGTGCATATGTGGTGCGTAAATAGTTATTAACGTTATTAGGCAAATAACGGACAGGGCTGAAGTTATCAGCTAAGTCTATTATTTGTATATCGGCCGTATGGCGTTCAAGATTTTTCGTAATGACAATGACATATAATATAAACATATAGGAATATCTTCTGAAAATTCTTTCTCCTGTCATTTTGACAAATCTTTTTGTTGTTTATAAATTTTCTGTGACAAAATCTCTCGTTATTCTATGATGCGTCCGTTATACATCTTAACGGCAGGCGGCCGTTAAGGACACCTTTTCACTTTTGTTTTTAGTTATGTTAAATGTATATTCCTATGTTGAACATCCTGTCATCTTTTGTTTGGTTATATTTTGTACATTAATATTCTACAGTTAATCGCCCTTATTTTTAATTCAGAATTGTTTGAAAATATAACTTACATTTGCTAACTAGACGGTGAACAGTATACCTATGTATACAAGTAATAGGTCCATGGCAGCCCCCCCTTAACATGAGTCCTGTATACGCCACTGAGTGTCTGTATTGAGTTTTTGAGGCTAGATTGAACATAATAGAACACTATTGAATACAACAACAACGTTTATTCTTTGGAGAATCACAAAGCTATATATAACAATTCATAAAATATGGTAGACTACTGGATTCTAGATTATCCGTTATTACTTTATTTGATAACTAGAGGGCTTTGAGTAGTCAGTTTGAATGTACAATATTCTGTAAAATTATTTTTAATTTTTCTGACCCATGTCATCTCATCTTTGAGACTCTCTCGAACAAAATATTGATATTCCTTCTATCATCTTTTCGATCATCTCTTCTGTCGTTCATTTCTTTCATTACTTCGTGGTGAACATTCTCTACTAGAAGGCCGCCGCTCTGGGGATTCTCTACGTGGATCGTAGTCATAGTTATTGTCTTGTTTACGATCCCAATCCTTCCTGGGAGCACGATCTTCATTTTCTTTTGGTCTATTGTCTCTACTAGAGTCTCTGGGCGCCGGATTAATTTCTTTTTCTTTTTTTATTTTGATATGACGTTTCAGTAGATTGGTTCTGCTTCTTGCTTTTTCACTTGCCAGGGGAAATTCATCATTCCTTCTTCGAAAACCATCATCACGGTCTCTGTCGCGATTGAATCTTCCGCCCTTCCGATCTCCATTTCGCCATGTATTTGTATTTATTTTATTTCGTTCATTACTAATAAACAGATATATTACGGTTGTTATTTAATTGTTGGCACACAGCGTTTTCAACAGTCTGAGATACGGTGCCTGCAAGATGGGGCAACTGCTCATACGGTTAGAGCCACAATGCATCTGCTGAGACAGATTTTTGAAGAGCGAACAATTTCTCAAAATTTTAATTAGCCTCTACGCATGACTTGACAGTTCCTGATTTTTTTTCTTTGGGACTACCTGAAGAATCAGGTGTATGTTAATAATCACAGGACTATCCACTGGATTAAAGACAATATTTGGGAAAAATTCAAGCGCTGGAGCTAGTCGTGTTATGAGCCGTAATTGATAGTCTTAAAGTTTTTTCTTTGGAACTACCGAAAGGATTAGGTGTGTCAATAATCCCAAGACTATCCAGCATTTTAAAGACAACATTCAGGAAGAAATTCAAGACCTGATATGGAAAATGCTCTAGGAAAAGCCCGTAATTGCAAAGATATTATTTTTCATACATAGTTAAAAATTCCAATTTTCTGTATTTGAGATTGTTGAAGAATTGTTGCTAGGAACTTTGTTGACGTTATGAAATAAGACTGTAACAATTTGATTTTCCCTAAGTGATGGTATTTAATAACCAAAAACATTCAATATTTATTTCGTGTCTCAATAGAGAATACAATGTAATCTATTCTTAAGTTCGTGGGATAGAAATTCAATTCAAAACCCACCATTGACATTTAATATTTTACTATGATTTGCATTTAGTTTCTATAGTAGTTCAGACTCATCATAAACAGTACGAATAAACAGCATACTTGACATTATTATTGCTAAATTTGAGAACTGAGAAATATGATGAAGAAATTAGATAAAAAGGAGAGTCTATATCATCTTGAATATCTACTCGTATATATCTAGCTAGTATAGCACAGCAATTTCATGTGGGTAGTATAAATAAAAAATCCATAACTCTTTTAATAATTGCCAGTTTCCAACAATAATACATGCAAATAAGAGTTCACTTGTACATTATTCACTATCAAGTGATCAAACGAAGAGAATTACTCGTAGTGTCTTTCTAAATCTATTTCATTTCCTATGCTATCAACATCGCATAGATCCCATCCGAATCTCTAATTAGTGAGTCGAAAGAAAAGGGAGAGTTGACCTTTACCAATCCCGAGGGCGTCACAAATACAGAAAGGGATCCACGTCTACGAGTAAGATTCTAGATCATCAAATAGAGAATTGTAATCTTGATTTGCGGGATCTGAATTTTTACTAAGACTTTCTCGCCCTAAGGAGAAATGAAATTTACCAGTGATTTGTTTAACAAAGCATGGAATAAGACGTAGTATTGAATATAACAATGTGCCACATCATATGTGGATATGAATTGTTTAAATTGATAATAGAAGAATTAAAATTCCTTCTAACCAAATTTCTTTTGAAAATACAGAATATATTCGTACATTTAACATTCAGTTTTTACACATCGTACAAAAAATTCATAGAGCACATGCACTTCCCTTTTCTCTTAAAATCGATAAGAGAATAAACCGGAAACAAGCCGGAAATATCTTGCGAAGGATATGGACTAGTATTAGTCGTCAGTCCACCAATGATTCTGTAGCGCTGTTGTATGAATTAAAATAAAATGTAAAGAAATTAATGAAACTAAATTTGGCCTGAAATTTGCTTTTTCCTTTTTGAACTTCTCCAATACACCAACATATACATTGTTAAGTGCTTGTATATCAGTTCTTCCATTGATGTTATTGCAAACATCCCCAATATGTATCATTTCAAGAAACATACGTTTGGAATAATTCTGTTCAGTGGCGTAACAATGCAGCCATGGGCCTGTGTTCCCGAGTCAATCCGGGCCCCTATGTAGATAAGAAAATAGTTTTACTGATCCCAAAATAGGACACTTTAAAAAAATATTTTTTAAATAAAATTTAAAAAACAAAAAAATATTACAAAAAATAAACATGAAACCAAAACAATATTGTACGTTTATGTCAACAGCTTTTACTGATTTCTTTTTTTTGCCAAAAGTAGATATTAGTGCACTGTGTTACGTAAATGCATGGAATCAGTTTCGACCCTAACTATTCTAATACAAGTTTAAGTTGAAAACGAGACCATAAATGAGTGCAAGTCTGAGAGCCTGTTAGTTTTGGCGCGTTTTTCAATATTATCTATGAATTTCAAAGAAGTATTCCTTTGTACCTGAAAAGTATCTTTGAAGTGAAAACGAAAATAATTTTATTTTAAATACTCCCATGAGTTTACATTCTTACTTTTTTATTTGTATATTTATATACAACATAAAGTTTTATTATTTGATTTAATAACTCTTCATCACTATCTGACATTAAAGAACTTTCTAATAATTCCTGGCAATTGTCAATTTGATTTTATTTTTAGAAGCCATATTATTTGCACTGATATTCGTGCACTTGCTTCTGTACTCGGTGCACAAAAGTGCGCACTCACTCATGCTGGATTTATACAGCGTAAGCCGTAATGTAACGTACCGTGCCGTGGCGTACTGTAACGTATTGTAACGCGTGATTTTTCTAGGCTATTTTATACAGAACTTTTACGGTACATTTTCGTAAAAAGTATACTAATGCTCTGTCGATACAAGTGTAGTGTACATCAGATTTGTGGTTCGTTAGTTTATTCGCAATGCACTATATTTCATATATATTTCCATTTAATATATTAATCTAAACTTTGACACCTGACACATGTCACTTATGTCTGTCAAAGTCACACAAGACAGACTATTCGTAATGTAATATTTTTTATATTTATATCCATTTAATTTATTAATTCCAACTTTGACATAATTAGCCACACAAAAACAGACTATAGCGCAGGTAAGCAATAATTTTCATAATATTGCAACGTACCGTAACGTGCCGTAACGTAGAAAGATAAAAGTTCGCGATCTTTGGGTTTTTGACACGTTACGGCACGGTACGTCACGTTACGGCTTATGCTGAATTTATACAGCGTAAGCCGTAACGTAACGTACCGTGCCGTAACGTAACGTAAAGAATAAATCAATGCATACTTATGTGATAATTTATACAGACGTAAGCCGTAACGTGACGTACCGTGCCGTAACGTGTCAAAAACCCAAAGATCGCGAACTTTTATCTTTCTACGTTACGGCACGTTACGGTACGTTGCGATATTATGAAAATTATTGCTTACCTGCGCTATAGTCTGTTTTTATGTGGCTAATTATGTCAAAGTTGGAATTAATAAATTAAATGGATATAAATATAAAAAATACTACATTACGAATAGTCTGTCTTGTGTGACTTTGACTGACATAAGTGACATGTGTCATGTGTCAAAGTTTGGATTAATATATTAAATGGAAATATATATGAAATATAGTGCATTGCGAATAAACTAACGAACCTGATATATACAAATCTGATGTACACTACATTTGTATCGATAGAGCATTAGTATACTTTTCACGAAAATGTACCGTAAAAGTTCTGTATAAAATAGCCTAGAAAAATCACGCGTTACGATACGTTACAGTACGCCACGGCACGGTACGTTACGTTACGGCTTACGCTGTATAAATCCAGCATTACATCTATATAAATTATCACATAAGTATGCACGGATTTATTCTTTACGTTACGTTACGGCACGGTACGTTACGTTATGGCTTACGCTGTATAAATTCAGCATCACTCACTGCGAACTGAGTGCAATTTCACGACAAGCCGAAAACGCTACCACGAAGAAAATGTAAACATATAAGTATGATGAAAACAAAACGAGAACTCAGTGCACGTTAATGCGCACTGAAATCAGAAGCTGAAAAGGCTATATGTTAGATACGTCAATTATTCTGGCAATTTCGTATTCTATTAAAATAATAGATGTCTGATTATTTTGAAAAGGATCTTTCTGCTGAAAGATGTAAGGTCATTTAATATATTTGGAACATGTGGCTATGTGGGGCTCCTTGAAGCACCGGGCCCGTGTTCCACGGAACACCGGTAGTTACGCCACTGTCATTTACCAAAATCTCGATATGCGATTTTTAGCACGGTCCCTATACTTCCCTTACCAAGGGTAGCGGGAGGTAAAAATGGCAACATTTGCCAAAGAATTCAAAGATTAAATTATTGTTTCATGATCTAGTTTCGTTGTGACTCACCTAGTGATCCGTCAACTAATTTCAATCACCTTTTCTGTTTTACATAGCCATTAGCTAATTTCTTCTACCTTGTAACCTTTGATCTTTGTCCGGCTCTCACTCCATTTACGCGGGAGGTGAGCCTATACTAGTATTATCGCGTCCCGTGCATCTGAGTGGTGTGGTTAGCACGACAACGACACGGTTACGGATATGGTACCGTCTGGGGTCGGGTGTCGGCTCATGCCGATTCGGGTCATCGAACATAGGGTCAAAGATACAGATATACGTGAGCTGAGGTGAAATATGGCGTAACAATTACTTATGTTATTGTGGGATATTGTCTATGGATTTTGTAATTGTACTTTTAAAACTAAAGGTGACAATAGTATATTATGTTATTAGGAGTAGAAAGCGGTCTTTTTGTGTTGAACCCAGCTATTGCGGCCGAGGCGCTAGCCGAGGCTAGGCAAGCTGGGTAAAACACAAAAAGGGCGTTCTACTCCGAATGACATATACTATTTTTTCTTCAAGTGTTTCAAAGAATTTTTTGACTTTTTTTTTGGAATTTTTTAATTGTAGAGTTTGCAATTTCTGCCCAAGCAGGCTGTGTACACTACAAAACAAAAACAACACAACTGTCAAATAACAATTTTCAATATAATATGTGTTGCTGTGACAACTGCCGCCGCCAGCGGTGAACTAAAACACTAACATTTTTTTACTAGTACAACAATAACAACATTTTTGTACTAGTAAGACAATGAACATCTTCTACAGTGTGTGTACAGGAGCATAATATTAATATTATAATACGCTTGAAGAAAAAAATAATATAAGCTTAGAGGAACTGCGAATAAATTTGTCTTTCTAAATAATAAAATGAAATTTCAAATAACAATCTCTACATGTAAATAAGATAACCTTAATATTTTGCACAAAGAGAGGAAAGGCCAGAGATTAACTCTCCTAGAATCATTTGAAATAAAGAAACATCTGCATAAGGGAATTTCCCTTATGAACGAGCAAGTGGACTTAGTCGACAATTCATTCTTGGATTGCGTGATCCAGAGGCGTAAACTTTTTATTTTGGCTGTGGGTGCACTATTTTTATTTTAAATATGAGTACACTATTATTCACGAAAGATGGCTATTCAAGGTCATTTGTTCGAAGAAAGAATACACATCACTTTATAGTAATAGCTTAGCAACATTTTGTATTAGAAAGAGAAAAATTATTTGACCTATGTCTATTTAATTTATGTGATGTGACAGATATTCGTAAATAGTGGCATTACTTTCTAACACACTATAAATAATAATGACGTATGTCGTAGAATTACAGATACCTAATTATCTACTGCACTGCCCTCTGTTCTAATATTTCGCCAGTGGCGTTGACGTTTAAATCAAATTATTATTCATTGGTTTATAAGTTAAGTCTATGTTTTTGTATTTTGCAAAAACATAAGTGAAGAACATAAATCTTTTAGAAAGGCATTATTTAGAAAGACACATAATTTTCAAATGAATTACTCCTATTTTTTCAGTTAAAATGTGTCTATAAATATTGTATGTTGTACGCCTATGCATATAAAATGCAATGAAGTTATCTGCAGGTAATATTATATCAGACGGCCCACAAATGACCTTGAATAGTCATCTTTCGTGAATAATAGTTTACCTATATGTTTTTATAAATATTAATATACAGAGTATCTCTAAAACACGTAGACATGGCTTAAACACAGATTCCTGGGCCCAAAGTAACACGATTTAACCTAATTTACCAATATTCGAAAAACCGAAAGTATACCGTTTAGTAAAAGAAAATTTTGCTTATAATAACAGAACGCTTTGTACGGTTTGAATGAAACTTAGGTGTCGCGACAATGATATATTCAATGGTAAACTTTTCTGTCTCTGCGTAAGTTGTGATAGCTGTAACGATTTAGGCAGAAAAAATTAAATATGAGTGACAGTGCACAGTGCAATTTTTAAAATAAATTTCGTCTAGCAATTTATCCAAATGTCAAACAACAATTTTTTTATGACAGTAACATTTGTTTATAGTTTACTAATAATTTTCTTCGCAATATCCTATAATTATGAACATATCCGTTTGTTCGGCTTAATAGTAGTATTTTACTGCCATTATCATGACACGATTAAATAATGTCAGCTTACTCTTAAACAACTTAAAAAGATTTACAACTCATTTTTCCAATGTATGACATATAATTAAAATGTTAGGGCGAAATTATTGTGGGTGCTGCGCACCCACACTTTTTCTTTCTGTGGGTGCATGTGCGTCCGTGCACCCACGTAGTTTACGCCCGTGGCGTGATCTCTGCCTTTTCTCCAAACCGACCAATTGTAATACCATAAAACTATAAAACTTCTCAAATTCCTTGGTCCGTTCATTTCTTTCTTCAGTACTTCTGATGATGCCGTTACTGGCGAAATTGTAGAATAAAGTAAATATACTTTTTCTTGTGAAACTTAACCGATAGTTGTTTTTTATTATTTTGAACTTTGTCTTTATTACATGATTCTCTTCTTTTCAGGTGACATCGAAGACTGCCTCGTGACAAGCATCCCTCAAGGACATTTCACACCACTTCCTGAAGCCGTCTGTGAGGTAGTTCTCCAACTAACATCTCAAGGAAGACCTGCAGGTCTCGATGCAGTGCGTCGTCGTCTCCTAGAGTCTTTCCCTCACATGCAACCTCCAGTAGAACGAGTTCTGTATGACACTTTGGCTCAACTTACCGCCGAAAGAAAGGTCTACCAGACTGCTAGGGGGTACTTCATTGTCACACCAGAGTAAGTAGAAAATAATAAATTAATAACTGTAAGTTCTTTGCTACTAATCATTAAGGGCCAGTTTTACAATACCCAATTAGAATTTTGATTTCCATATAAAAAATGTGATGTGATATACGTACTTAAATATGTGCTTATGCTGGAAACTGTATTAAATTCCATTCCATATAACTATGGTTCTGTTTACTATTTTCTTTTTAAAACGTAATTTGAAATGATTAGATCTTTGACAGAGACATTTATCTGTCAGTTACATAAATTTGAAATATGAACTGTGTAGCCACCACAGACCATCTACACTATCAGACTTGCCACTGAGTTGTGTTTGTTTAAAGCGTACGCTCTGGGATTTAAATTACAGATAAATTTATATATTTATCCATAAAATATGTAAAAAAAAGTACTAATGCAAAAATATCGAATATCTCGAAAAAGAAAAGAGATATCGACCTGTCGTTTTAAAATCTTAAATCTACACCCTTCAAACTACTTTAATACAAATTTTCAGAATTTTTAATATTTTCAAAAAATTCTACCATTTTTTAAACCACACCATCCTCATACCCAAAAATGGGTGTGCGGTACACCTTCAACGACCTCACCAATAAATTCCTCGTACCAAAAACCATAAGTATACCAATTTTCATCAAAATATTCCAACGGATACATTAATTATTAAACATTCCTTAAAATTGTCAAAAACTGTAAAAATCGCAAGGGGTACACCTTAGATTTTTTGCGATTTTTGGCCCTTTTCAGACTTTTGCGTCTGGAGATTGTACTAGTTGTTCAAAAATTGTGAAAATTGGTATCCTTATGTAATTTTGCTCGTAGAATCTAATGGTGATATCGCCAGCGGTGTATAATAGACCATTTTTGAGATATGAACCAAAAATGGGCATTTTTGAGCAAAGTTTTGAGGACGAATATCTCGGACACGAAAAGAGATATCGACCTGTGGTTTTAAAATCTTAAATCTACACCCTCCAAACTACTTTAATACAAATTTTCAGAATTTTTAATTTTTAAAAAATTTCGACCTTTTTTTTAAATCACACCATCCTCATACCCAAAAATCTGATGTGGCCCACAGCAAACCTGCCGCTATTTAATTTTTATTAATTTAAATATACATATTTACATATTTAGTTATTGCGTAACTGTATTAAAATCTAATGGGCTTTTTCCATTACAGAAAAAGTTCGAAATACAAAATTCAAAATTTTCTGAATGATAGTATTTGAGTTAGAGTAAAGGATCCACACACACATACATACACACAGACATCATCGTGAAAATGTTAAAATTGAATTCTAGGGATCCACACATACACATACACTTACACACACACACACATACACACACATACACATACGCACACATACACACACTCATACATACACACACTCATACATACACACATACAAACAGACATCATCGTGAAAATGTTAAAATCGGATTCTAGGGACTTTAAATCGTGTTCATTTAGCAAAATTTGGATATGCGATTTTTAGCACGGTCCCTATACCTCCCTTACCAAGGATAGCGGGAGGTAAAAAGGTATTTTACATTTTTCGTGAAAGACAATAACTTTTGTTCACAAACAAAAGTAGACACTCTGTATTTGCAGAGTTTTATGAAGTATTTTAAATTTAATATTTTCAGATCTTAGCAACTAACTGGTCGGTAAATTCGTACATAGTACCAGAAGTTGGCTCCTGCAGACATATACAAGTACATATTTGTTTTTACGTTCCATTATGCAATATTGTAAATTATCTTAGTATATGGCTCAACAATTGTCCGGCATGTGAAACAATTAATGTTTTCCTGATCATTACAACAACTTTGAAGAATTTTATGTATGTGAAGCAGTAATAAAAGATAATATTAGAACTAGAACTGTTATAAATTAAACAATTTATGACTAAAAGTCGTCCAAATATGTAAAATATGTACGTAGTTGAAATTAGATGGAGGAAACAATGTAGACTTCAGTATAATAAAACACTATGTTTACTGGGAATGTATTTACATGGCACAACAGATCCTGTGCATTGTTAGTGTTACAAGAGACTGCGCTAAAATTAAATGTTATAGTTACTGGCTATAAATTACGAAAAATGTTACTATAGTTCATTTTTTTTAAGAATGCAGTATAGGGAAGATAGGGCTTATTTGACCTTGTTCTCTGATTGGCTTAAATCAAGGAGAAGTTTACACCGACGATATTTATTTCTCCATCTCAATCTTTTCTCTACTTATCTCTCTCTTTTCACATACATTTGTAGTCATTGGCGTAGAATTTGTCGATATTTAATTAAATGAATATAATACTATGAATAATTTCTAAATATATAACGTAATATAATATAATGTAGTAAAATATATAATACAACGTTAAATTATAATACGGCTAATATTATTGTTTGTACGCCAATGCATGTTGAGCTGTCAGTTGTCAATGGCCGCCGTATATATTCTCAATTGTCAACTGATCTGTTATTATTATTTTGATTATTTGCGTTTTTCTCCATTTATGTGTTTGCATTTTATTTTTATAGTTGCCATTTAGTGTATTTAATCTGTATTTTTCAATACAAACAATAGTAGGTATTCATTCTTTCTGGTTTTGTTGTTTTATCTAATTGAAGAAAGTGTGCACTGTCGTGTAATTTTTATTTTTATACTACCATGGCTGATAACGAGGTGCCCAGTACTTCCAAAGGTATAAAGAAAATTCCGAAGGAAAAACTTTTAAAAAGTGGACATTAGGTAATGGTCTACAACAGTTATTTGGCCCATAAAAGTAAGGGTGCAACAAAAACTAAAGTTGTGGCACTCACTGCAGCAGCTGTTGGAATCTCTGAAAGATCTATGTACAAAATTGTTGCGAAAATGGATAAAACAGGACAAGTTTCATCACCAAAGAAGAAAAGAATCCGCGAAAATTTGTATTCAAAATTATCGGAAAATTATTATGGGGATTGTGCCACAAGGATGATTTTCATGTAACAAATTGTTAAAAACTGTTGACAAACAATTTACTGTGTTGTTTTAAGCTTCGCTTCTTTACATTCTCTACTGTTATCACGATAATTGTAAATTATTTAAATTAACTGATTTGCAAATTAATCCAATTTCTTGATATGTCAAATAAATCCATTTTAATTGTATAAGATAATTCTTTTATTATTATTACCATCTTTGTACAATTATTACTTTTTCAAATGCAGTTTTATGCAATAAATTTAAATATGTGTTTTCATTAGGCTTTTAAAATAATTATAACTTAATCAAATTCTTATTTTAAATTACTAATTTCTAAAGTAAATTTGACATTTTTCTTCATTTTGCTGTAATATTTTAATAATTACCATTACTGACCATTTGTCATAGTGTAAATCAGATTTCTAGTTACTGCATTCTTTAGAAAAATGGACTATAGAGTTACATAGTTAGGTACATAAGTTGTTGTTTAAAATAGATGAAGCCCAGTGTCTGTGAGGTGACACCTGGTAAACGCCCACATGGTACGAATATATTACCGATATCTGTATACAAAGCAGATTGGCACATCCAGCAATTTTTCTTTTTTAACTAACACGCACAACTGCATTAAAATTGTTTGCACATCTTAGTTACCATGGCGGTAACTGAAAGATTACACCCTGCAGGCAGGAAAGTAGCACATGCGGGCGGTAAAGTAGAAAAAAAGCCCGGCGACTGGTAAAGAAAAAGTCAGAAATACAATTGGAAATATAATCAACTTACCAGGGGCGCGCCGTCACAGGGTGCAATGTGTGCGTCGCACATGGGCGACACTTGGTCAGGGGCGACACGGCGAGCAAAATTGTAATAAGACTTATGTTTTTTAATTTAATAAGCCCGTTTTTCGAGGCTCACATTGGGATCTCGTAAACTATAAGAGATACGATGATACGAAGTCGATTAAATTAGGACAAAGTTGCCCCATTAGTAGACTATTTTAAAGATGTTTTTTTTTCCGAAAAATACATATGCAAACGGTTACTGTACAAACCTCCAAATGGCGTGATTTAGTACCACGTTTGGTACTAGAAACGTCGAAGAGACGTGTCTAAACATTCGGGACCGTTGTTAAAAATTCAAATGCCGGCACGAACGCGGGACCGTTGTTGAATAGCTTAGGTTGCTTTTATATTATTCTAGAAAGATTAACAATCCCCTCACCTAACGCATAATATTTGGCCCGCGTTTTCCAAGCGTGAGTTTGGGTGTTAGGTTGGGTAATGTTGGGGTATATTTAGAGAATTTGCGAAAACCATGTCAATTTGAGATCTTAATTTTTTGAACACAGTCCCGCGTTCTGTACTCTAGTCACTTCCTTTTATATTCACAAATAACTTATTTTGGTTTGCACGTCTTTAAGGACCCTTTTTTATTTTCCTTCAAACGACGATGCATGTTCAGATTTTTTATCACTATTAGATTTCAAATAATGGGGTCCAATTTATAATTTCCATAGTCGCAAAATTATACCATTAAAAGAGAGTTTATTTTAGCTTTCCAATGATGTATCTATGTTTCAAGCAGAAAATGCAAGAATTATTAATTTTATAGGGTAAAAACAATTATTGTGGTTTATTTAAAACATATGGTAACTATGAAAAAGTACATAGGCTGTTCAAGTTAACGTGTTCACATAATTGTTACATACTCTCAAAATATGAAATAGTACTAGATTTTAGTTTTCACCTTTTTAGGTCACTTTTTATGTTCTTTTGAATGGCAATGCTTATTTTTTATAACTGTTGAATTTTTTGGGGGGAAGGTGAGGGGCTTCAAGATGAGCATTGACACACGGGCGACACAATAGTACGGCACGCCCCTGAACTTATTTTTAAAATATAACAATTCTGCTAAAACTTCACTGGCTTTTATTAGAATTGCTTGAGGAATTTTTTCGAAAATTGCCTCCAGGCTCCAAGCTTGACATTTAAAAAAAATCACACAACCAAATAGTTAGCAATGGCACTTGGCCACGTAAAGTTTTTACGTACCAACAAGTTTTAAATTTATTTAAAATATCATTTAAAAACATTTCATTTGATTGCAGTAGTGCGTAAAACGTTGTACATACCTTACATACCGAAAGAAGTTTACACCCTTTAATTTTCGTCCGCAGGCGTAAACCTTTTCGACCTTTTATACATAAATTACTTTACAATATTTAAGTAATTTTCAGTATGCAATTTTCTTTTCTTTTTGTTCTAGGCGACGTCGTTCCCGCAGCCATTCTCGAGGTCGGCGACGCGACCGCGTGGAAGACGTCGCCAACGGGAGCCGAGGGTTGCTGATGACGACGGACGAAGCCCTGGCCTTAGTGCACGGGGAAATGGCAACGATCAGAGATGGAGATGTGACCCATCAGTGCATTCAGACAAACCTGGCAGATGTTATTTGTGGAGGTAAGAAATATTTTTTGTATGATTAAAGTAATATCCCTCAAAGGAAAATACGGCAAATCATGAATAGCATTCGTTAGGTACCCAACAAACTTTTTTTTTAAATTCTCGTTATTATAAGCTATCATCTGTATTATCAGGGCCGGCCCAAGTTATAGGCAAGCCAGGCGACCGCCTGGGGCGAAATTGGTTTTAGGGCGACATTTTTTGAGACTATTTTTTGCAAAATAAATTAAAAATCATATTATAAGTTTATTGACTCGTCCAGTGTGTAGGTTTAATCATAATGCTGACAATTCCAGTTGCAGCAAACATATTCTATTACATTATACTAAGAAAGAAGAAGGGTTAAATTCGTTAGCGATTATCGCCCTAATTCTGTAAGAAAGTTGTTAAGTCTTTGCAACATTGCTAGAGTAAATAACCAATAATAATTGAAAACACAGAATAAAACTTGAAAATGACAGGTTTTACATTTGTTTCTATTGGTTACAAATATTCAACGTTGCTAAAACTTAACAACTTCCTTACAGAATTAGGCCGTATATCAATTAAAAACATTGTCATATCAAATACTGAAGAAGTAATTGTACATGAAATCTACTGAAAAATAACCCCAACATAAAAAAAAATGCAAGAAAAACTTTACGGAATCCTGATCAAAAAAATACACTGATGCAACAACCCTCGCCAATCTGGAAAAAGGCGACATATTTTGGTTTTTGACATTTTTCTTGAAAACGGTGACCCGTATCGAAATTTTATACAAAACAAGATTCTTGTATTTTTTATCTAGGATGAACCGTTAAAGAGTTGAATTAGATTTTCCGAATTGCAAAATAACGAAAAGTATTTATACCGAGACTTATACCTGCACTGAGAAATATTTTTTTCTTTTCCTATATACAGGGTTAGTCACGGAAGAGTTATTTTGAAAGTCCGTTTGTTTGCAACCCAAAATATTGAAGACAGCATTGCAGCATACCATATTTATTGTTTAAAGTCAAAATGACAGAACCATCACTAGGCAGGCAAGGCAATCGTGAATTAATAGTATATTCCGTAACTTAACCGCGGTGACCAAGGTTCTGGTTATGCGTTCCGTAATGTAACCAAATCAACATTTCAGGATCGCGGTTCAATTTCGGAATGTGGTTCCTGAAAGTTTTGGTTACTTTTTCGTGACCACGACGACCACAAATTTTTTGTGGTTGCTGTGGTCATATTCTTATTTCTTATAATATAATAAATAATATTGTATAAACATATAATTACTATATACTGATATGTATATGTTAGTATAAGGATAGACAAAAGTTATGTTGTCACTTGTTTCTAATGACGCGGTGGTTCCCTGCTTTACCGACACAAACTAACCAAGATGTTCCGAATCACAACCACTTTTCAGTGACCATAACCTGACCACTTGAACCATAACCACGGTCATGGTTAAGTTACCGACACAAACTAACCAAGATGTTCCGAATCACAACCACTTTTCAGTGACCATAACCACGGTCGTGGTTAAGTTACGGAATATACTATAAATATTCTATTTTTTTAAGAGAGGAAGCTAGACGCTGTTGTAAATTGTATTTCGGGATGCACACAAACGGACTTTGAAAGTAACTCTCCCGTAACTAATCCTGTATATGGCATTAGACAAAAATAAAGCGACTCTGTAGAACGTAAAAGAAAAAAAATCTCTGTATTTTAAATATCCAAAATATTTTATTCAGATTAAGATTTTGTGATTGTTCGCGAGTTATGGACACAAATCGCCTCTTCCAATTTTTGTACCTATATAATCTAAACAAAATTGTAATAAATAAAAGGCGCAATTTACAATTTTCGCCTGGGGCGCTCAAAAGTCTCGGCTCGGCACTGGCTATTACATTTCTATTCAATGTTTTCTTAATACTATTACCATAAAATTAGTTTTTTGGAAGTAGTCCCAAAGTTCTCATTAAGGAATTTATATTTGTATACAATTTTGAATCATATTTGTTAACATATTAAACTATTTCCTTCTCTTAACATTTACAAGTATAAATAATAGTCGTATGTCTTTAACAACCTCAATAACGAAGTGATACTTCACCTAATTTGCTATTGCGTGCCAAACAACCATAAAATCATGTAGCAATACTCATCTTCAGTTACCTACTTGGCCAAATTGCACAAATTACCTACGATAACATCAAAATGACACTGCAAATAATACCACATTGCAATTGTTTTGCTCTGTTAGGTTAGCATCTGTCGTTCAGTAATTTCACTTGATGGCGTCTCGCATTTGTTTCGTCATCGTTTGTCTATTGTTCACGAAAACTTATTATCCGCGAAGTAGGCCATGCTAGTTGCATTTTTTTTCTTTGGTGACATTGAAAGATGACAGTCAAGGTCATTTTAGTGCAATAGAAGAATATGAGATATTGTGATTAGATTTCTAATGAATGCGACTCTCTCCTGTTAAAATTTATTGCCTGGAATTCAATTATGAATGGAAATTTGAATACTGAGGTTTTTCAAGATTTTACTACTCAAACGTAATAAACAAGTTGGTTTGTTCTTTGCGAACTTAAGTTTACTTTAATGAATAACGGGTATTTTCAAAGTGTTGTTATCATTTAATTAAAGGATTTTAATGCGTTCATAAATTTAATTTTAATCTTTTGTAAAGATTTCTATTTTAGATAAATTTAATTTAAACTCATTTCTGCAATTCTTTAACTATATAAAACCATTTTTTTGCAATTTAAATCAAGTAATTTTTCACCATTTTTATATGAATATAAAGAGATGGGAATGAGAAATAAAGATATAAATATAAAAAATCAACCGCCCAAGTCACAAAAAAGATTAAGCTAATCTTTGTTTGAGACCCCATGGGGTCTCGTAGCCGCGTGCCTGAGTGTCAGGTCGCGAATCTGGGGAACCGGGTTCAATCCCGACCAACGCCAAATATTTCCAATTTTAAATGGCTCAAAATTGACCCCTGAGATGTACTCTCCGCGCCAGCAATAAGTGAGGTGACGCCTGGTAAGCGCCCGCACGGTGCAAATATTTCATCATTACCGATATCTGTGTACAAAGCAGATTGGCACACCCAGAAATGGGTAATAAGCCGTGATGATATATTTATTTATTTATTTTTGGATTACCAAATTTTACTCTAATTTTGGCAGTTTATTTCTTAACATATAATCTAATCTAATCCAAGTAACTACATTTTTGATAATAAAATGAAGATTAAATGTTAAATACCTGGATAAAATAGAATTCACTAATCCAAAAATGAGAATTAGCTTATACTTTTTGGCGAATCGTTAATTTTTTTTAATCTAAATACATACCTACATATTCACATATGCTGGAAACTGTATTGATTTCTTTTCCTTTTGTTCTATTTACATTTTTCTTTTTAAAACGTTACTATTATTAATTTGAAATGATTAGTTTTTTGACAGTGACATTTATCTGTCAGTTACATACATTTGAATAACTGCCAGGAGTATTGTTTGTTTAAAGCGTAGGCTCCGGGATTTAAATTACAGTGGACCCCCGGTAATCCGACAAACGTTTTGCAGGGCAGTGTCATACTATCGAATTTGTCGGATTATAGAGTACTGCCTAAGACCCACTATAGTCCGGAATTTTTTACAAACGAGTACCTTGTAATCCGACAAAATACAGATCCAGTGATAAGATTTTATATGTTATACTCTGAAGTACAAATCATACTTCATTATGTATGTCAAATTTAGTAAATTAAACAACACAATAGAGAGCTTACGTTTTATTGTGAAATTAACGTCATTAATGTTATGGAACTTACAAACAATAATAACTTTACATTAGGAAATATGTAATTGTGTACAAACAAATGTACATACTAAAATAGTCAAAAATTATGAATAAAATTCATACTATGAATCAATCATCATCATATTATGAAGCATGAAAATACTCATCAGTTCAAACTAAGCAATCAGAATCAAAACAATACCAACGCGTCGAGCACATTAGTGGTGGGGTCATGTCGGATTACAGGGGGTGCCGGATTAGACAGGGGCCGGATTACCGGGGGTCCACTGTATAGATAATTTTATAAATTTATCCATAAACTATGTAGAAAAAGTATTCACGCAAATCTATAGAAAATTTAATAATCTTTAATTTTTATAGTAACATTAATGTCAAAAAACATTTAAAGGTATTTTTCGAAGAAAAATTATTTTGAGCTTCTAGCAAAGTGCCATTTCCGGTTATCCGATTTACACCAAAATCTAATGAGCTCTTTCCATTACAGAAAAAGTTTCGAACTTTTCTGAATGATAGTATTTGTGTTAGAGTGAAGGATCCACACATACACACAGACATCATCGTGAAAATGTTTATTTATTTAAATAAATTCGTAGATTTCTAACTAGGTATTTCCATATACATAATTTAATCAAGAAAATATAATTCTCCAAATTCCTAGTCACACTTCATCCATTAACTTTCTTATCTGACATATCAATCTTACAGTAAAGAATAAATAAATCATTTCTTGACTGCATTTTCACCTTCCCTATTAAATAAGTGTTTCGGAACTGCATTATACAAATATTTATACAAATTTATTCAAAAATATTCATGTTCCACATCTAAAAATACAATTCCTGTGAGAGTATGTCCCGCGTGGGCCTGGGTGGATTTTTTCGGCAGCTCGATTTTTTCTTTCACTAGCGACATGCAGAAAGCAACGTTTTAACTCTGCAGATGGCCTTGAAGGGAGGCCAGTGGACCATGGTAAGCAAAGAAAGAGATGTTGTGGAGCCATGGTGATGGCTGGTGTTGGAGGATTGTAATTTAAGAGCATAGTTACCTGTGGCTTTTTAACCAGACTGGCCTTATATGGCGCAAAGTATACGTAGGGACAGGAGTGAAAAACAGAACGCGGTGTTTACGAATGCATTTCTTTGATGTTGGCCAGGAGGCGTATGATGGAAGCCGAATACTGTAGAGAACATACGAAGAGCTATTCATAAGTTTTTAACAGACATAAGCAGTGCCGGCTTAACGGGGGGGGGGGCTTTTGGGGTCTATAGCCCCCGGCGGTAGATACGTAAAGGGCGGTACACCGAGCAGCGCACGTTCTTAAATTTTTTAAATAAAAAATTTAATTAAAGCATATTTAAGAGCCAGGGGTAAAGGATGAATGTCAATTTTCTAGCAAAATGAGATGATTGGTACTTATAGATTGAAGGTGGGCGCTTTTAAATGGTATGTGTAAAGGAGGCAAAACGGTAACAATCCTAAGATACAGGCGTCAGAAATTGTAAGACAAGATCTAAAAAGGATGACGGTCCAAGCGTCAGGGTATAAAAAGATGAATGTTCGACAGCGATATTCGCAAATTATAACTGGGTCAGCCGATTTCTGTTCAGTACGAGTACTGAATAGAAATTTGTTAAGCTAAGAGCGGTGTCAGTAGCTTTCTGTTGTAGTCAATTTTTAGCAACTGGTTAAAAATTTAACCAATTAAGTACCTACCTGAGTGTCAGGTCGCGAATCTGGGAAACCGGGTTCGATCCCGACTGACGCCAAATATTTCCAATTTTAAATGACACAAAATTGACCCCTGTGGTGCACTCTCCACGCCAGTAATTAGTGCCCGCGAGGTGACCCGTGGTAAACGGCAGCACGGTACAAATATGTCATCATTATTACCGTAATCTGTGTACAAAGTAGATTGGCACACCTAGCAATGGATTTATTTATTTTTATTTAAGTTGACATAATATAACAAACAATTGGATACAATTTTTAACCAGTTGCTAAAAATTAACCACTGAATTACACAATTAATAAAACCACCAAACGACGCAAAAAGTTTGGTCGATTGACTGATGTAGCGAAAAAGCTCCGACTGCAAAGTCGTGAAACTGGTGAAGATTTTTCCTGTGAACGTTTGAAATGTTCTATTAACCAACGTTTCAGAACCAATTCGGAAATAACTTGTCATAATTTATAATTTCTACCTATAGTCTATGTACTTCACGAGACCTTTCATTAAATCAGGACTTTGAACCGAAGCTGAATCAAAAACCGTAAACCGGCAAAAATAACGCAGAAATTCTGTTAGGTCCCACATAATTTTTGAAACTTGACCCATCTGTGGGTATAATAATTTTAAGAAATGACCAATCTGATTTTAATTGCTAAAATGTTAATATTTTATAATTTTTAGGCAGTAAAACACATGAAATTAAAAATAATAACATTTTAGCAATTAAAAATCAAAATATTAAATCTTGTCAACATGACATTGTTCTTGTCAAAATGACATGCGCATACAAATCAGCTGATTCTAAGCACGTCAAGGTCCCTCGAGTCACGTGTCTGCTCGCGCCCTATTGCCTTTTAAATGCAAGAATTTAACCACGGCACGATTTTTGATTTTTTTCCCTTTTTGTAAAAACACTTAATTCGACTGACACAAATGACTCTAAAACAATAACTAAGCGTCCAAAATGGCTGAAATTTTCAGAGCTATATATTCAAAGCATAAAGAATTGTAATACCAGAATAATTTTGATGATCAAAAAAAAAACTTAACAATATCCCCCTCTACAGGGCGCGAGCAGACACGTGACTCGGACGTCCTTGACGTGCTTAAAATCAGCTGATTTGTGGGCGCATATCATTTTGACAAGAACAGTGTCACTTTAACAAGACCAATGTTTTGACTTATTTTGATTTTGAACTGCTAAAATGTTATTAATGTACAATTTTCAGGCAGTAAAACACATGAAATTAAAAATAATAACTTCTCAACAGTTCAAAATTAAAATAAGTCAAAACATTAGTTTTGTCAAAGTGACATTGTTCTTGTCAAAATGACACGCGCACACAAATCAGCTGATTCCTAGCACGTCAAGGATGTAGAGGACTATTTTTTGTAGTCGCCATTGACACAAGGGTCACGCTAGAATTATTGGGAATAAAGCACAATGACATGGTTCATATTTTGTTTTTGTTATTATATTGAAAACTAACGAAGTGTTAAAATTCTTGCTGTTTTGTATTAAGAAATCTATTGTAATATCCTAAACTTATTAGAGGTTACAATAGATACTTGTTAAAAATTCAATAATCTAATCTCCGACTTGATTGACAGGATACACACCAAATTATTTCAACATTTGTATAAATACATTCACTTTTCAAAATCTATTAACAACTATTGTTAACTTTAACACAGTTTTTGCTATTACAAATAAGCATAACATTTCACGTCTTCGTTTCAAGTTTTTCGTATATAGGGAAAGGATATCTGCATCCGGTTTAATTCCAAATAAATGTAGTAAGTTTAAAGATAATTAAATTCCCTTTGTATATGAACTTTTTTAAATGGTCAGTGAACGCACTGGAATCTCGTGCGATGGAAATCTGTTTGGGAGTCAGTTTTTTCCAGCGAAAATATTTTTCGCATTCGAAATTGCATCACAAAAACACTTCAAAGAAGTGATAAAATGTACACGTAATTATATTGCAGTCATTAAATTTATTACAGCGGATCGTGTGACAGAAGTATGAGTTATACTTTGCAGTTTTTATTTGTCATATTCACCAGTTCCACTATGTTTCAAGCAGAAATCTGCACAATTAATCTGTGCTTAAAGAAATCTGAACAAAGGTCTCAAAGGAGCAACAATCAACATTCGTACAGCCAGGCTGAGGCTGCTTTAAAAACAATAAGCTCTATCCGTTTTAAATATGCAGTGATGCGAATAGGAGCAGTTTGATCATGTTTTTTGATTAGATAATATCCCAATCAAACAACAAGAATTTTCACACCACTGCAAAGTTAAAACGAATAGAGTATAGGTGCCTCCGCTTGTAAGTCAAAGCTAGTCAGGAATAGGAGATTACAGCTCAATCGAATTAAGAGAAATTAGTAAAAAATAATGAAAGTAGATGCTTAATAATGAATATTAATACAGAAATAAAATGATATAATTGAAATACTTCGGGGTTTTTGTTTTAGCAGCTCGTCACTCATATGAAATCCATATATATTATTTTGATGGCGACTCAAAGACCACCTATAAATTTATAACGAATACCGAGTTAGGGTGTGGAGTCTACTACCAATGGAGGTAGACAAATTCAAATAGCGGACACGTGGCTACCAGTCCAGTACTGCAATTCTCAAACAGTTTTTATTTGAATATAAAGATCTTGCATTAAACTTAATAATTTTAATACACTTGCAATTATAAAGCATGTAGACTTGTACAGTGTTACAATATTAATTTGTCTTTTATAAATAGAATTTAAAAATTGCATACATCTATATTTTTAAACTTCAGGGGACCATAACTCGCGTACTAATAGAAATTTTTCACCGGATTTCCACCAAGTCTTAGTTTTACTTATACTTTCTGATAAAATTATTTAAAAAATCTGATGTGGCCAACACCAAACCTCCCGCTATTTAATTTTTATTAATTTAAATATATATATATATATATATATATATATATATATATATATATATATATATATATATATATATATTATTACATATTTAGTTATTGCGGAAACTGTATCCATTCCATATAACTAGGGTTCTATTTACTATTTTCTTTTTAAAACGTTACTGTTATTAATTTGAAATGATTAGTTCTTTGACAGTGACATTTATGTGTCAGTTACATACATTTAAGATATGAAGTGTGTAAACAAGGAGATTTGCTTGTTTAAAGCGTAGGATCTGGGATTAAATTATAGATAATTTTATGAATTTATCCATAAAATATATAGAAAAAGTATTAATGCAAATCTGTAGAAAATTTAATAATCTTTAATTTTTATAATAACATTAATCTCGAAAAAAAAACATTTAAAGGTATTTTTCGAAGAAAAACTATTTTGAGCTCCTAGTAAAGTGCCATTTCCGGTTATCCGATTTACACCAAAATCTAATGGGCTCTTTCCATGACAGAAAAAAGTTCGAAATATAAGGTTTCAAAATTTTCTGAATGATAGTATTTGAGTTAGACTGGAGGATCCACACACATATACACACATACACAGACATCATCGTGAAAATGTTAAAATTGGATTCTAGGGACCTTAAAACGTGGCCATTTAGCAAAATCTCGATATGCGATTTTTAGCACGATCCCCATACCTCCCTTACCATGATCATCCTTCTACAGCTGGCCAAACATAACCACGTCATTTTGTGGTGGCTACCGGGACACAAGGGAGTTCTGGACAATGAAAAGCAGATAAGCTTGCTAAAAAGAGAGACCAATTACCGTTTTACAGGCCTGAATCTTCTTATGGACTCTTGAAAAGCTTATACAGGGTGATTCATCGGTCTGTCCTCTCTTTATAACTCTTTTATTTTAAGTCAGATAGAAAAACTCTTCAAATATAATTTATGTGATATATTATTGTCTATCTACGTACCATTTGCATTTGTATACAGGGTGCTCCGTTTAAGCGCAACAATATGTAACTTTATATTTCTTAATGGAACAGCCTATATATATTTATTTATTTTGATAGTAAATTAGATTCCCTTTAAAAAAGTATAAAGTAATAAGGGGTCTAAAATTATAAATTAAAAAGTTATCTACGTTCATAAAACATAGTAGTTCATAGTGGAAAAACCATAATTTAATACAAAATTTTGATACTTTTTTATTAATACTTATTTCAAACATTACACTAATTACAAAGAGGCTATTAAAATAGAGTGACAGACTAAATAATATAAAATTATAATAAATGCTCGAAAACTTATGCTTCAACTTCAATTCAGTTTTCTATTATAAATATCATATTAACCATTTCATCTTTTCTAAAATTTGTATTATTTATTTTCACATCAACATCAACAATGGTAAACTAATAGTATTTTGACAACTTGTTTGTTTAAATTCGAAACAATTGATCAAATTATCCATAGCTTACTTTGTTAATAATAACATAATTGAAACATATCATTCAACAAATAAAGGTAAATTACTTCTTAATTTATAATTTTAGACCCCTTATTATTTAATACTTTTTTAAAGAGAATTTAATATACTATCAAAATAAATAAATAAATATAGGGTGTTCCATTAAGAAATATAAAGTTACATATTGTTGTGCTTAAACGGAGCACCCTGTATACAAATGCATATGGTACGTAGATAGACAATAATATATCATATAATTTATATTTGAAGATTTTTTCTATATGACTTAAAATAAAAGAGTTATAAAGAGAGGACAGACCGATGAATCACCCTGTATAGAAGGAAGTTAAAAATTGTTAGTTCTCCACATTTGGCTGAGACATTTTATTTTTACCTTCGTTAAATTTAATGCAAATGAGATAATTAAAATATAAAAATAATTTATTTTTATAATCTTTTACCTATAGTTCATTAGACGCGAATTATTTTATCAGCTTCCATATCAGATATAATTAATTTGAAAATTATGCACATATATGTGTACACTACAAACTAATATCGTAAAGATTACAAAGTAAATATATGCAAACGATTTGAAATAGTCATTTGCATACTCAGCAGAAGTTGAAGTTTTTATGTTCCCACAGAAGATTCGGAAAAAATCGATATTATTTATGTATATGGGAGAAGTAATAAAGTTGTATCTTGTTTTCATAGGGCATAAATATAAAGATTATTAAACTGTCCTCTGATAAATACTACCTTGTAGCTTTAAAATGAATACACAACCAGGGCCGGCGTATGGTATCTGGCGCCCTTCCGCAGACTTTAAAATGGCGCCCCCCTTCGCCCTTTATAGATATAAAAATATTTTTAAAATCTCACGATTTGTATTTATATACAGGGTATTGAGGTAAGGTGCGAACAAGGATACTGTCAGACGACCGGAGCCAGCAATTTTAATATTAATTATAAACGTCAAAAGTCGACAGAATATCGTAATTTAACATACCCAAGTTTTGGAATTGGCAAGAAAATTGTATTTCCTGCTTATAGTTCCATAATATGATAGATTTTGACTATTATTTCTTGTCTAAAATACTCAAATAAGCGATTTTGAAGAAGAAGAAGATTTTTGATTTGATTCACGCGGAACGTTGGTTAAAAATTTCACCTGTTTTAATAAATATTATGAAACTAAAAAATAGTGTAGGTTGTATTTAAATTTACAAAGTTGATGTCACTTCCGGTTATACCGGAAATTCCATAATTACAATTTTCACAGAATTCAATAATCAATATGTGTATCTGCAATAATAACCGAGAGAAAGGGTGTACTCACTTTTTTGTAAAAAATATCGAATATCTCGAAAAAGAAATGAGATATCGACCTGTGGTTTTAAAATCTTAAATCTACACCCTGCAAACTAATTAAATACAAATTTTCAGAATTTTTAATTTTTTAAAAATTTCGACCCTTTTTTAAACCACACCACCCTCATACCCAAAAATGGGTGTGCGGTACACCTTCAACGACCTCACCAGTAAATTCCTCGTACCAAAAACCATAAGTATACCAATTTTCATCAAAATATTCCAACGGATACATTTATTATTAAACATTCTTTAAAATCGTCAAAAACTGAAAAAATCGCAAGGGGTACACCTTAGATTTTTTGCGATTTTTAGCCATTTTCAGACTTTTCCTTCTGGGGATTGTAATAGTTGTTCAAAAATTATGAAAATTGGTATGCTTATGTAATTTTGCTCGTAGAATCTAATGGTGATATCGCCAGCGGTGTATAATTGACCATTTTTGGGATATAACCCAAAAATGGGCATTTTTGAGCAAAGTTTTGAGGACGAATATCTCGGACACGAAAAGAGATATCGACCTGTGGTTTTAAAATCTTAAATCTACACCCTCCAAACTACTTTAATACAAATTTTCAGAATTTTTAATTTTTTAAAAATTTCAACCCTTTTTTAAATCACATCATCCTCATACCCAAAAATCTGATGTGGCCCACACCAAACCTGCCGCTATTTAATTTTTATTAATTTAAATATACATACTTACATATTTAGTTATTGCGGAAACTGTATTAAGATCCATTCCATATAACTAGGGTTCTATTTACCACTTTTTTCTAAAACGTTACTGTTATTAATTTGAAATGATTACTTCTTTGACAGTGACATTTATCTGTCACTTACATACATTTAAGATATGAACTGTGTAACCAAGGAGTTTTGCTAGTTTCAAGCGTAGGCTCCGGGATTAAATTCATAGATAATTTTATAAATTTATCCATAAAATATATAGAAAAAGTATTAATGCAAATCTGTAGAAAATTTAATAATCTTTAATTTTTATAATAACATTAATCTCGAAAAAATAACATTTAAAGGAATTTTTCGAAGAAAAACTATTTTGAGCTTCTAGTAAAGTGTCATTCCCGGTTATCCGATTTTCAGCAAAACCGAATGGGCTCTTTACATTAGAGAAAAAGTTCGAAATGCAAGGTTCCTATATTTTCTAAATGATAGTATTTGAGTTAGAATGGAGGATCCACACACACATACTCACAGACATTATCGTGAAAATGTTAAAATTGGATTCTAGGGACCTTAAAACGTGGTCATTTAGCGAAATCTCGATATGCGATTTTTAGCACGATCCCTATAGCTCCTGTACCAAGGGTAGCGGGAGGTAAAAATAATTAAGAACTGAAACGGCGTCGACCTATATCAAATTCAGTTTTTTCGAATATTCCTTAGCAAACAATTATTGACGCGGCACTAGAATTTGTTTGACGGACTAAGTACACGCAGAATATTTCTTATTTACAGTTTAAAATACAATTAAATCATTACTTATCCTTTGCAAGTCATTTTATGCAGCAATCAAGTAAATGTTACCTGTCATTATATATTTAATTATTAGTAACATCATCACGAAAACCGTAACACGAATTCATTACATTTCGCAATGACATTCACTTGTTAGGGCGTTGTTAAAATGTTAAACAAATACCAAACCCACGAGTAGATGTTCATGACCAAGAGAATTTTTTTATTAATCTCTGAATGACATACCCCGAAAGATCAAGAATCAAGAAATATCAAAATAGAAACTACATTCCTCAAAATCTGAAGCAGCAAGAATTTCAAATATATTATTTGTTCTAGGAAACGCAAGCGACAAGATTCTCTATCCAAGGTCAAACAAAAGAAGGTCAGCTTCTTTTCCCGCTCCGAGAAGTCTGGAACGAAGAGGTTCCTTCCGATTGTGGGGGTCGAATCGGCGATTGAGAAGATCTGCAAGCACGAGGACTATTGCTAAAACGTGTTCTGCAACAGCAAATGGACATGCACTTACTGATAGCAGCAGCAGTACTGAATATCCTGCTGGTAGCGATTCTCCGACCGCTTCACCAAGTAAGTAAATTTTTATTTTATTGTTAATATATTGTTACGTGGATGAGTTTATTCAAGATAGTTTCACAATGGAATTATGCTCACATACGAACGAAAGGGGCGAAAATTGTCGAGCAAATACAATAGGAATTCTCTAGATCAGGGACGCTCCGTCACAGGGTGCGATGTGTGCGTCGCACACGAGCGACACTTGGTCAGGGGCGAGACGGCGAGCAAAATTGTAATAAGACTTAAGGTTTTTAATTTAATATGCCCGTCTTTCGAGGCTCACATGGAGATCTCGTAAACTATAAGAGCAAAGTTGTCCCATTCGTAGACTATTTTAAAGATGTTTTTGTTTATCCCGAAAAATGTATATACAAATGGTTACTGTACAAAACTCCAAATGGCGTGATTTAGTACCTCATTTAGTTCTAGAAACGTCGAAGAGACGTATTTTAACATTCGGGCCCGTTGTTAAAAATTCAAATCCCGGCATGAACGCGGGACCGTTGTTGAATAGCTTACTAAGGTTGCTTTTATATTACTCTAAAGAGAACAACAATAACCTCACCTAACGCATAATACTTGGCCCACGTTTTCCAAGTTTGGGCATTAGGTTGGGTAATTTAGAGAAATTGCGAAAACCATGACAATTTGAGATCTTAATTTTTTGAACACGGTCCCGCGTTCGGTACTCTAGCCACTTCCTTTTATATTCACAAATAACTTCCAAATATGAAATTCGGCCCTATTCTGTAACTCAATCGATAATAGTTTTCGATCGATAATTATTTTTGACAAATAGAAACAAATGTAGCATCTGTCAGTTTCATTTTTTATTCAGTGTCTACTATTATTATTGGCTACAATTTATTATCGATCGATAAAAGTTATCGATTGAGTTATAGAATAGGGCCGATTATATGGAATTTTGGTTAGTACGTCTTTAAGGATCCTTTTTTATTTTCCTTCAAACGACGATGCTCAGATTTTTTGTTACTATTAGATTTCAAGTAATGGGGTCCAATTTATAATTTCCATAGTCGCAAAATTATAACATTGAAAGAGAGTTTATTTTAGCTTTCCAACGATGTATCTATGTTTCAAGCAGAAAATGCAAGAATTATTAATTTTATAGGGTAAAAACAATTATTGTGGTTTATTTAAAACATATGGTAACTATGAAAAAGTACACAGGATGTTCAAATTAACGTGTTCACATAATTGTTGCCCCATTAGAAGACCATTTTAGTGGTGTCGTTATTTGAAAAAAAATCCGTAGGTCACTAGATATAGGCAAAATTGTAAATTTTGCAGTTTTTTTTGTGAATACGTACTTTCCAAATATGAAATAGTACTAGATTTTAGTTTGCAACTTTTTAGGCCACTTTTTTATGTTCTTTCCAATGGTGATGCTAATTTTTTTATAACTGTTGAATTGGGGGGGGGGTCAAGATGAGCATTGGCACACGGGCGACACAATGGTACGGCGCGCCCCTGTTTGTAAGATCTTACTTACCCAGATGAAGGTGCCAGAGTTTTAAAAAATAAATGCTGTTTGCGTATTTTCCAAGTAATTGCTCGCAGTAACCACGATAGCGCTAGCCTAGAAAAAAATTTTTAGTGCTAAATATGTACTTAACGGTATTTATTTTGTTGAACCTAGCGAGCGAACGCAGATTAAAGTGAAACATTAGAAGATGTAGGTACTTCCTTGTATTTTGATAATTTGTTACTGTTTTTCTTACAAGTAGTTAACATCGAAATTAAAACGTTCCTAAACACAACAAAATAATACCAAAGGTGACGGCTACCATTTCGTTAGATGACTTAGGGAAATATTTCTCGCTAGCTATTTCTTCTAACGCTAGATCAGCGCTAGATTCTAGCAAATCTTTCAATTAGTTTACTAGCCTAATACCTAATTTTATTATTTGTTGCAGAAAAAGAATCACTGCTGTCGCGTCTATTTCGACGATCAACCAAACGATCACATTGTCAAATAAAAACATTCAGCGCACAATTTCCACCAGCTGAATGGTTCAATTCCAGAGCTATACACCTTCATAGCGTCGCTACACAAACCACTACAGGAGACGCAAAAGTAATAAATCAAATTTAACATATTTTCTTTTTATAATACAATATTTTTTTCTAGGAATCAACAAGTACGATTCCTTACTACTTCGACAATTCCGAGTTGAGTTCAGCTCGTTCTGCAACTCTCCCTAGAAGACACCGTCGCCAACCTTCAGCCGAATCCGCATGCGCTACATCCTTCCTGGAATCCAGAGAACATTCTCCAAGTCTTCGTCATAGGAGTCCATCAAGAGCTTCCAGTAGTCTGCCACGATCTACCAACCTTCTCAAAGTACCGCGTGGTTCTGCCAGATTATCAGATTCTAGAAAAACAAGCAGGTCCAGTCTTGCAAAAACTACAATTGAAACTCCAAATGAAATTGAGAAATCTTCTAATGATGTCAAACCGAGTTATGAATCACTTAAAGCTAGTCAAAATAGTTTACCTACCCAGAAAGAAAGAGAAAGCAAAACAGATTCTTTTACCACACCAGAATATATGGAAGCGTCTAGTTTTCCCAATTTAAAATTAGACAATAGTGGACCATCTAGTATAGAATCGCAAAGTACAAAAACAATTAGCTCCCATAATACTACAGGGAGTGGACCTTCGAGTTTGGAGTCTCACAGAACAGTAATTCGTCAGCTGAATAGTGGTCCATCAAGTTTAGACTCTCAAAGCACAATAACAGAATATAAGGCATCCAGAAAATCGCCTAAAAGTTCTCCCAGACGAAAAGATTCCCTTAAGTATTCCCCCAAAGTTACATCAACACCCCAATCATCTCCAATAAAAACCAAACTGCCTCATAGTAATTCGTTCACCTTACAAGTTACTACAAATCAAAATGGGACCAGTTATGCATCCAATGGACCAAATGCGACCACTACTGCCACAATTAACAGCGGTACGGGTGGAAATACTAAAATATACGTCCAAAATTCTCCTGTAAGATCTGTTATAACTTTTGAAAACGGACAATCTGATCCCAATGTTGTTATAATAAACGGAGCAGAAAGTTCTGTTAGCGAACAACAAAAAATACCAAACAAAACTGAAACACCTGTTGATAAATCAAATGTTGATGACATCAGACGTTACCAGAAGAATTGTAATTCGACCCAACAAAACTTTGACGAAACAAATTTGAATAATAAAGATCCAATCGCTGCAGAAAACATCCAAAACAATTATGGTACAGAAGAAAAGAATGAAACTATGAACAACAGCAGAAAGCTGTCCCTTCAACTGACTCCAAGAGATGGTTTGAGCTATAAAAATGTTCTAAAAAACGTCCCTTCGAGTTCTTGCAATCAGTTCAGCTCAAATTCAAATCCAGGTTCTCCAGTTATCAACGGGTTCAGAGATTTTACCAAAAATACTTTAGGAAGTAACCCGCCAAGTCCTACAAAAAGTTTCGACAATATTGGTGGATCAATTGGTAATGTATACTACGACAAATATCTCGCTGATTCCAAGTCGGCGTTGGAAAAATCTTATGATAATGGCCTACAAACTAGTACTAACAGTATTAGTAACAAAATCGTAGAGAAAAATACCCTCGGATCTGAGCCTAATTTAAGTTGTAAGATTCCAGAAACTTTTACTAAAACCCTAACGAGAGAAAATAGCCGGGATTACCAATTTCCGAGTTTGAGCGATTTGAGCTTTAATTTTACTAGTTTGGCAGCGCAAAAAATACTAAAAGGGGTTAGTATTAACAGTATTGATACTCTGGTGGAATTAAATATGGCGGCGAGTGCAGAAAAACAAAACAATTGCGACGTTGTTCATACAGATTTCGGTCTTGTATGATAGATTCTTAACAGCCATATAATTATTTGTTATAATATGTGTACTTATTAATGTATTTATAAACTGTACCATAGTTTTGTACCTTTATAGTAAATAACAATTATTAACAATGTTATCAAATACAGGGTGTCTTCAAAATAACGCCCGTAATTTTGGAATTTGATTCAGGGGTTAATTTAAGAATTTAATTATTGTTCTTCATTATATTCTTTGCCATTACAATGACATATTCTTTAAATAAATAAATAAAATCTAAATATATCATCACGGCATATTACTCATTGCTAGGTGTGCCAATCTGCTTTGTACGCAGATATCGGTAATGATATTCTTTAACATTTATAATATTGATATTTAACTGCCTTTAAAAAAAAATTACGAACTTTCATTAGGTGGTCATTAAATGTGTTTAGATTAAGAAGACCCGTTAGCGAAAACAACTCAACATTTTAAAAAAAATCTGGTGTGGCCAACACAATACCTCCCTCCATTTACAGCCCGAGTCACAAAAAAGATTAAGTTTTTTTGGATTAGCGAATTTTACTCTAATTTTAACAGTTTATTTCTTAAAATCTAATCCAAGTAACTACCTTTTTTAAACCTCTCAACAGGATTAAATCCCAATTACAGAGTGGGTTCACATTCATACACGTCCGTGCCTTAGTGGGATTCGAACCCAGAGCCCCGAGGGCACTCATGACGCGTTGCTCTAACCATTGAGTCACCGGAACTATAATAAAATGAAGATTAAATTTTAAATACCGGGGTAGAATAGAATTCACTAATCCAAAAATGAGGATTAGCTTAAACATTTTTGTGAATCGCTAATTTTTGTTAATCTAAATACATACCTACCTACCTACCTTATGTTGGAAACTGTATTGAATTCCTTTTCTATTGTTCTATTTACTTTTTCCTTACCAAGGGTAGCGAGAGGTAAAAAAATTGGGATAATAAATTTTAAATATTATTGTTTTTATTAATAACTTGATAGCAAAAGACGGTCAGACATTTTCCCACCCTTAGCATTCGATTAAATTAACCCCCTGAATCAAATTCCAAAAACATGGGTGTCATTTTTGAGACATCCTGTGTATTTCTCGTATAATACTAAATATGCGGCTTTATTGTTACCTTAATCGAACTTTTATATTTGGAATTAAAAGTTTCGTTTTAAGAAAATCGTACTTGGAGAACTCTGCGAGTTATAAATATTCGCAGAGCTGCCGCAAACGAATAAATCAGTAGATTCATTAACAAATACCGGTTTGTATATTTACATGTGAAAATCTAACAATGTTTATAATTAATACAATATCTATAAGTATTGCTTACCATATGTGTGTATGAAAATTGCATGCTTTGGAACTATGCATTTGTATAAACTATATTTTAATAAAATTATTCAAAAGTTTCTTAGACTTTTATTTCGATATATCACCAAATCATTTTTTAAATGATTCCATAATCATAAATTTTTTAAGTCCGTTCACGTATGTAGTTTTCAAAACGGCCACAAGGGTGCAGCACCTGTCGATAAACGTTAAAATCTATGCACGATTTTTTGCGGAATATGGTACATACATGCTACTTCAAAGTAGCGTCTATACACGATTTTTTGCGGAATATGGTACATAGATGCTACTTCAAAGTAGCGTCTATGCACGATTTTTTGCGGAATATGGTACATACATGCTACTTCAAAGTAGCATCTATGCACGATTTTTTGCGGAATATGGTACATACATGCTACTTCAAAGTAGCGTCTATGCACGATATTTTGCGGAATATGGTACATACATGCTACTTCAAAGTAGCATCTATGCACGATTTTTTCTTCTATTTTCCTGAATTAAAATTCCCAATAGGTATATCGAAAGAAGCATCAATGCACGATTTCATCCAAAATTTGGGGCATGGATGCTTCTATTTTCCTGGATTAAAATTCCCAATAGGTATATGATTTACTCACTTTAAATTCCGAGTAGGTATACGCCCCATATTAAAAGTAGCAAGATCGCAATGCATGATTCACTAAGTTTTAAAAACTGCATACCTGTAAAACAAAATTTATCCCCTGAGGAGTAAAAAATAGACAAATTATGTTTTAATTTGTATTTTATTGTATAAAATATTGAACATTACATGAAATACAACAATGTAAAATTTATATATTTCATTTCATCCCTGTTAGACCTATACAGGATAATAGGAAAAAATAATACATTTAAAGTACAAAGCTAATATTTATTCCTTTCCCAATTTATACATCACGACGTATAAAAGAATTTTATCATTTTTAAACAGTTTACAAAAAATCGCAATAGTTAGCTGCCTTTTTAAATAAAATATAACAATAAACAAATAATACTCATAATTCAACTGTACATTTAAACCTTACAGGCAGCGAAATCACAAATTTCATTTAAAAAATCCTAAAACAGTATAAAAGTATTCAACAATAAAAATAAGAACCTAATTATTAAAAGACAAACAAGTTTTAAATTTTTACTTCGACAAATTTGTTTTTAAAACAAATGTATATCGCAGTCTTCCATTTTGACTCGTTGCTTAATCTACAAGTCTTTTCTTCAAACCGAAGTTAAGTCCCATCACCAAAACATTACAAAGTAATAAGGATTTTATTCTTGAGACTTTACTTCGTTTTGCGTTCTATATTCCTAGGGTGAGTGACTTGAGTCACAGAGAGAATTAGAAGATTTTTAACTGCCGAGAAGACCCGTGAGACATCTAGGAGAAAAGACGTGGACTAGGCTGTCCCAGCCACAGTCAGCCAGTTGTCCCTTCCGGTGGGTGTTCCAATCTAAACCGTACACGAATTCGGAATGGTGTTTTATTGTTTCTAAGGCCTCTGAGCTCTGTTTGAAATCCCATATCCTATGGAGAAAAAATTGTGTTATAATTATTTAAATATTCAGGAGCGGTAAGTGCAGTTCACCGCTAGAAGATAATGTTTGAATGCCGAGACTTAGTCGAGGTATCCAATATTATCTGAAAGCGGTATAAATGCACTTAACATCCTTTGATGCTTATTAAATTTTTTGCTCGATCAAGTTTTTTTAATGGTCAACATTTAACTTAATACAATTATTTGATTATTTTTTTAACAAAGGCACATATAAGGTTACCTCTCAAAGGTAAACACTGCTATACTTACAATTTAAACTTTGCTTTATTCAGTTATAGACCGAGGATTAGTGCTACGTAAAAAATATATCATGGTATTTCCCCTGATCCTTGGTACTCACCTTAAATACCCTGGCGAACGATTTGCTGTCTTCCACGAAAAAAAAGACGATCTAATGCCAGCCATTTTCAATTGTTGCAGCGGCGGTAAAGCCTTTTATTGCTATGAATTTTACCAATCACATCTAGAATACCTAGATCTTTTTACTTTCCGTCACCTTTAGGTAAGGAAGGTATTGTCTTTGGTCAAAAAATTCGATGAGTTTTTAATAAATAAGCACGTTTTAGGGTATGTATGTATGTATGTGTGTGGGTGTGTGTGTGTGTAACGATTTTTTCGGGTCGCATAACTCCAATACCACCTTTCCAAATATTTTGCATACACCTTTTCTTTAGATCCATATGAAGAGCTGATTAGATTTGATCATAAATGGTCGACCGAAAGTACCCTAATTTGAAGATTTTAACAGTTTTTCTTGAAAAAATGCTGTTATATATCACTTTTTCACATTTAATGTTATTATAAATCAGGGACCCGGAACTGTACTCGAACCTGAAACGTAACCCGTAAAAACCGTAATTTTTTTCGAACCGGAACCTTAACCAAACCTTTATAATTCGAAAGCAATAAACCGTAACCGGAACCAAACCGTTTCATTTTTACCGGTAACCGTTTAAAAAATTGTATACTGCGTATCTGTAAATTTGTGATTTTGAGAAAACAATGATTTACTATATCATATTGCGCCAACCTATAACTTAATTTTATTGTAAATCTTTGTACCTATCCAAAACCATCCTAACATATTATTCGTAAAAATTGCAGATACGCCCATTAGCTTTAGCAGGGCAGTATAAATGAATTGCTATATTTTTTTATTTACAAAAAAAGGAAATATGTACCTGTTAACTTATTATTTAAAAGATTATAATAAAAGTTATATTAAAATTGCAAATTAAATTTATGTAAACCGTAACCCAAAATAACCTGAAAAAATAAGGGTTTTCGAACCCATATAATTTTAAATTTAAAACCCAAACCCGAACTGAAATAACTTTCCTGAACCTTTACCGAACCTGTACCACAAATAAATTTCGTTCCGGGTCTCTGTTATAAATATGTAAGAATATTTTATTCTCTATACGATTTGATTACATTTTATACTCGTACTTCATATTCAATGGATATAGAGTTAAAAAATTATAAAGAAATTAAATTTCACAAAGCAGCCAGCTGTGCTATAAACATGGAAACATCTACTACATTAAGAAAATTCTGCTTGACAAATGTCAGTGTCAAAGTGCAATTTACATAATATGTTTGAGTTATAATTTTACTGGAAATATATAAAATCTTACAAGAAACTTTCTGTATGGAATTTGTACAAAATACATAGAACTGACTGAAGGTAATGTACTGGAAATATGGAATCATTTGGAAAAAAAACTTTCTGTGTGGAATTTGTACAAAATACATAAAACTGACCACATCAGATTTTTTAAAACAAATTTGGGTTATGACACACAGCTAAGTAGATCGTCTTTTTTCCGGAAAAGACAGATAATCGTTCTCCAGGGTATTAAAAGTGAGCAGCATGGGTCAGTATTTGGAATACCATGATACATTTTTCACGTAGCACTAGCCCCCGGTCTATAAGTACATTCAATTTTAAACCGTAATTAAAAAATTATTCACCAGGAATTAATAACAATTTATTTGACCAAGGACCAGTTTTACAAACTCCGATTAGAATATTAACTGTAAGTTAAATAAACAATATTTAATTGAATTACTGACAGCAATAATCAATTTATCATTTGACAGTTCATTTCGTTTCAATTTTGTTCATTTAACTGACAGTTACAGCTATTAACATACCGAGGAATGTTATGCACATCATAACTGTCGCAGGAAATCCGAGCTCATAGAGCAAGGATTATAAGACATCTAAGGCTTGTTATGATTAATAACATCCGTGGTTTGTTCAATAGTTTATCGGTTTCAGAAAATTAAGACATTATTGATAAATATCATTTTATGAAATTCTCTCATTAATGCTACTTTCAGATTGCTATGGTTAACAGAACAATTATTTTGACATATATGTCAATATGACAAATATTCAAATTATGTGCTTTATTTCTCATGTTTATTACTTTAGAATAAAGTAGACCGTATTTAAAACGATAGGCTAACGTTATCTGTAGGTATTAATGAAGAGCATTATATTTTCATTTTGTAGACCGTTGTTGACAAATCAGTAAGGTAATAATATTACCATACAAATACAGTTATTTCTTAGTTACCAGACTACTTTTGTACATGTAAACAATGGAATAATATCCTGAAACCGATAAAAATGTTAACCAGGAATTATAAAACGCCCTAACTGAATAAAACCAAGTTGAAATTTTAAGTGTCGGTGGAGCAACTAGACATTAATCAAAGTCGTAACTCAAATTTTCAAGATAAAAATAAACCCAGTAAAAACTAATTTTTCACTGTCATATCTTGAAGACTATTGAAGTTCGAATCCATGTTGATTAAGCTTTTATTTTACTTATTTTGGTCAGTGCTATATACCTTAAAGTTTAACCCAAAATTGAAAAACCCCGGTACAATAGCGTTAATATTGTATAATTTCCTTACCTAGTAGTGAAGTCGTAGCTGACTGACGCCATTATACTTAAACTATGTGGTGAAAATTGCACTCTCCTAACTGCATACTCGCATCCCTTCTGTTCAAAAATGGGCTGCGTAAAATTCCTTAGATCCCAACCTCGAATTAAGCCATCCGAACCAGCGGTTGCCAAAATATTCTGATCGTATTTACACCAATCACAAGATAAGACCTACGGCAAATTAGAAATTTCAAAATATATATTCGTGTTTCTTATATTTTATGTGTCTAGTTCGCCTCCTTGTGGTGCTCTAGGAAAAGTCGGCAACCAAACAATCCTCAAAGATCTTGAGGATCATCTGGTCTCTGCATTTGTCACATGGCTTAAGCACAGTAGTAGCGACGCAGCAGTTTCAGAAAAGAGAAAACAATACCCTATCATCAACATTGCCTTCCACCATCTGAACCAACTAAGTCATTTCAAATGTAGTACCGACCTCGTAATCCTATTGCAATTTAAACTGTGCCCTCGCCCAAGACATTTAATTTTTGTGGCAAATGTATGCGATAAAATAAAAATATGTACCTCAGCGTCGTGTGCTCTGAGAGTAGCACTCGCTCTTTGAGTGTTCATAGAGTTCCAAAGTTTGATAGTACCATCTCCAGATACTGAAGCGAAGCAATTAGGAACGTGCGGAGACCACATTGCATTATAAACTAGTTGAGAGTGACCTAAATAAGTGCTTAGAGATATTTGTCTATTTGGGTCCCACTAAAAAGATAATCATTATAAAAAAATTAGATATTAACTAATGAAGAACATTGCAAAAACAACCTTAGAATCCTCACTCACATTTATAATATTTGGGCTATGGTTGTTTTTGCCAAGAGCTCTTGAATTACTTTAAATATCAGTCATACAGAATTTATTCTTACAACCCGACGTTTCAGTATACACATATTCCTTCATCAGGGTAAGACCTTCCAGAATATCGTGTATCACAACGCTCGAATCTTGGTCCTTTATTAATAATTACTGTGACTATACGTATTTGGAGTACGCATACAAAAGATATTAAAAACTGGGAGAACCGCTACAGCCTTATCATATTGAAGAAACATAGCGGGCCTTAGTCAGTCGAAGAAATTAATTTCACCCTCGTCGTCGACAAAAGGCAGTAACTGGTTCGATGAAAACCCTGGAATTGCTTCCAGAAAATTAGGTTACAAAAAAACTCAATATTGCAGTGACAACAATAACTACCGCTTACAACCCTCGCCCAAATTACGTATGATTCTTGAAATACTAAACATCAGGGATGATTGCAACAACATCAATGTAAGAACTGATGTAACATGGCAAATGAGATTGGTAAACTGACTTCTGGCGCATTAACTGGTTCGATGAAAACCTTGGAATAACTGCCAGCAAATTAGGTAACAAAAAAACTCAATATTGCAGTGACAACAATAACTACCGCTTACAACCCTCACCCAAATTACGTATGATTCTTGAAATGCTACACATCAGGGATGATTGCAATAACATCAATGCAAGAACTGATGTAACATGGCAAATGAGATTGGTAAACTGCCTTCTGGATCAGTAACTGGTTTGATGAAAACCCTGGAATTGCTTCCAGAAAATTAGGTTCCAAAAAAACTCAATGTTGCAGTGACAACAATAACTACCGTTTACAACCCTCACCCAAATTACGTATGTTTCTTGAAATGCTACACATCAGAGATGATTGCAACAACATCAATGCAAGAACTGATGTAACATGGCAAATGAGATTGGTAAACTGCCTTCTGGATCAGTAACTGGTTTGATGAAAACCCTGGAATTGCTTCCAGAGAATTAGGTTACAAAAAAACTCAATATTGCAGTGACAACAATAACTACCGCTTACAACCCTCACCCAAATTACGTATGATTCTTGAAATGCTACACATCAGGGATGATTGCAATAACATCAATGCAAGAACTGATGTAACATGGCAAATGAGATTGGTAAACTGCCTTCTGGATCAGTAACTGGTTTGATGAAAACCCTGGAATTGCTTCCAGAGAATTAGGTTACAAAAAAACTCAATATTGCAGTGACAACAATAACTACCGCTTACAACCCTCACCCAAATTACGTATGATTCTTGAAATGCTACACATCAGGGATGATTGCAATAACATCAATGCAAGAACTGATGTAACATGGCAAATGAGATTGGTAAACTGCCTTCTGGATCAGTAACTGGTTTGATGAAAACCCTGGAATTGCTTCCAGAAAATTAGGTTCCAAAAAAACTCAATGTTGCAGTGACAACAATAACTACCGTTTACAACCCTCACCCAAATTACGTATGTTTCTTGAAATGCTACACATCAGAGATGATTGCAATAACATCAATGCAAGAACTGATGTAACATGGCAAATGAGATTGGTAAACTGCCTTCTGGATCAGTAACTGGTTTGATGAAAACCCTGGAATTGCTTCCAGAGAATTAGGTTACAAAAAAACTCAATATTGCAGTGACAACAATAACTACCGCTTACAACCCTCACCCAAATTACGTATGATTCTTGAAATGCTACACATCAGGGATGATTGCAATAACATCAATGCAAGAACTGATGTAACATGGCAAATGAGATTGGTAAACTGCCTTCTGGATCAGTAACTGGTTTGATGAAAACCCTGGAATTGCTTCCAGAAAATTAGGTTCCAAAAAAACTCAATGTTGCAGTGACAACAATAACTACCGTTTACAACCCTCACCCAAATTACGTATGTTTCTTGAAATGCTACACATCAGAGATGATTGCAATAACATCAATGCAAGAACTGATGTAACATGGCAAATGAGATTGGTAAACTGCCTTCTGGATCAGTAACTGGTTTGATGAAAACCCTGGAATTGCTTCCAGAGAATTAGGTTACAAAAAAACTCAATATTGCAGTGACAACAATAACTACCGCTTACAACCCTCACCCAAATTACGTATGATTCTTGAAATGCTACACATCAGGGATGATTGCAATAACATCAATGCAAGAACTGATGTAACATGGCAAATGAGATTGGTAAACTGCCTTCTGGATCAGTAACTGGTTTGATGAAAACCCTGGAATTGCTTCCAGAAAATTAGGTTCCAAAAAAACTCAATGTTGCAGTGACAACAATAACTACCGTTTACAACCCTCACCCAAATTACGTATGTTTCTTGAAATGCTACACATCAGAGATGATTGCAATAACATCAATGCAAGAACTGATGTAACATGGCAAATGAGATTGGTAAACTGCCTTCTGGATCAGTAACTGGTTTGATGAAAACCCTGGAATTGCTTCCAGAGAATTAGGTTACAAAAAAACTCAATATTGCAGTGACAACAATAACTACCGCTTACAACCCTCACCCAAATTACGTATGATTCTTGAAATGCTACACATCAGGGATGATTGCAATAACATCAATGCAAGAACTGATGTAACATGGCAAATGAGATTGGTAAACTGCCTTCTGGATCAGTAACTGGTTTGATGAAAACCCTGGAATTGCTTCCAGAGAATTAGGTTACAAAAAAACTCAATATTGCAGTGACAACAATAACTACCGCTTACAACCCTCACCCAAATTACGTATGATTCTTGAAATGCTACACATCAGGGATGATTGCAATAACATCAATGCAAGAACTGATGTAACATGGCAAATGAGATTGGTAAACTGCCTTCTGGATCAGTAACTGGTTTGATGAAAACCCTGGAATTGCTTCCAGAAAATTAGGTTCCAAAAAAACTCAATGTTGCAGTGACAACAATAACTACCGTTTACAACCCTCACCCAAATTACGTATGTTTCTTGAAATGCTACACATCAGAGATGATTGCAATAACATCAATGCAAGAACTGATGTAACATGGCAAATGAGATTGGTAAACTGCCTTCTGGATCAGTAACTGGTTTGATGAAAACCCTGGAATTGCTTCCAGAGAATTAGGTTACAAAAAAACTCAATATTGCAGTGACAACAATAACTACCGCTTACAACCCTCACCCAAATTACGTATGATTCTTGAAATGCTACACATCAGGGATGATTGCAATAACATCAATGCAAGAACTGATGTAACATGGCAAATGAGATTGGTAAACTGCCTTCTGGATCAGTAACTGGTTTGATGAAAACCCTGGAATTGCTTCCAGAGAATTAGGTTACAAAAAAACTCAATATTGCAGTGACAACAATAACTACCGCTTACAACCCTCACCCAAATTACGTATGATTCTTGAAATGCTACACATCAGGGATGATTGCAATAACATCAATGCAAGAACTGATGTAACATGGCAAATGAGATTGGTAAACTGCCTTCTGGATCAGTAACTGGTTTGATGAAAACCCTGGAATTGCTTCCAGAAAATTAGGTTCCAAAAAAACTCAATGTTGCAGTGACAACAATAACTACCGTTTACAACCCTCACCCAAATTACGTATGTTTCTTGAAATGCTACACATCAGAGATGATTGCAATAACATCAATGCAAGAACTGATGTAACATGGCAAATGAGATTGGTAAACTGCCTTCTGGATCAGTAACTGGTTTGATGAAAACCCTGGAATTGCTTCCAGAGAATTAGGTTACAAAAAAACTCAATATTGCAGTGACAACAATAACTACCGCTTACAACCCTCACCCAAATTACGTATGATTCTTGAAATGCTACACATCAGGGATGATTGCAATAACATCAATGCAAGAACTGATGTAACATGGCAAATGAGATTGGTAAACTGCCTTCTGGATCAGTAACTGGTTTGATGAAAACCCTGGAATTGCTTCCAGAAAATTAGGTTCCAAAAAAACTCAATGTTGCAGTGACAACAATAACTACCGTTTACAACCCTCACCCAAATTACGTATGTTTCTTGAAATGCTACACATCAGAGATGATTGCAATAACATCAATGCAAGAACTGATGTAACATGGCAAATGAGATTGGTAAACTGCCTTCTGGATCAGTAACTGGTTTGATGAAAACCCTGGAATTGCTTCCAGAGAATTAGGTTACAAAAAAACTCAATATTGCAGTGACAACAATAACTACCGCTTACAACCCTCACCCAAATTACGTATGATTCTTGAAATGCTACACATCAGGGATGATTGCAATAACATCAATGCAAGAACTGATGTAACATGGCAAATGAGATTGGTAAACTGCCTTCTGGATCAGTAACTGGTTTGATGAAAACCCTGGAATTGCTTCCAGAAAATTAGGTTCCAAAAAAACTCAATGTTGCAGTGACAACAATAACTACCGTTTACAACCCTCACCCAAATTACGTATGTTTCTTGAAATGCTACACATCAGAGATGATTGCAATAACATCAATGCAAGAACTGATGTAACATGGCAAATGAGATTGGTAAACTGCCTTCTGGATCAGTAACTGGTTTGATGAAAACCCTGGAATTGCTTCCAGAGAATTAGGTTACAAAAAAACTCAATATTGCAGTGACAACAATAACTACCGCTTACAACCCTCACCCAAATTACGTATGATTCTTGAAATGCTACACATCAGGGATGATTGCAACAACATCAATGCAAGAACTGATGTAACATGGCAAATGAGATTGGTAAACTGACTTCTGAAGCAGTAACTGGTTTGATGAAAACCCTGGAATTGCTTCCAGAAAATTAGGTTACAAAAAAACTCAATATTGCAGTGACAACAATAACTACCGCTTACAACCCTCACCCAAATTACGTATGATTCTTGAAATGCTACACATCAGGGATGATTGCAACAACATCAATGCAAGAACTGATGTAACATGGCAAATGAGATTGGTAAACTGACTTCTGAAGCAGTAACTGGTTTGATGAAAACCCTGGAATTGCTTCCAGAAAATTAGGTTACAAAAAAACTCAATATTGCAGTGACAACAATAACTACCGTTTACAACCCTCACCCAAATTACATATGATTCTTGAAATGCTACACATCAGGGATGATTGCAACAACATCAATGCAAGAACTGATGTAACATGGCAAATGAGATTGGTAAACTGCCTTCTGGATCAGTAACTGGTTTGATGAAAACCCTGGAATTGCTTCCAGAGAATTAGGTTACAAAAAAACTCAATATTGCAGTGACAACAATAACTACCGCTTACAACCCTCACCCAAATTACGTATGATTCTTGAAATGCTACACATCAGGGATGATTGCAATAACATCAATGCAAGAACTGATGTAACATGGCAAATGAGATTGGTAAACTGCCTTCTGGATCAGTAACTGGTTTGATGAAAACCCTGGAATTGCTTCCAGAAAATTAGGTTCCAAAAAAACTCAATGTTGCAGTGACAACAATAACTACCGTTTACAACCCTCACCCAAATTACGTATGTTTCTTGAAATGCTACACATCAGAGATGATTGCAATAACATCAATGCAAGAACTGATGTAACATGGCAAATGAGATTGGTAAACTGCCTTCTGGATCAGTAACTGGTTTGATGAAAACCCTGGAATTGCTTCCAGAGAATTAGGTTACAAAAAAACTCAATATTGCAGTGACAACAATAACTACCGCTTACAACCCTCACCCAAATTACGTATGATTCTTGAAATGCTACACATCAGGGATGATTGCAATAACATCAATGCAAGAACTGATGTAACATGGCAAATGAGATTGGTAAACTGCCTTCTGGATCAGTAACTGGTTTGATGAAAACCCTGGAATTGCTTCCAGAAAATTAGGTTACAAGAAAACTCAATATTGCAGTGACAACAATAACTGCCGTTTACAACCCTCACCCAAATTACGTATGATTCTTCAAATGCTACATATCAGGGATGATTGCAACAACATCAATGCAAGAACTGATGTAACATGGCAAATGAGATTGGTAAACTGACTCATGGAGCAGTAACTGGTTCGATGAAAACCCTGGAATTGCTTCCAGAAAATTAGGTTACAAAAAAACTCAATATTGCAGTGACAACAATAACTACCGTTTACAACCCTCACCCAAATTACGTATGATTCTTGAAATGCTACACATCAGAGATGATTGCAACAACATCAATGCAAGAACTGATGTAACAAAAACTAATTTCAGACTAAAGTAAGTTGATTAAATTAAATTCTTTACATTTTATTTAAATTCCTACAACAATGCTACACAACCATTGGTGTTAAATTGATATATCGAAGATGTCACCAAAGAATCAAGATATATGTTTATTCTGTTGTTGGTGTTACAAAATTGTAAGTAAAGAACGAATGTAATTTCTGTACAAGAGATGTAATATTTTGTAAGATCTTACTTGTTAAGTGTGATAATACCCATGTTATTGTTGAATGTACTATATTTTTTAATAGACCCAGAACGTCGGTGTTGTAAGAGAATAAATGCTGTTTGATTGACATTTCGAGTAATTATTAACACATATTAATTCTTATTCAGAACTTTTGTATTTGAAGTCTGAATGAAATTCCTCGTAAAATACCTTAGTCCACCTTCCTAAATTATGTTAAAATATTTATTTCTCACCAATTTAACAGTGCAGTCCCAAGACGCACTTAACACCAACTGTTCTTGTCTTGTTTTGCTCCAATCCACAGAATATACTTCTTTTTTGTGTTCTCGAAGAGTGTGAGGGGCTAATCCTGGACAAGCCAAGTTCCATATTTGTAAACCACCATCCCCAGAGGCACTAACAACCACTGATGCGTCTGTTTCTGACCAGACCACATCAAACAATCCGTCTGACCACTGAAAACTTTGCACCTCTACAATGGTCCCTGAAACCGAGGAAGCAATTCAGATATATTCGTTTGTTGAAGAATATTTACCTTCTGGAGTGAGTTCTAGAACGAAAAGTGTACCCCCTCCCGCTAAACCAAAATATTGGCTTGTAGCTACGACAAGTCGTTCTGGATTAAAGGGAGAGAATCTTACACTATATCCATGTCTGTTTGGAGTTAGGAATGTGGCCATGATGCGCCTGTAAGCAATAAAGGTTTATGTTAACAATGAAATAAAATAAAGGTAGTTAAAGTAATTTTATGACGTCTTTGTTTACTATCACCTAACCTTAAAATAAACGAAATGACGAAAAGTTCAACGTTCAATGATAAATAACAATAATTATGATATGAAAAACATAATTTTAGCGCGATAAATTGTCGTACTTTTCAAGCACGCAAACATTCACATATCAAATCATGTATCGATTCATATGACACCCCACCTTACATGTCATAGCTGTCAAATTAAGACATACAATTTTAAAATATCTGTTTATGTATTTAAGATAACCTTAAATTATTTACCTATAGAAGCAAGTAAATATATTTTTATCTAACTACATATTGCACAAATAAAATGGGTTTATTAATGTATAGAAATATTAATTAGATGCTTTAAAAACTGCATCCTGCCAGTCACCTCGCTTGACAACTGACTGGATTATAGAGACCAGTGAATGGAGTTGGAATACCTGCATTTTTCATCTCTCATCTTTGTTGCATTCATAGAGACCAGTAAGCAGTGAACTGGAGAGATAAAGATAAAGAATAAACTAGCTGTACTGTTTGCCGATTAGAATTCGAAAAAAATTTGTGGTACTATGGAATACTACCGAGAGTACTATCGGTAGTACAATTGATAAAAACTACCGAACACTGCCGATAGTACTATTGATAGTACAAAGTTCAAAGTTATTAAAATTATCGAAAACTGTTGTTGTACTATCGATAGTACATATTTATAAAAACTGTCGGTACTACCTACTCTCGATAATTTATAAAAATTATAGAAAATTGTTCATAGTACATATTTACAAAAACTATAAAAAACTTCATAGTACAAATTTATAAAAACATCGAAAACGGTTGATAGTACTATCGATATTTATAAAAACTATCGAAAACTGTCGGTAGTATCCTTAATAGTACAGTTATAATTTATAAAAACTTTTAGTAGTATTATGTACGACAAATACTTTAATTTCCAGTATATAAATTGGGGTGACCTGAAGTAGGGCAAAAGTAGTACATCATTTTTCATCTTTTTGTACATTTACTTTCACATCCATTAAATAAATTACGGTGACAAGCCGTAGGGCAAGAGTAGTACATTATTTTTCATCTTTATGTACATTAATTTAAATAGTTTCTGTTTCAAATTTTAATTGAATATTAAGGAGGCCATATACTTTCAAATCCAGTAAAAAAATTGGGGTGACAAGCCGTAGGGCAAAAGTAATACATTAATTTTCATCTTTATATACACTAATTTAAATAGTTTCGGTTCTGTTCTGTTATTTTTCATCTTTATGTACGTTAATTTAAATAGTTTCAAATTTTAACTAAATATTAAGGAGGCCATATCATATCCAGTAAAACAATTGGGGTGACAAGCCGTAGGGCATTATTTTCCATCTTTATTTACATTAATTTAAATAGTTTCATTTTCATTATTTTAACTGAATATTTAGGAGGCCATATACTTTTATTTCCAATGTCAAATGGGAAAGTGAATATTGTTGTTAAAATATTTATTTGCATTTTTTTATTTAAGCTTATCTTAAAAATTAAGTGTCAGCGGTGCAAATGGGCATTAGTGATTTAGATGCAAAATTTAATTATCGACAACTTTTATTTGAAACATTAGTTTGTCTAATACATTCTTCAGGGTCTAAAGCCTAAGTGTATACTGAAACGTCAATTTTGTAAGAATAAATGCTGTATGACAGATTTCGAATATTTGTTTGGGGTCTCGTGGCCGCGTGCCTGAGTGTCAGGTCGCGAATCTGGGGAACCGGGTTCGATCCCGACCGACGCCAAATATTTCCAATTTTAAATGGCACAAAATTGACCCCTGTTGTGTACTCTCCACGCCAGCAATGAGTACCCGTGAGGTGACGCCTGGTAAACGCCCGCACGGTACAAAAATGTCATCATCATTACCGATATCTGCGTACAAAGCAGATTGGCACACCCAGCAATGGGTAATATGCCGTGATGATATAATCGACAAATTTACACATAAAATATATGTACCTAATATACTAATTGAATAAATAAGCATATAAGTATTTTTACGTTATTTACGTTCAAATATGATTCACAAATTACAGCTACCCACTACAGAAACCATACAAACTAAATATTGTTAGTTTTAAGATAAAAATTAAATTATGAGCTTTAGTCCAACGCACTAAAGAAGCCATAGTACTTCTCATTATAAAAGCTCCTGAGCTTTGCTGAACTAGCATCACTTCTGGTGGGAACACACATTCAATAACACGTTTTCCGAAACAAATTTTTCAGTTGACAGTTTGGTCTTCAGAGTTTGCTTTCGCGTTTAGTAAAGACAGTGCTAAACGGTATAAAAATGGTTGTCGCAGTTAAAGTTTTCAAGAAGACAAGTCCAAATGGCAAGATCACCGTATATTTGGGAAAGAGGGACTTTCTGGATCATCTGGATCACATAGATCCTATCGATGGGATAGTGGTGGTAGATAGCGACTATCTAAAAGGGAGAAAAGTTTTCGCTCAGGCAAGTGAATAGAAATATTTGTATAATAAGAATATTTTTTCCTTGTATCAGATCCTGAGCTTTGGAAGTATTCTGACAAACATAAAGCAATTTGCGATATCAGCGTTGAAGAGATAGTTTTATATTTGTGGGGTGTTTAAACGTTTTATTGCAATCCCTCGAATTCTGATGACTACAACTACACTATTAATTTACTTTTTGAAATAAATTTATATAAGTAGTTAATATTATTTGAAGAAAACATATACAGGCTGTAAAAAAGCTTTACCGGTTTTAGGATATTATTCTATTGTTTACATGTACAAAATTATGCTGGTAACCATGTAATAACTGTATATATACGGTAATATTATTACCATATTGATTTGTGAACAACGGTCTACTAAATGAAAATAAAATTAAATGCAAATATAATGCTCTACATTAATACATACAGATAACGATAGCGTATCGTTCTAAATACGGTCTATTTTACTCTAAAGTAATAAACATGAAGAATAAAGCACATAATTTGATATTTGAAAGTAGCATATTAATGAGAAAATTACAAAAAATAATATTTATTAATGTCTTAATTTTCTGAAACCGATAAACTATTGAACAAACCACGGATGTTATTAATCATAACAAGCCTTAGATGTCTTAAAATCCTCGCTCTACGAGCTCGGATTTCAAACCGACATCTGCGGCAGTTATGATATGCATAACATACGTAGGTATGTTAATAGCTATTACCAGAATGGTTGTGATCTTCAACTGATTCCGAGAAAAAGACCATTTTGTATTAGAATTGAAGAAAAACTGTTAAAGATATTGATCGAACAAAATTTTATCTATGCCACTAAATAAAATATGAAAATACCATTAAATTTTATGTGAAACATTTTTTTCAATTTCTAATAGTGAAGAAGTTATATGAAAATTAAATACTGGCCAAGGTATAGCTAGAAAATTTAACTTGGTACATTTATTTAATAATTTTTAACAAAAGCACATCTAACATGACCTTTAAAAGCTAAACAAAAAGTCTCATTTAATCGACGTCGTTAAAGGTGCATTCACAAATGAAAATTAGGTTTACGGTTTTTGTTTAGGTTTAAGTAAGTTCATAAATGTAAGTTTAAATTGCCTGAAAATTAGTTTTGATATGTACAGACATCTTTGTAAATGCTTCAAAAACTTCATTCGCTTGGCATTATTGGTCATATTTCAGCAATTAAGTTATAACAGTCTCCATGTTTTTCTTGCATTTGTTTAAATGATTTCGAGATAGAGGTAAACCCTGTAAAAATCATTTTTCACTGCCTTACATATCGGAAACTACTGAAGATCGAACCGATGTTGATTAAACTTTTTTATTAATTTTGCTCAATACTATTATTACCCATAATTGTTTTACCCGAAGTTAAAAAAACAGCTTGTATAGGCATAAAAATTATTAATGTGAATAATAAATAATAATGGACCCAAGATTCGAACCTTGTGGTATACCATTACTTACCCTGATGAAGATACATGTTTATAGCGAATCGTGGATTTTGTAAAAATAAAGTAGGGGAATAATATCTACATTTCGTCTCTAGAGGTAAAATGGTGTACTTGGCTTTCAATTTTGATACTATGGGCATAGAAAAATTATTATATTAGTCACGGTAATAATGAAATAATTGAATGAATTAAGTAATGTAACATACAAATACTCATACTTGTATGTGGGAAGGATATATTAATTATTACAGGAATTAATAATTATAGTGACAAAGTGACATTGAACTGAATTTACCATTATGAAGAAACAAATTTAAATAACATGTTTATGCACTATATAACTGGTTGTTAAATTTTGAAATTGAACGTAAACTTTTATTTGAAAGGACGATGTAATTTATAACAAAAAGGCTAATTTTAGTTTGCCCAAAATTTTGATAACTTAGTTCTCACGCAAAATTACCACTACATATGTATATTGTTACTGTTACTTCCATGGCTCCCCCAGGTGGTCGCCACGTACCGATATGGTCGTGAGGAAGACGAAGTCATGGGGTTGAAATTCAGCAAGGAAATGATCATCGCAACCGGTCAAATTGTGCCCCAGGTGAAAAAACCTGATACCACCGCTATCCAGGAAAAACTCCTGAAGAAGCTTGGCCAAGACGCCCACCCATTTACTTTCGTGTTCCCGGAGATGGCGCCCAGTTCTGTCACGTTGCAGCCTGGTGAAGACGACCAGGGGAAGCCACTCGGTGAGAAATTGGTTGCATTTGAGAGTGGATTTGAACAAGCGGTAGTAAAGTAATAGGCAAGGAAAAATGGGCAAAGTGTGCAGACTTTATCGCGTAACAGACTCTCCCCGTGTTCTGGATCGCTTCGAAGTTTCTTTAAGGTTTTACAGTTATGATCCGTATTCATAGTAGATCTATGCAGAAAACGTATAACACCTGGCCAGAGTGTGTAGAGGATGTTCAATTGCAAACGGCTGCTCATAGAAAAGAGAGTATATATTGGGCTGCTATTGCCAAACTACTCACTGTAGAGAGCTGCCAGACCACTCGTTTGAAAGGGGAGGGGTACGGCAGTGGCGCCAACTTCCGAAATAAAATTTTCCAGGCCGCCACTTCCTTTTTACCTCCCGCTAACCCTTGGTAAGGGAGGTATAGGGATCGTGCTAAAAATCGCATATCGAGATTTTGATAAATGACCACGTTTTAAGGTCCCTAGTATCCAATTTTAACATTTTTACGATGATGTATGCGTGTGTGTGTATGTATGTGGATCCGTTACTCTAACTCAAATACTATCATTCAGAAAATTTTGAAACCTTCTATTTCTACCTTATTCTAATATGGGAAGAGACCATTAGATTTTGGTGTATATCAGATAACCGGAAATGGCACTTTATTTGAAGCTCAAAATAGATTTTGTTCGAAAAATACTTTCAAGTTAGTTTTTGAAGATTTGTGTTATTATAAAAATTAAAGGTTATTAAATTTTCTACAGATTTGTATAAATAATTTTTAACTCCCGCTACCGTTGGTAAGGGAGGTATAGGGATCGTGCTAAAAAACGCATATCGATATTTTGATAAATGAGCAAGTTTTAAGGTCCCTAGAATCCGATTTTAACATTTTCACGATGATGTGTGTGTGTGTGTATGTGTATGTGTGTGTATGTATGTGTATGTGTGTGTATGTGTGTGTGTATGTGTGTGTATGTGTGGATCCTCCACTCTAACTCAAATACTATCATTCAGAAACTTTTGAAACCTTGTATTTCGAACTTTTTCTGTAATAGAAAGAGCCCATTAGATTTTGGTGTAAACCGAATAACCGGAAATGGCACTTTACTAGAAGCTTAAAATAGTTTTTCTTCGAAAAATACTTTTAAATGTTATTTTTTCGAGATTAATGTTATTATAAAAATTAAAGATTATTTAATTATAAATGTCACTATCAAAGAACTAGTCATTTCAAAATAATATTGGTAACGTCTTAAAAGGGAAAAAGTAAATAGAACAATAGAAAAGGAATTCAATACAGTTTCCAGCATAAGTAAATATGTAGGTATGTATTTAGATTCATAAAAATTAACGATTCACAAAAATGTGTAAGCTAATCCTCATTTTTGGATTAGTGTATTCTTTTCTATCCCGGTATTTAAAATTTAACCTTCATTTTATTATTTCTCCGGTGTTCAATGGTTAGAGCAACGCCTCATGAGTCATGAGTGCGCTCGCGGCTCTGGGTTCGAATCCTACAAAGGCATGGATGTGTGTGAATGTGAACCCACTCTGTAATTGAGATTTAATCCTGTTGAGGGGTTTAAAAAAAGTTAGTTACTATATTTTAAGAAATAAACTGTCAAAATTAGAGTAAAATTCGCTAATCCATAAAAATAAGGATGAACTTAATCTTTTTTGCGACTCGGGCTGTAAATGGCGGGAGGTATTGTGGTGGCCACACGATTTTTTTTTTAATTTTTGGACTCGTATGACTAAAGAAAATACAATACCTATTAATATATATTTATTTTATATTTCAGGAGTGGAATATACTATCAAAACTTATGTAGGTGATAATGAAGACGACAAAGGGCATAAAAGAAGCACTGTCAATCTTACCATCAAGAAGGTAAGCAATATAAATTTTAGATACTATTTAATACGTTGATGTATGAACAACGGTAATTAGCGAGCAGTTTAAATAATAAGTTAATATTTTCGGCGTTTATCGGTTTCGGCACATCGTGTGTCTTCTTCATTGTTAAAAATCACCGTTTTCCCTTCCTGAAGAAGACATAAGAGGTATCGAAACCGACTGAGACCGAAAATAAATTTATTATCTAACCGATATCCAGAATTTTTTTTCTTTCCAAACACCATTGCAATCAAGAAGTATTGACGCCCTTAATCATAATATTTTATGAATTAATATTATGTCTGTTCGTTTCGCTACTCTGCGTCTATGGTTTACTGTCGTTCCCATATACTTTGTATGGACGTGGCAATAAACAGTAGACGTGAAGCAGCGAAACAAACAGACCTATTGTCTTCTTTCTAGCTTCAGTACGCTCCTCAAGCCCGGTCCCGTCGCCTCCCCAGTTCCCTCGTCTCCAAGGGCTTCACCTTCTCCAACGGCAAGATAGGCCTGGAGGTGACCCTTGACAAAGAGATTTACTACCACGGGGAACGTCTTGCTGCTAGCGTACAGATCACCAATACCAGCAGAAAGACTGTACGCAACATCAAAGTGTACGTGGTGCAGCATTGTGAGGTCACGATGGTCAACGCGCAGTTCAGTAGGCATGTGGCGAGTTTGGAAACCAGGGAGGGGTGTCCCATTACACCTGGGGCTTCGCTCAACAAGGTGAGAAAGAGACAGAAGATTTTGAACATTTTTTTAAAAAGGATATAAATAAGGGTAAGACGCAAGAGGATATATTGAAAAATCAGTGACAATATATTCACAGTCTAAACCCCCGAGTTTTTAATTAGTAACGTTTGCGCAAAGAAAAACTGATTTCCCATGTTAAACGCCTATGTTCTACTTTACACCCTGTACACAGGATCAGGCTTATCGCCGAGAAACGTCAAACTTCGGTGTAGTAGGTCTAATTCTCTCTTTCTAATTTCATTCTTATCGTGATTCTCTCTCTCTCTCTCGCCTATCCCCATTGCGCTTGCAAGAGATTGTGACCATGCACGGATGGTCTTTGGTTAGAGAGAGAAAGGAAGACCTACTAGGCCTGGCGACAAGGTTTTATGGTAGTTTCCATTACAGTATTTGCAGTATAGAGCTCACTGATTGCATTTTATAACTGAAAAGACAGCGTTTCTAAGATTGCCGACAATTAATGCCACATATTCCTTTTAAACAATAAAAAGAGGTAAATTTAATCAATTATTCATTCGTTAATTTTTCAAAAAATCGATTCTTTGGGCCAAAATACATATGTATACCAATTTTTGTCAACATATTCCTATAGATACATTTTCAATTACATATTTTCTAAAATACCAGAAATCGCAATTTAATCCAAAGTGCATGATCAATTTTACTAATTTATTCTAGTCTATATACAAAGTCGCTATTTGCGCTCTCTTTTGTCAACGCATAATGTTACTTTGCCGGTCATGCGCGGCATAGTAGAAAAACGGTTGCTGTCCAAATTTCTAACTATATAATGTTGAGAAATATCATTTGTCTACATTTTTAATGGAAACGTTTAGTCAGGGATTAATACCACTGTAGTTACACATTTACCACCTTCATAAGTCAATCTATGACATAAAACTGCTTTATCGGTATATTATATAACCAAACAAAATGCCGCACTGCTGTGAAAATAAAATCGGGCATTTATTTACAAAAACTAAAGTATAAAATGCTTAGATTAGATTGAAGGAATAACTCAAGAAGAATGGAAAATAATAAATTGTGTGAACAGTTATGCTGCCACCTGCAAAAGTTTGTCGTGAACGATCCCAATAGACATCCACTTTTTCACTGCACTAGTTTAATGTACTTGAAACAAATAAATTATACAAAAAAAACCCTAACAGAAGGGACCTGAACTTGAAAAAATTAAATAATTTCGTATGCTGCTATCTATCTTAAAAAATTTAAACCTTGTTTATGAATTTAAATTTCTCTTATTGATTATTGTAAATGAATGATTTGAATGACGCATTATTTTCGACACTTGGTTTCATAAATTGTATTAATTTATTCATAGCTGTTAGACCAGTACAGTAAATACTTTGAAAATTGGGAAATTTATATGACAAAGTACGTAGAATCCAATGGTGATGTCGACAAATTTGTACCTCTACACATTTTTGGATAACAAATAACCACTCGTTAATTGGCGGGAAGTACGGTTTTAATTTTACTGGTTACAATCTTTAACAACGTTGCAAAAACTTAGAATTTCTTAAAGAATTAGTGCGTATATAGGCTATGTTATAAATTATTATTATACTGTCAGTTCTGACCCTCCCTGTTGGCGATTTGACCCAAATGATCACGAGTGATAACGTGTGTATATATATGTACAAACCAACTCAGGGAAACAGACTTTATATATTTTTAAATGCAACAAAATAATAGCAAAACTTAATTAAAAATATAAAATAGCAAAACAATCAGGAAGTATAGATATCGCAAAGAAATTTTAATTCATTTCTTTTACATCGATTGCAAAACATTTAAAGTGTCTGGATTTTGCATAATTTGTAAATAACTTCTATAATATAAACTGGAGCAAATATTTTCAAGTAATCGTCTAACAATAAATAGTGGAATTTTCGGTTAATAAAACGAAAATACCTTTTTACGCAAGATCATCAACTTACTTATACGACGGTTTTGTATTCTCAAGAAATTGTTCATTTAATTACAAAATTCTTAGATATTTGCAAGTAATACTTTGATGCAATATTAAAAACAGTTAAAACGTTAAAAGCAAATGTGAAAATAATTAGTGCAATGACTTATAATTACTTCAAATAAAATTGAGAATAAAATGCTCTGCATTGCTCCATTAAATTATATATAATCAAATATAGGAAGTAACTGACACATCATTAGCATCATTTATTTCAATTTAGAAATGTAAACATAAACATATAATGGAATGATTGCTTAAAAGTCCCGAAGCGCGAATCTGTTTAGTTACGGACAATTTCTCATCAAAATTTTACGTCTTACATCTAAATATAGCCAATGAAAGTTCGCTATTAAATTTGCATTGCTCTCGTTGCATTTCATAAGTGATTGCTCTAATATAATCTGCCGTAATTACAGATTTACTAATTAAAAATATATATGTAAGCGTGAAATAATAGTTACGTTAATAAATTTCTAGACGAATGATAATTAGTAATCTTGAAATCAGAAGTGAAATTATTTCCAAGGTTGGAGTTAGTGACATTTTAATGTAAGATCATTATCATATGTCGTATGTAATGCAGGTTTATTACGAAAATAAGATATATTTTACAAGACTACGGAGAATTTTTCCACTTTTACTGCGAGAACAGAAGTAAACATTTACGTCGATAATAGTAATTTACATTGCAAGAACGTTACTCAGAACGTGCACGGTACCTAACGAGCGAGAGAAGCGAGCTTGATATATATATATATATATATATATATATATATATATATATATATATATATATATATATATATATATATATATATATCTATCCGTGCGAGCACGTAAATTTCGGGTAACGGTTGAGCATTGTATGTAAAACTAGCGAATGAAAGTTGACGTTTAAATTATTTTATAGATGTGATTTCTTTTGAAACCCTAGACAAGAATAGAATTGTTTGAAATATTCAGGTATGAAATTTTTGCATGAACCCATTTAAATACTGAACTAGGAAAGCACAGAAATACGTTATGTCTGGCTGAAAATAGATGACCGACTAGAGTAATTGAATATTGAAACAAGGGTGCGTTTAAAATATTTTAAACATTTTTTATTTATGTTGATTATAACAAAATATTTTGATCTTTAAACTATTTAGTTTGGCAATTCTATGAAATAGGATTATTTTTAATTTCCTCTAAAAGTAATTCCGACTCGAGGGTTGCTTACACCTGAGAAGAACGAACTAGAATTTACGGTATTAAATTTGAATCCTGTTGGTAAGGTCATATTAAATGCCTCCTGGTATTGAGTACAATTCTAATCTTCTGTAACGGAATACATAAGGGTCAGTTTCCTTTCAAATTAAATATATGGAAATATTTTCAAAAGAAATCACATCTATTAAATAATCTAAATGTCAACTTTCATTCGCTAGTCATACCATATAATGTTTTACGATACACTGAATCGTAAATAATTTGAAAAAATCTGATGTGGCCAGCACATTACCTTCCGTCAGTTCTATGTATTTTGTACAAATTTCATACAGAAAGTTCCTTGCTAAAGATTATATTTCTTGTACTTTACCTTCCGGCAGTTGCATGTATTTTATGCAAATTCCATACAGAAAATTTATAGCAAAAGATCCTATATTTCCAGCAAAATTATAAGACAAACACACAGGTACGTTCCATCGGTGTCAGAAATCTTACTACTTCTTCTAGTAGAACCTCAATGATCGTTCTTTTGCGTCAAAAAAATCTGAATATACCTACGAATCATTCCAACTTCAGAGCTGGAAGCGCTGGTTGGAAGATATATAAGTAGATTGGAGATAAATTCAAAATTGTACTAGCCGACTGTCGCGCGTACCTTTCTGTTACATTTGTCAATGTTCAGATTAGACTGTGCTCAAAGAAATACCTCCTTTACATTTTTATTATTTAATATATTATTATATAATTATAATTTCTGTAATAACAACATTTTGAAGATCTAAAATAAACATACAAAGTTAGCTTTAGTTGTTAACTAACAATAACACATAAACACTCCCACTGTTCTATCGTATTTATTTTTTACTTGACAGTTATTTGCCACTGCGCGTTATATTGCTTTAAGAATATTCTTATTCTAGTAGGAATATATCTGACACCGATAGAACGTACCTTATGTCAATTTCACTTGACACTGACATCTTTCAATCAAAATTTTCTTAATATAGTAGCTGTTTCCATAGCTATGGCTACTTTATGAAATTTAATTTCTTTATAATTTTTTAACTCTGTATCCATTTAATATTAAGTATAAAATGCAGTCAAATCGTATAGAGAATAAAATATTCATTAATATTTATAATAACATTAAATGTGAAAAAATGATATTTAATATAGTTTTTTCAAGAAAAAGTGTTAAAATCTTCAAATGAGGGTACTTCCGGTTGTCCAATTCTAACCAAAATCTAATCAGCTCTTCACATGGATGTAACGAAAAGAAATACGAAAGAATTATAATTTTTAGAATTGTAGTATGGAAGTTATCGTAGACGAAAATTTTGTTACACACACACACACACACACAGACACACATACATACACACACACACACATACAGACATCATCGTAAAAATAGTAAAATCGTATTCTAGGGACCCTAAAACGTGCTTATTCATCAAAAACTCACCACCGAATTTTTTGACCAAAGACAATACCTTCCTTACCTAAAGGTGACGGAAGGTAAAAAAATATTGGAACCAACAAATAATAAATAAATCTGTATACACGTTGCTATGGTTTTAACAGCCCGTAATTTTTTTTTACAGGCGTAGCTCGTAAAAACTTTCATTACTATTAGAGACAAAGCTCTGTAATAATACGTTTACTATTTAGTATAACGTAAAAACACTTTACATTAAAGAAAAACATTTAATATAAAAAAAAATCTAATTGAACTCTGTCATTCATCAAATCCCAAATGAGGTCCACCACGATTTTTTTTTAAATTATGAAACCATCTAAACTGAATGCAATTTGTAGTTTTAATACTTATTTAAGTATAGAAGGCATAAGCAAAAGATTGTATCACGTTTTATTTTATTTTGGTTCTCAAACTTCAAGGATTCAATAGGTATATTTTCGATATCGTTGTGCTGGCATTGTAAATTTTAAGTATGCTGTGGTTTCTAGCTATATTGTTTGTTTATAACCAATTTTAATTTAATGTCAAATGAAAATGGAAGATCAATTATTCAAAAAAAATATCAGATGAATTTGAGACTGCGCAAGATAAATTGGAACCACAGAAGTCAAAAGACGTATACGAGGAAAGATACGAAAAGTTTTGCGAGTACTGGAGTATCGTTGTTAACATCAACCCAACGATTATCGCACATTTATATACTCAAAATTAACTGTCAGTGTCAAATAAAGAAAACAAATCCCTTAGTAACGAATATAAATAAGGTGATAATTTCTTTGTTTTTTTATCATCGCTGTGATACACATGTAACTAGGGAGATTCTGAATGTTGATTAGCGAAAAACATGTCACGTGACTCATGAATTATATTCTCAAGTAAATGAATTCAGAATTTAAAGAAACAATGAAAGTAAACCACAGAATATTTGTTTGAATTTATGATGTCACTTCAAATAGACAAGTTCATTTGTATAAAAAAGAAAAATATGTTAACATGAAAAACAAAATATATATCATGACGGAAATTAATATTTATTAACAAACACCTGGTACTGTACTTCATATGGAAATAATAATAATAAGAGAAATCGACAGATTGGAAATTACAATAATTCTTTACAATTTTTTAAGACGTAGCAAAAAGGAAATTTCTAGGAAATGTAAAAAATTAACTAACTATGTATTTATCTAATTGTAATTTAGAAATTGCATTGCATTATTTATCGTTGGATAAAATCACGTATTTATTGAATCGTGCGCCAATTTTTCTTTATTGGGTCTCGTGGTGGTGTGCCTGAGTGTCTAGTCGCGAATCTGGGGAACCGGGTTCGATGCCGACTGACGCCAAATATTGCGAATTTGAAAATTGACCCCTGTGGTGCACGCTAGCAATGAGTGCCCGTGAGGGGACGCCTGGTAAACGCCCGCACGGTACAAATATGTCATCATTACCGAAATCTGTGTACAAAACAGATTGGCACACCCAGCAATGGGTAATAAGCCATGATGATATATTTATTTATTTTATTTTTCATTGTTTTGAAGAAATTAATTCGAAATTAAACAAATCATTCCACAAAAAAATAAAGGCCACCATTCTCTTCGCATTCCTGTCTATAAAAATTCCATTTTTTGCTGGTACCCTAACCCTTTTACTAATTAATAACCATCTTGCAGGTGTTCTACCTTGTGCCCTTGGCTTCCAGCAACAAAGACCGCCGAGGCATTGCCTTAGATGGTCATCTTAGGGTGAGTATTATGTTACTTTCACCCCAGGGGTCCTTATGTTCCAATAAGGGATGATGTGTGATGATATCCGTGAAAGGGAAAGGGCAAGATGATAGAACAAACATGAAAGACACTTGTTAGCATTTTTAAGGACGTAATTTGAAGGGGGTATTTATTAGACAAATAGAAAATTTCGTAATAGGATTTTAAATTGGCAAAAACATAGTCCATTAAAAAAAATAAGATAATCAAAGAAACACCTTTCTAGCTTCCTTACTGTTAACAATTTCTGTAACTTAATTTAATTCAGGATCATTGTTAAAATATTGGAAAATTACAGTGTATTCAAAAAAAATTCTAACTCGGAGTAGGCTATGAACAAATAAACGTATGTCAATTTAAAAATATTTAATGAAATCTCAATTTGATATGAGATATTGTCAAAAATGTTATTTGAAGAAATCAAAGCTTTTCCTCTTGAATCTTATTTTAGAAATGGAAACAAATTAGAAATAACAACGAATGTCAATATACTGTATCCTTCTTTATTGCCTTTCTCCTTAAAATAACATTTCAAGATGAATTCTGACATCTTGACTTTTGAATAAAATAATAATGACATACGTGTCTCTGTTCATAGCCTACTCCAAGTTAGGAATTTTATTGAACACACTGTATTTACTGGATGCCAAGAGAGAAAAATCTGATGTGGCCAACAGATTACCTTCCGGCAGTTATATGTATTTTATACAAATTCCATACAGAAAGTATCTAGCAAAAGATGCTATATTACCAGTAAAATTATAACACAAACATACTATGTCAATTGCACTTGACACTGACATCTTTCAATCAGAATTTTCTTAATATAGTAGATGTTTCCATAGTTATATTTCTTTATAATTTTTACCTTCCGTCACCTTTAGATAAAGAAGGTATTGTCTTTGGTCAAAAAATTCGGTGGTAAGTTTTTGATGAATAAGCACGTTTTAGAGTCCCTGGATGTATGTATGTGTGTATTAATGTGTGTGTTACGATTTTTTCGGATCCAATAACTCAAATACTACAGTTCAAAAAGTTATATTCTTTCGTATTCCTTTTCTTTACGTCCATGTGAAGAGATGATTATATTTTGATTATAATTGCTCAACCGGTAGTACCCTAATTTTAAGATTTTAACAGTTTTTCTTGAAAAAAACACTGTTAAATATCATTTTTCCATATTTAATGTAATTGATTTGATTACATTTTATACTTCATATTCAATGTATATAGAGTTAAAAAATAATAAAGAAATTAAATTTCATAAAGCAACTAGCTATGCTATAACCATGGAAACCGCTACAATATTAAGAAAATGCTGATTGACAGATGCCAGCATCAAGTGCAATTAGGTACGTTCTATTGGTGTCAGAAATCTTCCTACTTCTTCTAGTAGAACATCAATGGTCGTTCTTTTGCGTCAAAAAAATCGAAATATTCCTACGAATCATTCCAACTTCAGAGTTGGAAGCCCAACTAACATTTTCAGAGCTTATAGTCACCAAATTTCAAAGTTTTAGTTTTATAATTGTTATATAAATGTTACTTAAATATATAAAGTTATTTAAAAGTTATGTAGTATTACCACTGGTTTCAAAGTTATATTAGTGGTTTTTAACGTTTCATTTAGTGATTTACTCGTAACGTTTTATAAATAGGTAATAGAAACGTTACTGTTACCGCCATTATATAACTTGTATATACCGTAGCTTTAAGTTTTATACAAAAGTTTTATAAGAGTAACCAATGTTAAAATTAAACTTCCATACTTATTATTTTTTTAATAGTTTTATATGCTTCACTTATATAAATTTAGGAACAAAATGTAAAACTTAGAGAAATATAAGTGACAGATGTTAGTCTTATAAAACTTTTGTATTTGTAAATCATAAATTAGTTTCTACTTTCTCCAAAGACAATTCATGTCTATTTTTGATTCACAGTTGCTTCTTCTACTCCTGACTGGGTATTGAGTTTTCATCTTTTGATAATTTGGTGAAAACCTTGATTTTTACAACGCGGTCACTGTAAATTTCCATCTGTTTTCCACAGCTATGGCAGTGGCACTATGGTTAGTAATGGATTATGTCGTCCTGATTCAATAGTTTGCACAATTTTGAAAGATATGTGTAAACTTTTAAATGCAATCTGTGACATATCAGTTGTATAATAATACAAGTGAGGGTAATATTTTTTTTAGGTTAACCGGCAGGTAAAATGCGCGTCTATAGCGGTAACCTTGGAAGAAAGTTTTATAACATTATCATTGTTAGTATAACGTTACCGGAAATTTTAAAAGGGCACTATTTTAGGTCATTCTTGTCACTCTTAGTGTATAATAAAAGCAATAGTTGTATAATAATACTTAAATAGTGTTATAATGTTGTTTTACATTACTTCACCTCCTTTGAAGGTGCTTCACATTGTAACAATAAAACTTTTAATAATATAACCGTTTTACAGCGAACTTAAAATATGTGCCGCCATATTTTTCATTAACAAATATCCGCCATCTTGAGTGTACATTAATAAAAAAGTAATTATTATTTATATTTAGGTTTGTATGCGTATTTTACGCAAATTTTATTTAAATACTTAATAAAACTTAAAAACAAAAAATATAAAATTGAAAAAATGAAAACAATATTTAATTTTTATTTGAAACTTTGAAATTAAAAAATATGAAAATAATGTATATTTTAAAGGCGCGTTAAATAATTAGAAGTTTTATGTATATCTTTCACAGTAAAGTTACATTTGTTTTAAATTTACGGTAGAATTAATGCGTTTTGTAACATAATTAAATAAATTCCATATGATTTAGAATTTATGAACACTTCATTTAAGTACAGAATACCATTATAAAAATTTCAAGTTTTATAAATAACAACTGATGAATACAAAATAGTAATGCACGAGAATATTACAGATATTTTGGTTCTATTTTGACCAACAATATACACGAAGGTTTTATAAGAGTGATAATTTGGTAATATACATGAGATGTAAAGGTAATAGAAACCTTAACAGTCCCATTTTATAAATCTTAAGAGTTTATAAAATTACCAAAATTTTGTCTCCGAAACCATTATAAACTTCTCCATTTAAGCTCTTTAACAGTTTTATAGAAGATTATATAAGGTTTACACAAATAAAAACAAATCAAGAAGTTTTATAATATTAGTAACAAGAACATATCGGGTACCGCAATAAAACAAAAAATGTTCATTGGGAGCGTTGGTAGGAAGATATATAGAGTGGAGATAAGTTCAAAATTTTGCTAGCCCACTGTCGCGCGTACATTTCTGTCACATTTGTGAATGTTTAGAGTAGACTGTGCTCAACAAAAATATCTCCTTTACGTTTTTATTATTTAATATATTATTATATAATTATAATCTCTGTAATATTTGCATAACAACATTTCGAAGATCCAAAATAAACATACAAAGTTATCGTTAGTTGTTAACTAACAATAACACATAGCCACTGTTCTATTGTATTTATTTTTTTACTTGACAGTTATTTGCTACTGAGCGTTCTATTGCTTTAAGAATATTCTTATTCTAGTAGGAATATTTCTGACACCGACAGAACGTACCTATTGACTTGTGTATGTTATATTATTATATATATATAAATACATAGAACTGATAGAAGGTGAAATATGGAAACTTGTGCAATAAACTTTCTGTATGGAATTTGTACAAAATATGTGGAACTGATGGAAGGTAATGTGCTAGCCACAGCAGATTTTTTAACTCGCTATCCATTTAATATGAAGTATAAAATGCAGTCAAATGTAATTAACATCGTCTAACTTGAAAATCTCTTTACCTAGGGCCGAAACGTCGTCAAAAATTGTATCCACAACAGTAAACAATTAAAAACGACATAAGAAGCTTTAATCCAAAAATACTCCTGTTAAAAAAAATGAAATTCGTTAAAATTTATTGACCCATGTCATAGACCTGGTATTTTCATCTCCGGTTAATCTGTCAGTTAACTTAAATGTCAATTAAAATGAAAAAATGGCAAACCGTTTTACAACGATGAAAATACCGGATTTAGACCTATGCCAACCTTCAGATTACATTTATTTGACATATATTCTTCATATATTATTAGGAGGACGATGTGAACTTGGCCAGCTCAACCCTTGTGCCCGAAGGAAAGTGTCCAACTGAAGCACTTGGTATCGTCATTTCTTACTCACTACGAGTCAAACTAAACTGCGGCACTCTTGGGGGTGAACTTGTTACCGACGTGCCATTTAAACTTATGCACCCTGCTCCAGGTAAGAAATAAAATCAAAATTGTTACTTGAAAACAAAAATTTGTAAAATTTGAATACAACAAATGTCATATTTTTCAGGAACCGTGGAACGCGAAAGGACCAACGCCTTGAAGAAAATGAAATCTATTGAGAGAGCAAAATACGAAAACAGTTGCTACGCTACTGATGACGAAGACAATATCGTGTTTGAAGATTTTGCACGTTTGCGAATGAATGACGAAGCTTAATATAACCTCACATAACAGCAGCGATTGTTTCACGTAACTTATTTGTTGACGGTCTATTAGAAATTATATTTTTAATTTTTTAAATTTATTTATTTCATCACTAATTTTTGATTTTGGAAAGAGTTTTATGAGAAAAGATGTTACGTGGTTAGGCCAAAAAAATAAATAACAACAAAATATATTTTGAAAAAGCTCGACTCAAAATGTTAAATTAGTTTTATTTTTTTATATCAGTTAAACTAAAATATTGTGATTTATTTATTGTGATATTTCTAGTCATAATTATTGAGGTAGAGCACCAAAAAAATTATAAAAACTAAAATACAAAAACATTAGAAAAATATTATTTCAGTTAGAAAAACCACAAAAAAATAATAAATGAAGTCAAGCTAACTGAAACTAAATATGTTTTATTTCCGCCAGAAGTGACATATCATAAGCGATCTTCTTCTTCCAAGTTGTAATTGTAACTGAATTTAAATATTATGAATTACATTCGCCGTCAAATAAGTATGGACTGATGCTCAATTTTTTTTCTTATCCACACCCTGATGCCGCTTCTTCATAACCTAGCAATTTCAACATTGCCCATGAATTTGGCAACCAGTCCATACTTATTTGACGGTAACTGTAATAATAAACATATTTTGAACATCAAAAATAATAATATTTAAACTTAAAGGTATGACCTAAATACATGTATATTGTTTTCAAAATAGTTAAACAAACAATTATTTCTGGTATATTAAGTTAATTAAAATTAGTTGTGGTTTGATTTGTTAAACATTGGCTTGTGTTACAGTTCTTATTAGTTGTATTATGCATGCAAAACAAAAAAAGAAATAAATTTTTTATTTCAATCTTTGTATTTTTATTATAAGTTTTACAATCTCTGGTTATAGCTATTAACATACCTAATATCTAACATCTAAGTCTTGTTATGATTAATAACATCCGTGGTTTGTTCATTAGTTTATCGGTTTCAGAAAATTAAGACATTATTGATAAATATCATTTTTTGAAATTCTCTCATTAATGCTACTTTCAGATTACTATGGTTAACAGAACAATGGACCTTTCCAATTTAAAGAGATAGAAGATATGCGCAATGGGGATCTGCGCATAGTAAGAACAACTGAAATCTATGACGTTTGATTCCAAAAAAAATAGACGTAAAATGTAAGATAACCTTAAAAAATCTTATCGAAATAAGTTACAAAAGCTTTTATTGAAGGTAAAATGTCTAACGATGCAAATTTTCACTGAGAATACAGGTATTTTAATGACTGCAATATTTTTGACGTTTCGTTTGACAGCCCAACTGGCAGTTGTTCGCACCATTTTCTTACTATTTGCAGCGATAGAAAGAGATAGCCCATAAATTGGAAAGGTCCATTATTTTGACATATGTCAATATGACAAATATTCAAATTATGTGCTTTATTCCTCACGTTTATTACTTTAGAATAAAGTAGACCGTATTTAGAACGATATGCTAACGTTATCTGTATGTATTAATGAAGAGCATTATATTTTCATTTTATTTTATTTTCATTTTGTAGACAGTTGTTGACAAGTCAGTATGGTAATAATATTATCATACAGATATAGTTATTACTTAGTTACCAGCCTGTTTTTGTATATGTAAACTATGGAATATGCTGAAACTGGTAAAAATTTTAACTGCCAGATAAATAAACAAAACTGAACTGTCAGATGACAAATTTATCATTGCTGTCAATAATCCAATTTAACAGTCAATTAAAATTTTAATCGGACATTGTAAAACTGGCTCTAACAACAATTTTGACGTATTTTTTTTTTATAATTTCGCAAATCTCAATGCATCTGTCGTATTCAGATTTTAATAGGGAGCTTTTTCATAGCGTTTTCCCGAAAGACGTTTACGCTAACGTCTTGGTTGCTAGGCAATATCATATTTGTTACTTGTACGTGAAATTTGAAGACGTAATACGTTCGTCAGTGGTAAAAGACGGGCCAGTTGACGTACGTCTACTATAACCTAGCAAATACAGAATTTATTTTAAAACGTCAGAACCTTTTTGTTTTTCGGTCAGAACTGTCATAAAAATTCGACAATTTCTTATTTATTTCTTAAATTGGGTAAAGTATTTAAAATTGAGAGAATTTACCATCGACAATAATTTGAGATTGCTAAGAAATGTAACAGAGATGAACCTTTAGGAAAATATGTGGTTGAAATATCATTAAAAATAACTTGCATGGGACCACAGATGCTGGATTTATACAGCGAAAGCCGTAACGTAACGTACCGTGCCGTGGCGTAGTGTGACGTATTGTAACGCGTGATTTTTCTAGGCTATTTTATTTAGTTCGCAATATACAATATTTCATATACATTTTCATTTAATATAATAACCTAAACTTTGACATATTACACATGTCACTCCTGTCAGTCACAGTCATACAAGACAGACTATTCGTAATGCATTATTTTTTGTATTTATTTCCATTTTATATAGTACCTAAACTAAACGTTGACATATATTAACCACACAAAACAGATTACAGCGCGGGGCAGTAATAACATATGTAACATCGCAACGTATCGTAACGTGCCTAACGTAGAAATATAAAAGATGACGATCTTTGGGTTTTCGATACGTTATGGCACGGAACGTCACGTTACGGCTTACGTCTGTATAAATTATCACATATGTTTTCAATGTTTTATACTTTACGTTACGTTACGGCACGGTATGTTACGTTACGGCTTACGCTGTATAAATCCAGCATTTTTCTTCTTTCAGAGCTGTCAGTGAACATGTAGAACACCTTTTAAAGCTATTTAGCAAACATTAAATAGTTCTTCCATTAGTGTTTGATTTCTTTACAAAAATGAAAATGACAGATATTTAAACAATTGTCATTTGAACGTCAAAATCAACGTACGTTTGATTAAAACGTAATGAAAAATCTACACTTTTGAAAACCCTTTGTACGTCCGTTATTAAAGACGTAACGTTATCGTTGACGGAATCTTCTCATACGTCATGCAAAAACTCCCTAATATCCGTCTTTATATAACGCCAAGACATTTTATAAATCGTGAGCAAATTGTCAAACTTTCGTTTTACAGTCTGATTGATTATTGATTAATTTTACAAAGGTGGAATACTTTTCACATATTACTTCTTTAATAGTTAATCTTCAAGATGTAAATTCCTATCGATTATTGAAGAAATAAATACCTAAGTCAAAGAACTTCATTGTTATATACCGTCTGCAGCCCAAAGAATAGAAACCGTTAGAAAGTAAATTTATATTAGTCTGCATTACTTTCGATTTTTTATTGATTTTTATTTATCAACTCAAAGAGAGTAGGCAGTGACCGTGAAGTTAATAGAAACTATTTTTTTAAATTATTATTGGCGCTGATGTTCCGTAAAATATTTAACTATACCAAATATGAAATTCAAACATAGCTTTCGAAATTATGTTTTGACATTTGACGAACTTACAATAGGCTAAATTATATTCCAAAAGATTTTTTTTATTCTAAACATAACAAATCAAAATATTAAGATTGGAAAAGTTAAAAGTTTGTTTACTACTTCGATATATTTTTTATTTACAGGCTATTGGTCTTTTATTTAATGAGAAAGTTATACTTTTTGCATTATTGCCAATATTTCCTACATTTAATATAAAAACAAATTTGTTTATAAAAAATTAAGAACAATAATAATATTGTCTTTCTATTTTTATTCATTCATGACATATTAAAATGATTATGATAATAACACACCCTTAAATACCTAATTTAAACAGTAACATACTTCTCATTGTTTACAAATGTCATTATATTTTGCATTTTGCATCATTGTCTCATAAAAAAATGCATCAATCTATATTGTATGAGTACAACCAGTATTAGAAAGTGTATTTACAATTCTAACAGAGAAACAATAAGGGTCATTGACCCTACAATGTGTAGCAATCAAGGTTAGAACATTCTACAATTCAATCAGTTAGAATTTGGTCATACTTATTAGTGTGGACCTTAAAAGGAGTCAAGTAGAATTTTATCCGGGCTGTCCCCTAAAATGGTTCCAAATAAATTTAAAAAATCTGATGTGGCCAGCACATAACATCTCGCCAGATATTTTACCTGGTTGTACGCATAAAACGAAAAATATTTTTAAATACAAATACATATATTCATGTCTCACTACAAAATAATTATTTTAATATAAATTATGTACAATACATACATTTTCTTTATATTCAATATCCTGATTTTTTTTCTACTTTCCTTTTCTTTTTCTTTTATTCGTCATTTTTTCGCAAATTCCTTTTATATTCTTTTTTATGTATATTCTTTTGCGTTGTTGACTTTTTATTTATTTTCATAATCTTCATAATGATGTACAAATATTTTTGACAGTGGCATACAAATATTTTTGACAGTGACATTTATGTGCCAATTACAAACATTTGAATTTCTTGCCTTGAAGTAGTTTGATCTAAGAATTTTTACATCAAATTATTTTATATGCATTTATTTATCTCTAAATCTATAGAAGATATAATAATGAATTTATATTTATCGAATAAAGAATTTAACGTTATTTAATATAAGTATTTACATAAATTTTCGATAAATAATATTTAGATGATTTTTTTCTTGTAACTACTACTTCCGGTTGTCCAATTGTTACCAAAACTGACTCGACTCTTCCCATTATTGTTAGACTGAGGAATCCGTAGTTAAAAATGTCAAGTCTTATAGGAGTTATGGTGAATCCAACATTCACACACACACACACATCCACACACACACATACGGACATCATCGTAAAAATGTTATAATCGAATTCTAAGGACCTTAAAACGTGCTTATTCACTAAAATCTGGGTATGCGATTTTTAGCATGAATAGAATACCTCTCTTAGCGAGAGGTAAAAATCTGATGTGGCCAACACTATACCTCCCGCCATTAGATTTTTATTAATTTAAATATACATACTTAAATATGTATTTATGCTGGAAACTGTATTAAGTTCCATTCCTTATAACTATGGTTATGTTTACTATTTTCTTTTTAAAACGTAATTTGAAATGATTAGTTCTTTGACAGTCATTTATCTGTCAGTTACATAAATTTGAAATATGAACTGTGTATCCACTGAGTTGTGTTTGTTTAAAGTCTAGGCTCTGGGATTTAAATTACAGAAAATCTATATATTTATCCATCGATTATCCGATCCAAAATCTAATAAATTGATCTGTCACAACACTGTAGTCTAATAAATATTTATTTAAATACTCAATATACCACCCCATGGAACAACCCTAGCATGTTGTCGTATCCGGCGTCTCGTAAGTGTTGAAGAACTAAAGATCCTTGTTTACAAAGTTGATGTCACTTCCGGTTATACCGGAAGTTCCATAATTACAATTTTCACACAATTCAATAATCAATATGTGTATCAGCAATAATAACCGAGAGAATGGGTGTATTCACTTTTTTGTACTAAATATCGAATATCTCGAAAAAGAAAAGAGATATCGATCTGTGGTTTTAAAATCTTAAATCTACACCCTTCAAACTAATTAAATACAAATTTTCAGGATTTTTAATTTTTAAAAAATTTCGACCCTTTTTTAAACCACACCACCCTCATACCCAAAAATGGGTGTGCGGTACACCTTCAACGACCTCACCAGTAAATTCCTCGTACCAAAAAACATAAGTATACCAATTTTCATCAAAATATTCCAACGGATACATTTATTATTAAACATTCTTTAAAATCGTCAAAAACTGAAAAAATCGCAAGGGGTACACCTTAGATTTTTTGCTATTTTTGGCCATTTTCAGACTTTTCCTTCTGGAGATTGTAATAGTTAGTCAAAAATTTTGAAAATTGGTATGCTTATGTAATTTTGCTCGTAGAATCTAATGGTGATATCGCCAGCGGTGTACAATTGACCATTTTTGGGATATAACCCAAAAATGGGCATTTTTCAGCAAAGTTTTGAGGACGAATATCTCGGACACGAAAAGAGATATCGACCTGTGGTTTTAAAATCTTAAATCTACACCCTTCAAACTACTTAAATACAAATTTTCAGAATTTTTAATTTTTTAAAAGTTTCCACCCTTTTTTAAACCACACCACCCTTATACCCAAAAATGGGTGTGCGGTACACCTTCAACGACCTCACCAGTAACTTCCTCGTACCAAAAAACATAAGTATACCAATTTTCATCAAAATATTCCAACGGATACATTTATTATTAAACATTCTTTAAAATCGTCAAAAACTGAAAAAATCGCAAGGGGTACACCTTAGATTTTTTGCTATTTTTGGCCATTTTCAGACTTTTCCTTCTGGAGATTGTAATACTTATTCAAAAATTTTGAAAATTGGTATGCTTATGTAATTTTGCTCGTAGAATCTAATGGTGTACAATTGACCATTTTTGGGATATGACCCAAAAATAGGCATTTTTCAGCAAAGTTTTGAGGACGAGTATCTCGGACACGAAAAGAGATATCGACCTGTGGTTTTAAAATCTTTGATCTACACCCTTCAAACTACTTAAATACGAATTTTCAGAATTTTTAATTTTTTTAAATTTTCGACCCTTTTTTAAATCACACTTCATACCCAAAAATCCGATGTGGCCCACATCAAACCTCCCGCTATTTAATTTCCATTCCATTTAACTAGGGTTCTATTTACTATTTTCTTTTTAAAACGTTACTGTTATTAATTTAAAATGATTAGTTCTTTGACAGTGACATTTATCTGTCAGTTACATACATTTAAGATATGAACTGTGTAACCAAAGGATTTTGCTTGTTTAAAGCGGAGGCTCCGGGATTAAATTTATAGATAATTTTATAAATTTATCCATAAAATATATAGAAAAAGTATTAATGCAAATCTATAGAAAATTTAATAAAAAATTACATTAATGCAGAGATCTACTTAAGGAACGTTTAAAGATGAACAGTGATGTTGAAAACAATCCAAATTGAATTTAGTATTTATTTCATTATATGTATTACTTATTCTAATAAAAGCAGAATTTAAAAATGAATTTGTCTTACAGCGAGTAAAGGCAAACAATTATAAATTCTACAATTTTGACTACGAACTTTGATATTAAATTTGGATAGCAGGTATGGTGAGTCTATAGCCATAACCATAGACTTCTGGACAAACTATAATGATGTTTAGAATCACCGTGTATATGGAAAGATTAAAGACCGCTGCTTTGACCGCGAACTAATAAACAAAACGAACAAAACATACCTGATAACTTTCTCTCCTTTAAGGACACACATATGAATGTTACACTCTGTTACCTAGTTTAAAAATTCTGCAAAATCAAACGATAAATCGTTTTTATCTCCAAGAGAAGTTAATTACTTTTTGGACAAGTTTTCTCGAGGAAAACCTTCTTAGAACTAATCTTACCTCTCCTTAAACTTCCTACCCTTAAACTTACCCCTTCCACCATCCCCTACGTCATCATCCCCACTAAGAATCAACCCCTAACCCAAAAAAACTGCCCAAACAACTTGCCCGAGAAATTCCTAAGCTTTGATTTCTAACTTCAATCTAGAAACATAAATTAGTCACCAGGGGTTGAAGGTTTCTAGGAAGGTCATTCTTGGTCATTGGTAAAGGTCATAGTGGTCAAACAGGTCAGTCAAGTAGGAACAGGTTGTTTATTTTAAGGATATGATACTGGAGCAGGTAGCAAATTAGGGTGACTGATTGTTGGTGGTCCATTCAAAATGCAAGGGATGGTGGTGAACTGAGATGATGTTCAATAGTTCAATAAAGGTGGTAGGTAAACATTGAATATGATTAGAATAGATGTTGAGAGGTGTTCTAATAGAAATGTTATATATAAAGACTATTTTGCTTTCGCCTCTTGAAATAATTGAAGTGGTTATTTAAACACCGTTCTGGTACATTTATTTAAAGTAATAATATTATATTTATAAAATACCGTCAGAAGAATGATTCAAATATTATTTTTATCAATTCTTAATATTTATTTAAGTATTAAGAGCAAACGTTACCCCTGTACTAAAATATGAAGCGACAATTCAAATAAATTGTCCCTATATTAAAACAATTAACATTTGGCAAAAATTCAAAACTAGACACATACTTCCGATATTAACCTGCATTTTAATAAAAAATATATTGAAATCTATTAATATTTGACTTTGATTTTAATGGCTACTGAAATCTATGGTTTTGCCATCAAAATCAAAGTCCACTATTAATAGATTTTAAAGTAGGTTATTCGGGCCTATTCTGTAATTCAGTGGTTTTTAACAAATGGTAAAAAAGTAGACTGGTAACTAAGTAATAACTGTATCTGTATGGTAATATTATTACCATACTGACTTGTCAACAACGGTCTACAAAATGAAAAATAAATTAAATGAAAATATAATGCTCTTCATTAATACATACAGATAACGATAGCGTATCGTTCTAAATACGGTTTAATTTACTCTAAAGTAATAAATATGAGGAATAAAGCACATAATTTGAATATTTGTCATATTGACATATGTCAAAATAATTGTTCTGTTAACCATAGCATTCTGAAAGTAGCATTAATGTGAAAATTTCAAAAAATAATATTTATCAATAATGTCTTCATTTTCAAAAACCGATAAACTATTGAACAAACCACGGAAGTTATCATCATAACAAGCCTTAGATGTCTTAAAATCCTCGCTCTACGAGCTCGGATTTCAAATCGACATCTGCGGCAGTTAAGATATGCATAACATTCCTAAGTATGTTAATAGTTATAACCAATCAAGTATATAACAATAAATTGGATTTTTAGTTGTCAAATCAATATCTATTGGATAATTTTTTTAACCAGTTTTTAAAAGTTACCACTGAGTTGCATTTTTACTTTCCGTCACCTTTAGGTAAAGAAGGTATTGTCTTTGGTCAAAAAATTTGGTGGTGAGTTTTTGATGAATAAGCACGTTTTAGAGTCCCTAGAATACGATTTTACTACTTTTACGATGATGTCTGCATGTATATATATATATATATATATATATATATATATATATATATATATATATATATATATGTGTGTGTGTGTGTGTGTGTGTGTGTGTGTGTGTGTGTGTGACAAAATTTTTGTCTGAACTCTAATACTGCAATTCCAAAAATTATAATTCTTTCGTATTCTTCTTCGTTACATCCATATGAAAAAGCTGATTAGATTTTGGTTATAACTGATCAACCGGAAGTACCCACATTTGAAGATTTTAACAGTTTTTCTTGAATAATAATGTTAAATATAATTTTTTCACATTTATTGTTATTATAAATATTAAAGAATATTTTATGCTTTATACGATTTGACTGCATTTTATACGTCATATTAAATGGATGAGTAAAAAAATTATAAAGAAATTAAAAATCATAAATTAGCCAGCTATGCTATAACTCTGGAAACAGCTGCTATATTAAGAAAATTCTGATTGAAAGGTATCAGTGTGAAGTGCAATTGCCATGTATGTTTGTGTTTACTGGAAATATAGGACATTTTGCTAGAAACTTTCTGATGTATGGAATTTGTATAAAATACATACAACTGCCTTAAGATAATGTACAAGAAATATAATCTTTTGCAAAGAACTTTCTGTATGACATTTGTACAAAATACATAGAACTGACGGAAGGTAATGTGCTGGCCACATCAGATTTTTTAAAAATGATAACAGTTATAGTACATGAATAATCTATTTGAATTTTCACTTCAAATTGTACTACAAGATACTATCGATCGGTTGAAGATGATTTTGGAGATCGATATGATACCGGAAGAAGAGCACTTACTGACTGCACTGCTTATTACGTTTTTGCACGTTAAACGTAATATTAAAATTTAGAAGTATTTGGATATTATTTTGACATTTCAAAATAAATTGTTGTTATTTTTAAAGTCAGCTTTGATCGTTATTTTTATTAACTTACCACGCCTTCTGATCGGTAAGTAATCATAATCTTTTATCAATTAGTAATTTGTAAAGATAACATACCTTGGAAACCCTATCGGTAACATTTAAAAACCTATCATGCAAAAACATAATAAAGATATGTGAATACCGGAATGTCCGTTTTATAAAAATAAATGCTGTATGACTGATATTGTTAACACCTAATCTAAAATGCATTCTACAATATACGAAGAGACTACTGACTGTAAAGTTCTTTCATTTATGAAGTTCAACTGAGGCTTTACTGTATATTTATACTAATTTAAAGAAAGTAAGAAATGGTCTGTTTAATAAAAGCAGCATAACTGCCTCTTTTTTAAATGAACAGATAAAATATGCCTTATTTTACACTCCATAAAAATATAATTTAAATAAAAACAAACTTTCAAGAAGTAATTAATTCAGTAACACTGTCACTAATTTCGCAATTATTGTCAACTGAAAATCTAATTTTTGCAATGTAGAAAATTGTTTTGAAATTTAGAAATATCTACAAGTTTTCCAATGGAAATAATTCTGATTTCAGATTACATCATTTCATAAACAGTACATTGTAAAATTGATAACTAATATTATTCTATCATAAAATAGTGGCATTATAATTTGAAATACTGATAAATACTTTCTCTTCCTGATAGTAAAATTGTAAATAAGAACTTGTAAGAAATAATTTTGGGGTAGGTGTTTAATAATTAATAATTAAATTACAATTACCACAAGGATAATTGCCATTTGATGTTTGCTAATAATTGGAGTCATTTAAATTGATCCACTTAAAATATATAAAAATATATATGTTTCAAGTAACTTTCGTTGTCAATAATTATAAATATGCATGGGTAATAAGCAATTTAACAAAATAATAAATAAAAAAACAACTTACCGATATTACATTCCAAGATTTGATTGTCACTAGCAGCCTATATATGTCATACATGTTATCTTTCATTTTGATACAAACGCACTGAGTATCTATCTGGCGTGCATCATAAATTCAAACAAGTTTGATTTGGTTTACGTTCGCTGTTCGTTAATTTCTGCATTCATTTATGTACTATTTTAAAAACCAATAACTTTTTTCTAATTATACGAATGTAAAGTATATTTCAACATTTTATGTAATCCTTTTTCATTTTTTACCTACCCTTGGTAAGATTTTCTTCGAAAAATACCTGTTGTTTTTTCAAGATTTGTGTTATTATAAAAATTAAAGATTATTAAATTTTCTACAGATTTGCATAAATACTTTTTCTGAATATTTTATGGATAAATTTATAAAATTATCTATAATGGGCTACTTGCGTTCAATTTTTTTATTTAATATTTTTGAAGAAACGATAAAAACTTGGTAGCCATATTTTTTCTTTTGGCAAAATTTTCATTAGTTGGCCAGAAAAAAAATTAATCAAATTTTAATATTTAAATTACCGCCGTGTATGACGTAGAATTACGCCGAACCAATGAATGGCCGTAAAGCAATAACATTAGTACATCCAATAGCAACGGCATGTGCGGGTAATTTAAACATGACAGATCATCTATTTGACGTTTGAATAATAGTTTGGAGATTAATATTTTCGTTTGTCATTTTAATCTTGTACGAGTATAAGCTAAGTTAAATCCTTCAAAATCATGCTTAACAAATCGAAATACGTAATAAAAGTTACAGAAACCACGCAAATTGTAAATAATAAAGAAGAGAGACATGACAGAAAAATGAACTAATGTCAAAATCAAATTAAAACTCGCACTCGCTCGCCATTTACAGATTACATTCCTAAATATGCATCCATTTCTCCAGTTCAAAATAATGACGTCAAAGAAAATTTTCTTTCATAATTTATTAAAAAACATATAATTTTTTTAAAATAAAATTTATATTTTTACGTATGTACGTTTTTAATTTTACTTTAGGTATTTAGTAATAGATATCAGATTTTTAGTACTAAGCAAGTAGCCTATTTTAGTCCCGGATCCTACGCTTTAAACAAGCAAACCTCCTTGGTTACACAGTTCATATCTCAATTGTATGTAACTGACAGATAAATGTTACTGTCAAAGAACTAATCATTTCAAATTAATAATAGTAACGTTTTAAAAAGAAAGTAGTAAATAGAACCATAGTTATATGGAATGAATCTTAATACAGTTTCCGCAATAACTAAATATGTAAGTATGTATATTTAAATTAATAAAAATTAAATAGCGGGAGGTTTGATGTTGGACACATTAGATTTTTTTCTTTCAAACATAAACAAGGAAGTAAAAAAAATGAAAAGTCAGGAGGAAAAAGAATGAATGTCCATTTTCTATCACAACTATATTTAAAGAAAACAAAAATGGCAAAGGTTCTAAGATATAGGAGCTAAAAAGGATTATGGCCCAAGCATTTTTGCTTAGCAGATTCGGTAGTCAGAGTGGTAAAATTCTATTAGGTCCCACATAAGTTACTACTCGACCCACCTGTGGGTATAATAATGTCTAATCTGTGTTTTGGACTAAAATTGAATGCAGGATCTTACTTCTTCAAATGTCAGTTTCATTCGTTTAAATTTTTAAATCAAACATTTAAAACCTTTTAAATCATACATAATCCCTTTTACAAATACACCAAAATTTACCTATATATCAAACATACCTTAAAAATATCAGTTACTACCTCTCTAATCCAGTCATATTTACGTAACGACCTTCGTCCGTTCAAATTTACATACGCAAACGTCTCCCGCGGTCCACTCTGGTTCCCAAGCTATCCAAAGGCTTTCAAACACCTAACTGCCCTTCCGTACAGCAGGTATGGTCAAACCGGTTAAATTTTTACGGAAAAGGGTCACTCTGACCCTTACAATGACAATATGTGTTCTTTAAAACCGGTCAGTACCCTGACCATAAAGGCTAACCCTTATATGACCCTTGCAAAAAGTGGTTTGTCCAGTTACGTCCATGTGGGAAAGTGATCTTCCTTTAATATATGATAAGGGATCTTATACTTTGTGTCAAGGGATATAAAGGTTCTTTTCAAATATTCTGGTTGTGGTGGATATTTTTATATGAAGGAAGGGACATCATTTTTATATATTTATTTCACTTATGACCGTTTGTAAGGAAGGTATGAAAGATGTTTGATTAAAATGGATTTGTGTGATGAGTTTAACGGTCGGAAGTGAAATGACTTCCTTAAATTTCAACGGACTTTTATTAGTTAAATTTGATTATGAACAGAAAACAATTAATTTTTCAACGGTTCTATTCTATAACTCAATGGTTAATTTTTAGCGAGTCTCTAAATATTTGCAAGAAAAATACTTTTTTTTCTAACGTCGTAGAAATGGAATTTTTTGTAACTTGATTCACAAGCTAGAAGTTTCATTTCTACTCGCCGGCAGCGTAGAAATAGCTAATTTCTACGCCGCCGGAGTAGAAATAAAATAAATAAGTATCCATAGAAACTACATAGAATTAGCGAATAAAAAGAAAAGTAGTGCGTTCGAAAAAAAAAATTTTTCATGTGTCATTCGGAATAAAAGTGTCTTTGTGTGCCTCGCATGCAATTGTCCGACTCGCTTCACTCGTCGTGCAAACTTCCATGCTCGCCACACAAAATATCACTTTTACTCCTAATAACACAATATACTATTATTAGGCTTCCAAGTACTTTCTATTTATAGTACTTTGTACTGGACAAAGTACATCTATTCACATATACTTGGTACTTAAGGGAAAAATACTTGAAGTACAATGAAAAGTATTTGAAGTATTTTTAAATAATGAAATACTTTAAATGGGGTCTCGTGGCCGCGTGCCTGAGTGTCTGGTCGCGAATCTGGGGAACCGGGTTCGATCCCGACCGACGCCAAATATTTCGAATTTTAAATGGCACAAAATGAGTGCCCGTGAGGTGACGCCTGCGAAGATGAATGTGAAAGAGGCGAAAGAAATATGTTTTGATAGAAATGTGTGGCGAAGGATGATTGTTTCGTAATTATTATTGTTGTCCGGATTCGTTATTTCGCAACCGAAAAATAGGCACTTTAATATGTAAGGACGAAGGAATAATTGCTGTATGAAGATGTACGGTTAGTAAGAATATTGTTAAGAGAGTAGAGTGAGTCAGCTAACCTCTTTATTGCTTTTACAAAACCGATTTTTCAGTATAGACTTACTCCTATACCTTTATCAGGGTAAGATCTTATAGGGTCATAAATATATAAATAGTATATTCCGTAACTTAACCACAACCGTGGTTATGGTACAAGTGGTCAGGTTATGGTCACTGAAAAGTGGTTGTGATTCGGAACATCTTGGTTAATTTGTGTCGGTAAAGCAGGGAACCACCGCGTCATTAGAAATAAGTGACAACATAACTTTTGGCTATCCTTACACTAACGTATATACTATACATATCAGTATATAGTATATAGTAATTATATGATTATACAATATTATTTATTATATTATAAGAAATAAAAATATAACCACAACAACCACAAAAAAATTGTGATCGTCGTGGTCACGAAAAAATAACAAACTTTCAGGAACCACATTCCAAAATTGAACCGCGATCCTGAAATTATGTTTTGGTTACATTACGGAACGCATAACCAGAACCTTGGTCACCGCGGTTAAGTTACGGAATATACTAAAAATCATGTAGTTTTGTGTACATGGATTTATATTTATGAAATTTAAGATTGTACTTATTTTGATAAGCGCCCGCTCGGTGCAAATATTTCATCATTACCGAATTCTATATACAAAGCAGATTGGCACACCCAGCAATGGGTAACAAGCCGTGATGATATATTTATTTATTTATTTAATTTGTTGAATGTATAAATATATACCTAAACATCAGTTTTGTAACAATAAATGCTGTATGGCTGAAATTTCGAGTAATTGTTATCATCTAATTGTATTTGTTTTATTAAATATGTAATTGTTTCTCATATTAACCGCTTCTAAGAAGATGTAGAACATAGCATGTACGTTCTAATTAGGTTTCAATTTGTAATTCTAATTACACTGTATTACATTTACCATTTAACAAATGAATAAGAATAACACAAAACTAAAAACCATAACAAAGTGATAAAGATCATATCTTTTCAATAGTCTTATCATATGAGTAAGAACAATTACAACGTTTAATTGTCAAAGAAAGAAATCTCCTTCAAGATAAAAAGCCATTTATCCTGTTTAAAATCATAATAGAGACATTCCACTCGACATAAACAAATTACAATCAAAACAAAAACCTCTACAGGTATCACACGAATTCACAATCAGTCACGCCTTCAAAAAAATTCATTAAAACCTAATCTAAAACAAAAAACTCCATTCCATATTCGACTTTCTTAATTTGCGATTTATCAAACTTATCATAAAAAAAACTCCGTTACCAATGCATGTCTTAGATATGAAATATGACCACATTCTTTTACAGAAGGATTAAAAATGGTGGCCAATTAATCTAGCTCATTAGAACAATCGTTTATGCAGGGCCACGAAGGAATGAACCCTAATTCACCCCTGTTTATATTACAGGGATGGACGCGAAAAAAATAAAAAAAATATTTGAATAGAAGGGAGTTTTTTTATATAAGCGTTTTCATTCAAAGGGTCGAGTGCCTTCAAGTATGTGAATATTAGAAATTTTTATATGAAATGTTTAAAATAATGGATAATAAAATAAACGAAGTATAAAGGTCGCGTGGCTGAGTGCGTTATGTGACCGGTTGTGTTTCAAAAGACCATTTAATTTTCGATACAGACTTATACGAGTTCTGCGCCATCCTCTATCTTAACTTACGAGGCAACTACAAGTTGTCTCACAACTCGCGCCCCAGAGCGAATGAGGAAACACGACACTGCACTCGGATATGTAATTTCGATGAAAAAAAATCTAGCTTAAAAGATATTCGAGAAAAGACGTCTTAAAATTGACTAATCAGAGATCTACACCTTTAACGTGTGTTTGCCGTAATTTTACGTTACTAGGGTTTTATACAAATCAAATCTTCTTTAAAATGTGTGGGCGACTGTAGTTTTCGAAAAATGTCAGTGTCAAATTAAATTTGACAAGGGAATAGAAAAAGGCAAATTCTTACCATGTATTCAGCCGCTGATTACTTAGAAATGATTATAATTTTCGGAGAATGTGGACGTAACGCCAGAGAGGCAGCACGAGTCTATTCGGAACGTTTTCCGGATAGAAATCTTGTGGATCATAAAGTGATATTGAGAGCCATCGCAATGACGCATGAGACCGGTCTAGTTATGCCAGATCAAATGACAATAATATTTTCGTTAAACACATTTTACACAGCTGCTACAACACGTGACACTGTACGATATAAATGATGATCTCGGATGACACCTTCACTAACCTAAATTTGTTGACAGTGAAAAGTCAACTCTAAAGTGTCAAAATTACAGTAAGTCAAACAAATTTTGTAACTCACTAGTAGTATTTTTAAAACCTAGCAACAAGTTTTATTTTGTAATAATATCATCACACCTCAAGATATCCTTCCGGGATTCGTGGATTAAAAAGTCTTGTAACTCCGATATGCAAGCAGCCGCAAATTATTTTCTTCTATTTGTTGGCAACCTATTGTTGTCGGCAAGTGTCAGTTTCGTCTGGGGCGCGAGTTGTGAGACATCCTGTATACATTTACTAATGATAAAAACAATAAATAAAGCTTTTGACTGTGTAAAGGTGCATTCACATATGAAAATTAGGTTTATGGTTTTTGTTTAGGTTTAAGTAAGTCATTCATAAATGTAAGTTTAAATTACCTGAAAATTAGTTTTGATATGTATAGACAACTGTGTAAATGCTTCAAAAACAAGATTAAAATATCGGTAGAGCAGTACTCAACAAGACACCTGTGTGCCGTGAAACTGTCATTCGCTTGGCATTATTGGTTATATTTCAGCAATTAAGTTATGACAGTCTCCATGTTCTTCTCACATTTGTTTAAAAAGCCGAATCCACCAAGTAGATTCTAAATAAAGATGGGTGTATATCTCTATATCATTTCAGACTCGTTCTCATTGGTGAAGTTTGTGACGTCAAACTAAATCATAAACCTAAAGTTTGGACCTTGCAATGTTTAGCTTTATGATTTGGATTTAGAGACCCTAAATTCTGAAGTGTGAATGGAATCCTTACATAATATTTGGCTAAAGTCTTTAAATCTAAAGTATAAACCATAAATCTAAACCTAATTTTCATTTGTGAATGCACCTTAAGTCATAATAGGTTACTTAGTAAACTTGAACAAATGGGTATAAGAGGTGCGCCTTTGGATTAGCTTTATAGTTTTCGTAATAATATAAAACAATTTGTCTCCATCAAAACTGAAAATGACTCTGAATATTTTTATTCAAACACCGGAGTCGGACAAGGTACAGGTTTAGCTCCCATTCTCTTTATATTATATTTAAATGATCTTAATGACTTTGTACAGAATGATTTTCATATAACTCTTTGTGCAAACGATGCATCAATAACTATATCTGGTAAATGTGATAAGGATCTTGTTGATATTTGCAACAAAACCATGAATCAGTTATCTTCATGGTTTTCTAGTAACTGTATGTACCTGAACCCAACTAAAACGCACTTTCTGAGATTCCATACTTATCAAAGCTCGAGTAACACTGATTTATCGATAATTGTAAATGATAATCCTGTCAAAAGAGTACCCCGAACAAAATTTCTAGGGTTACATATGGATGAAAATTTGATATGGAAGCCCCATTGCTCTCACGTTATCTCTGTGCTGAACAGAGCGTGTTTCCATGTGAGACATTTAATTTATATTTTAAATGAAGGACAGCTACTGATGTTCTCTCATGCTAACGTTGGATCTATATTATCTTATGGAATTTGATTCTGGAGTTCATCAAGACGTATTTGTTGCCCAGAAGAGGATAATCAGATGTATTGCTAAAGCCCCCTTGAGAACATCTTGCAAAGAACTTTTTATGAAATATAATATTTTAACTTTGCCGTGTTTATATATTTACCACCTCCGTGTCTATGTGTTTAATAAGAAGGGACAATTTAAGATTCATTGGGACGTACATAATAGAAATACTCGAAACAAAAATCATTTCATAGTGCCAAATGAACGATTAATGATTGCCAGAAACTCTCCTGAATGTAAGGGAGTACAATATTACAATTGCTTACCTTCTGAAATAAAGTTATCGGTAACAGTAAAAAGTTTTAAAGACAAATTTAAAAAAACAATAATCGAAAACTGCTTTTACTCTACAAATGACTATGTAAACCACTGCAAAAATTTGTAATTTTAATCATATTATGTTTATATGACGATTTCTACAATTTTTTGTAAAAATTCAGAGGAAATTAATAAATATTATTATTATTATTAAAAAAATCTGATGTGGACACCACACGTCTTCCTTGTACGCAAGACCAATATGAAGATGAAGTGTAGACTCAATTATAAAATTGCACGTATTTGACGTAATTTGGCATTAACATCTATTTATTTTTTTGTTATTTTTTGTTCTAATCCATAGCAAGCTTCATTACAAAAACCAAAAAGTACATAAGTTTTAAATTTACATATCTCGCTTATACAAAGGGCTAATTTAATAATACTTCATGTGCTAGACGCAGAATTTAATTCTCTGAAACTCTTATTTGAAGCATTTATTTCTAAAATCAAAATGAAACCATTTTATTCAAGAAAAACTGTTAACAACTTCAGGTAATATATCACTTCCGGTTAGCCTGTTTTAACCAAATTCTGCTATGTTATTCCAATTGATATAAAAGTCTTATATACTAAATTTGAAAAGTTTTGGATTATATTTTAATATAGTTTTTCATTAAAATCTATTATAGGCTTCAAATAAAGTACCTTTTCTGGAAATTATGTAATGACCAAAAAGGGAGGTGCACAACTAGATGTTATAGAAGTCCTAAATACAAAATTTCAACTTTCTACGGCTTACCGCTTTTGAGTTATGCGAGATACGTACGTACGTACATACGTACGTACGTACGTACGTACGTACGTACAGACGTCACGACGAAATTAGTCAGAATGGATTCAGGGATGGCCAAAAGGGATATTTCCGTTGAAATCTGGAAACCGAAATTTTTCGCGAATACAATACTTCCTTTACTTTGTACAAGGAAGTAAAAATATACCATCATGGCATATAACTATTGCTAGGTGTGCCAATCTGCTTTGTACGCAGATATCGGTAATGATGATGGCATTACCGTGTGGGCGTTTACCAGACGCCACCTCACGGGAACTCATTGCTGGCATGGAGAGTGCACCTCAACCCGAGTTCCCAGATTCACGATGAAACACTGAAGCATCCGGCCTTGAGACCCTATTAAATAACTGAGAGAATCAAATTCAGATATTTAATTGAGTAATTTTATACCAGAAATTATAATAAATAGAAACAGGCCAATTCTTTTGGCGCAGGGCTCGTTCGTTCATAAGAGTAAAAAAGATTTTATATTTAAGAATCTGCATGACCTTACTTTATTTGCGAATTATAAAGGAATTCGTAACGTATGAAGCAAACACTTTTACGATTTCCGATAATTACAATTTATAGTTATTTTATTGAAACTATTATTCATTGTTTAATGTTTATTACTACATTAAATCATTTTTTAAATATCATTCATAAATTATATAAACAAAATTTCAAAACCGGAGATATGGATTTGTTCACAGTAGTGTCTTTCATTTTGATATGCGCAAACTATTAATTATATATGTGGAAATAGAAATCTCAACTGAGACAAATTTACTTCTTTTGTGTTTCATTGTCGTCTCGACTCTCTCGTCAGTAACATATATGATTCAATTGCGTATTAAAAGTACAGAAGATATTGTAAGTAAATACCTACTACATATTATTTTTATTATAGTTACTTAAGTATTACGGGCGATAAGTACAGTTTACTGCTAGGTTCCAATATTATCAAAAAGCGGTATAAAAATACTTAACGCAAGTGATGCTTATTAAATTTTTTGCACGATCGCACATTTTGTAGCATTTTTATACAATTGTTCAAATACAATTTAAAATATTGTCAAAATTGAGACTACGAGTAATTGCTTTAATATGGGCAACTATGATTTGCTCAAATTATTTATTCATTTACCGCCCATGGGCTTTTTGTACGATTTGCTGCCTTTGTTAACTTAGCAACCAAATCTTGATCAGTAAATAAAATCGAATGCTTTGGAAACCCTATCGATAACTATATTTTTTTTAATCTGATGTGGACACCACACGACTTCCTTGTACGCAAGACCAATATGAAGTAGACCCAATTATAAAATTGCACGGATTTGACGTAATTTGACATAACTTACTGACCGCAATGTTTATTAAGTTTTTTGCACCATCGACGAACAAAATTATTAAAAAATAATATTTGAAAATAATTTTGACATATTAAAAATTTTTGATCGTTGTTTTTAGTTATTTACCACTTCCGCCTCCTGATTGGTAAGTAATCACAATCACTTACCGATCAGTAATCTTTAAATAAAACCGAATACCTTAGAAATTATATCGATAAACATTTTAAAAAATCTGATGTGGCCAGCACATTATCTTCCGTCAGTTATAGTTTTATATTTTGTACAAATTCTATACAGAAAGTTTCATGTACCTAAGAGATTCTATATTTCCAGTAAAATTATAACACAAACATGTCAATTGCACTTGATACTGACATCTGTCAATCAGCATTTTCTTAATATAGTAGCGGTTTCCATGGCTATAGAAAAGCTAGCTGCTTTATGAAATTTAATTTCTTTATGATTTTTTATCCATTGAATATGAAATATAAAATGTAATCAAATATATAGAATAAAATATTCTTTAATATTTATAATAACATTAAGGGGCCTATTCAGAACTCAAAATTTGTGTAGTCGTTATGGTCTTTATGGTTGTTATGTACTATAAAGATTGTTAAAATCGAATTTGGTATTCTCAGTACTGAAAGTGGTTACTGTCAACAATTGTTAAACGTTTTGACAGTCTTTATCATAACGATTGCTAAAACTGTGTATTTATGGTTGTTATCACGTTGTTATTTGACATGTGACAGGTTATTATATAAATCAAATATTATTAATATTGACCTTTCTGCCAAATATTGGTGTTTTTATATTTCAGCATGATGCAGTTTATTATACTTATAGATTCTGCTTCGACTTGAATAATGATCATAAGAACGATAAAGACTGTGGTGGAAGAAAGTTACTTTTGACATTCTGTGGTATTCTTGAAAACTCTTTGTGATGTATGATGTTTCTCTTGGTGCTCCTTGTTTCTCTTACATATTCAGTCAAAATAAAAAAAATTAAATCTTCACATAAATTTTCAAGCACGTTGAGGTCATTTGTAGGAATTAACAAAGCCGTTCTAAATAATGTAGAAGTTTCCAAATATGACATAAATATCATATTGTTCTTTAGTTGTTTTGGGAAAACGTTTGCGTACTAAATATAATTACCAATTCATTATTTAAAAAAAAATTAAAGCGTTGACAGATAAAATTAAGGTTAGATTAGGTTCATATATGTATAATGAAGTTAGCTGATGTCAAATAATCTGGTTCATTCACAAGTATTATTTTGTAAAGATTGTTAATAATACCGACGTAGGTTCTGAATTGACAAATTCATAAAGATTGTTACAAATGTCTTTATGATAACAATCTTTATATGCATAGCAACCTTTATGACTGTATTTCTCTGAGTAGGCCACTAAATATGGAAAAATGATATTTAACAGAGTTTTTTCAAGAAAAACTGTTAAAATCTTAAAATGAGGTTACTTCCGGTTGACCAATTATAACCAAAATCTAATCATCTGTTCACATGGAATTATAATTTTTTGAATTGTAGTATTTGAGTTATCGGATCCGAAAAAATCGTCACACACACATACACACATATAGTATGACTACCGAATGAAAGTTGACGTTTAGATTATTTAATAGATGTGGTTTCTTTTGAAAACATAGCCCTATATTTGATTTGAAAGTCAACTGACACTTATGTATTCCGTTACAGAAGATTAGAATTGTACTCAATACCAGAAGGCATTTAAAATGACCTTATATTATCAACAGGATTCAGGGATGTATTTAAAAAATTGAATACCACAAATTCTAGTTCGTTCGTCTCAGGTGTAAGCAACCCTCGAGTCGGAATTACTGTTAGAGGAAATTAAAAATAATCCTATTCCATAGAATTGCCAAACTAAATAGTTTAAAGATGAAAATATTTTGTTATAAACAACATAAACGAAAAATATTTAAAATATTTTAAACGCACCCCTGTTTTGATATTCAGTTTCCCTAGTCGGCCATTTATTTTCAACCAGACATAGTAATATATTTCTGTGCTCTCCTAGTTCAGTATTTAAATGGGTTCATGCAAAAATTTCTTAATTAAATATTTCGAACAATTCTATTCTTCTCTAGGGTTTCAAAAGAAACATCTATAAAATAATTTAAAGTCAACTTTCATTCGCTAGTCATACCATACACACATACATACCTACAGACATAATCGTAAAGATAGTAAAATTTTATTCCAGGGACTCTAAAACGTGCTTATTCATCAAAAACTCACCACCGAATTTTTTGACCAAAGACAATACCTTCCTTACCTAAAGGTAAAATAACCAATCGTGCAAAAAGTCATTCAGTTATTCTGAAAATAGTTAAGACATTTTATAAAATGACAGAAATATTTTGGCCAGAATGTAAAACGGACGGTTACTTAATAAATTTGATAATGTAGCCGTAACCTGTTCATCGTTTTAAGAAACGGCTAGCCGTTTTAAACACCAACTAGCCAGTTTGTAAAATAACGAAGATTTTACAATTTGACTACAACACATACCTACATTTTACAGTCGAAGAATATTCACTTAGACAATAAATAAGTTATATCTCACATTCGTCAGCTATTTCCGATAACCCGAGTTCTCAATAATCAACATTCCGAATATCGGTGTTTTACTCTACCCTACACAAAACATATCCTCAAGATCACTACGTGCCTATAAGCATTCAACTCAAAACAACGTACAGTTTTTGTATTTCATTCATTGAAGCATAACAACCAACACAGATCTCTCTTATTGTCAGCTTTCATTAGGTCCAATATTGCACCATTGCAAAACCAAGATTCTGGAATAGTTCTCTGAGACAGTGTCGAAAATAAAGAATTTTAGCGCGCGACTACGAGATATAAAAGACTTGGCTGCCTGCTGTTAGGCAACAGATAGTTCACTGCATTAGCAATATGAAGTACTCAGCACTGTTACTACAGGTAATTAAAGCGATTAGATTTACGTGAAATAAAAATTAATTTTAAATTGTTAACGATTTGAATTGTGTTTAGTTGACGCTCGGAGTCTTGGCATTCGTCAGCTATTCTCAAGCTGATGTAAGCAAAGACAAACGTCAGGTAGGAAAGGCAGCAGCTGCTTTGGATACAGACGAAGATAGGGACACGGCTGCTACGGCGTTCGCATCTGCAGGACTAGGATCTAGCAAATATTTCCAGTAAGCCAACTTTTTAAATTACATTTCCATTATACAGTAATACTCACAAGTAGTTATAATAATAATAGCAATAGTGTTATTACAAGAATAATACACTTTTTTAGTTATTGTTCTGTTTTTTTAGTCGAGCATGCCTTCCTAAATTAAATATGTTGTAATTTGTTACCTTGGTGACTTGTTGCTAATGTTTTATTATTATTTATTTATGTATTTTTCCTGAAGAAGGCAGCAGCATATGCTGCCGAAACGCCGGATATTTAATAAAAATACAGAACAATAACTAAAAAGGTAGTATTATTCTTGTTGTATTATAATTTCTGAAGAAAAATAAATAATTTAATTGTTATTTTTTCTTTTTTCCACGTTTTCCGAAGAGTTAAACTTTCGGTACATATTATACTAATCATATATTTTCTAAATTTTATTTGATTCGTCTTATACTCGTACTTATGTATATTATCATCATCATATTTAAATTACTACTAAAATAATAATGAATGAAACTATTTAAAAATACAATAAGCTGAATATGCTCCTCCACCATAGAATTTAACAAATTAAAACATGATGCAGTTAAATTTTTTTTGCACGATCGGGTTATTATTTATATTTACCGATAGTGTTTCCAAGACAGTAGGTCTTATTTACAAATTACTGAACGGTAAGTGATGTGACTCACGTCGGTAAGTGATGTGTTTCACTTACCGTTCAGGAGGCGAGACGATAAATAAATAAAAACAAAAATCAAAGCTTACTTCAAAAATGACAAATAAAAATTTGTAATATGTCAAAATAATTTTCATATCTTATTTTTCTTTTAAATTTTGTGCGTCGATCGTGTAAAAAATAGTAAAAGCATCACGAACGCTAAGCAATTACCGTTCTTAATACTTAATATACTATTAAAAAAGATATTAGATTTTAAAATTTTCGAGTTGTAATGTCTAAACATCTACTCTATTTCAAATTCGTACTTGTTTCAAGCCTTCTGCTATCGCCCTTTTGAAATACTATATTATACGTAGATTTTTTATTATTTTATTAAATTGACCACGAAAGTTATTTTAAATATATTTATATATTTTATATTGATGCTGATGAGTAAGTTTATATTGAAGTCCTTAATCAGATTTCTACCCCAATCGGATTTATATAAATCCTAAATCTTGACTGTTTATATCAGAAAAATTGAAAGCAATCAAGTACATTCGAATTTACCGTAGATTTTAATTGGATTTACTACTGACAATGTTGGCATAGCAGCATAGAATGCGTAGATCATTATTGACTAGTATTAATTTTGACTTTTGACAATTTACTTAGATTTTTCATACAAGCTTTACTAAGTTTTTTTCATTTAACAAATCAATTATTTTACTTTCCAGGATTAATTTAAAATTTCTTGTTGCGTCCACGGATTTCTCATTGCTCTTCTAATAATTATGCTAACTTATCGTTGACATCCCCTTGACATATATTAACTGTCAAACTATGAAAGATGAATAAATTACTTTGCGTTTTTTCAATGTTTCAGTATTTACTATTGAATTTTCTGTTAAATCGCTGTTTATTTCGTGAAAGTAAATCGGATTTATTTATAAATCTCGTTGGTAAAATCGATTTAGAATCCGATTCTTAATCCAATCCAGATCGTTTACATCGTTTTCTTAAATATGATTTCTAGTCCTAAATCCACTTAAATCCGATTAAGGACGTCGATATAAACATAGTCTATGTGATTCTAATTATTAATGAACTCCACTGTTTGGCAATAAAATGAGCTTAACATCAATGTCATGGAATATCAAAAACAAATGATTATGGTTAACGGATAACATTAATTCTATATTTTTATTATTATTATAATTATTATTATTATTATTATTACTAACAAAAAAGTATTGTTCTTTTTTAATGTTCTTTCTTTTATATTCTTTTCTATTTTCCCTCTTCATTAGAGATATGTACCGGATACAGCTTGCGCCAAATAAAATAGAATTTGGTCACGTGTGTGAGAGTCCCCACGATTGGGAGCAACGTTACGAACGCAAAGATTTGGACGAGAACCGCCATCAAGGAAAGGTGCTAAATGACAATTTCTTTCAGCTTGCTTTAGCACTAAACTTTGTCTTCTGCTGCTGACGATGATGCTGACATAGCTGAAATTGCTGACCATGGTTGGACGTTAATCACCTTCTGGTTGGCGCCAATTCTTCCTAACTTTGCAAGTGTTTGGCAGAAGGTGTTTTAACGTTTTAATGTAACCATGACGCTGAATGATTAATGATTAATTAATGATTAATGCCTGATTAACTCTGAGTCTAACTGATGGTAATTGGGTATTTAACAGATATGCGCATCAGCCCGCCCATGATCATTATGAATTTGGACACCGCCGTGGAAATGACCACCATTTCATTGAGAGGCATGAGAAGGCGCATCCTCATGCAGGAGAATTCAAAACCAAAGTAATCATTAACTCTTTGCTTATTTCACGCTTTAAAAACACTCCTAAAATGATGATTCAAAACAGTGAAAATTCAAGAAAATATATTCTGCCCTATGATTGGTTAGAATGCAGACTTACAGGCCTATTCTACTAAAAAAATATGTAACGTTACGAGACGTTACCAGGCGACATGTAGTTATAATAACGATTTTTGCCAAAACCCTATTCTACTAATTTATTTATCGTTACGTATCGTTACTTATCGTTATTTTATGTCGTTTATGAACGATAAGTTCACATGCCTCGTTGAAGTCGTAAAGTTAGATATATTTTGAAAATAAAAGTAAAAATGGCTGAAGAATATATTTTATTAATTGTAGATGACAAAGATATTATTATTATATTATTACATTTTTAATTTGACATTTTATATAATCGTCCTTTTACTGTACCGGAGGAAAATTTTAGAATTTTTTTTATGAGTAAAGAAGCATGTAGAGATTTATTTGCTCAAATATCACCATATATGGGGAACTCGTTGAAGTAATGGTTTGCCAAAAATTTCTAGATGATTTATGAATTATTATCTATGCGTATTACATTACATATGAATGCACATAAATATTTTGTTTTCAATTCAGATGATGGCAGCTTTGCATTTTTTTTCTCATGGAAGCTATCAGAAATCAGTAGCAAGGAGGATATCGGTAGAAAAGGATTCATATGTGGTATTACATCAATCATTAATAATCATATCATTAATAGAAATCTGCAATATTATTGTTGATCATTTTATAGACATATACCTATATCAAATTTCATACGGCGCAAGTAGATATGGAGCGTGTAAACTATAAAACGAGGGTGAGAATAATAAATAATGTTATGTACGATGAAAATTTCAAATTTGAATCAATGTCAAATTTGAATTGAAAAACAAATATAAATTTATTCTGTCAAAATCAACATGAAGTTAGATATTATCGTTAAACTCATCATAACGATATGATTAGTAGAATACCTTTTTGGCATTTGTCGTTATTAAAGTCGTTCAACCAAATGCTTAGCGACAGTCGTATGGTAACGATATCGTTATACATATTTTTAGTAGAATAGGCCTGTTAGTTCATAAAACTGAAAATAATATCAGCTGTCAATTAACAATATTTTGTAATTTTTAATATTCACATATCGTACATTTTTACGGATAAAAATATTTAGTATTCACAAAGTTTGGTTTCACGAATTTAAATTATTTATTTGATATACCGTGTGTCTATCTTAAAGGTGTACATAGGAGATTAACATGGGAAATCAGTTTTTTTCAATTTCCTGCTCGCCTAATTATTTTAAGCAAAAACGCGTCAAATAAAAGTTTTAGGGCATAAAATTCTGCATCTAAATCAATAAACAGAATTACCTTTACAAGTTTCATAACGACAGAAATTAATTATGAAAATGTCGAAAATTACGTTGAAAATATCGACAGCCATGGAATTGAACAAAAAATAAATAAATGCTTGAAGTTTTATCTGTCACAACGTGAGATAACTTATTTGACGTTTCTGACAATTTGATAAAACATCAAGCATTTATTTATTTTTTTGTTCAATTCCATTGCTGTCGATATTTTCAACGTAATTTTCGAAATTTTCATATTTAATTTCTGTCGTTACAAAGCATGTAAAGGTAATACTGTTTATTGATTCAGATGCAGACCTTTATGCCCTAAAACTTTTATTTGACGCGTTTTTACTTAAAATAATTAGGCGAGCAGGAAATTGCAAAAAACTGATTTCCCATGTTAATCTCCTATGTACACCTTTAAGACAGACACACGGTATGTAAAAACGGTCGGTTCGCACGTGCCATCTGCTATTTTCCTATATTTAACGAAGTATAAGAATGTATCATTTTACGAGCGTTTTTTAAAGTATTCAAACATCAACTTTTGCTTTTGCGTTTCACTCATTACTTACACATGACTTATTAATGAGTTAATATTAACAAATATATTAATAATTAACTGTTTAACAAATTTCTAATATCTAAAAACTTGCGCTATTAATAGTAGATTGAACTTGATTGATTTCCCGTCTTACTTATATTTGTTTCATTTTATTAAATACTAATATTTAGTACCCATCATCGGATCATAGAGTTTTAAGTAACGTAGATTTTGTGAAAAATTTAACAATTCTTAAGGCCTGTGTCGACGATCCTAGAAATCGATCCGAGTTCTCGGATATAGTTTGCAATTCGATATCTCGGATCGTGGACACTACCAAGTTGGACGCAAAAATCGAATAGAAACCTAGAATGGAAAAATGCGTTCTGTCCCATTTTTCGTACAAGTTGCTAATTTCATTTAACTGTTACCAATTTAAAATCGTGACGTATGATGTTTGATAAGCTTGAATTTTTGATAGTGATTATAAATAAATTAATATATTCGTTGTAAAAATTTAATTTACTTACTGCCGGGATAATTTTTATTTTTTATTTTTATTAGTTTTTAGTATTGGTAGAAATGGCTAAAACTAACTTCATAAATTCGACCAATCTGACATCTGTAGTCATACAAGTTCAATGTTTATGATCAAAAAATGTGATCGATAACTCGAAACGATTTCTAGCATCGTGGACACAGGCCTTTAGACAAGTACACTCTTCTAACGGTGTAAATGATTATTCAGCGCGACATATTATTTATTTACTTGAGAATTTCAGCCGCAATCATACATTGATAATACAGTGTGTTCAATAAAATTCCTAACTCGGAGTAGGCTATGAATGGAGAAACGTATGTCTGATCATTATTCAATTCAAAAGTCAAGATGTCAAAATTAATCTTGAAAGGCAATTTTAAGGAGAAAAGACAATAAAGAAGGAAACAGTATATTGACATTCGTCGTTTTCTAATTTGTTTTTATTTCTAAAATAAGATTCAAAAGAAAATCTTTGATTTCTTTTGATAATATTTTTGACAATCACCCCTATTCTGTAACTCAATCGATAACTTTTATCGATCGATAATAAATTGTAGCCAATAATTATAGTAGACACTGAATAAAAAACGATGCTGACAAATGATCATTTGTTTCTATTTGTCAAAAATTGTTATCGATCGATAATTATTATCGATTGAGTTACAGAATAGGGACGAATATCTCATATCAAATTGACATTTAATTAAATATTTTTAAATTGACATACGTTTCTTTGTGCACAGCCTACTCCGAATTAGGATTATTTTTGAACAATTATTGTGCCCTCTTTCTATATCTGCATATATTAAGAAAAGTGGCGCCTGCAGTCACACGAAATGTCAGTAATATTGAAGTCACTAAAAAATCTATTCTCGGTAAAAATTTACATCGTTTGACATTTACCTGCAATAAAAGCTTTGGTAACTTCTTTTGAGAAATTTTTTAAAGTTGACAAAGCATTTCTCTCACATTTTACGTCTAAGTTTTGAAAAAACAAACTCCATGACTCCCGTTATTTGTTGGCTTACTATATACAGATCTCATTGCGCATATTTTCTCTCTTTTAATTCAAAAGGTCTATTGTAAAAACGCGCGTAATTTACGACCAAAAATCTAATCCCAATGCTCTGTTCCATTTAAGCCATTCAGTAGATGGCAACAGCACAAATCTAAAGTAGCCGAAATTACATTGGGCAAACTACTTGTCTCTTGTCTCTAATTTCAGCCAATCAGATATGTCAAAACTATTCCCTATGCTCCGGAATACTGAATGGCTTAAATGGAACAAAGTATAATATTCTAAATAAAAACATCATTTAGGCTATAGGGCGCGAGCAGACACGTGACTCGAGCTACATTAAAGTGTTTAGAATCGTCTGATGTGTGTGCACGTGTCATTTTGACAAGAACAATGTCACTTTGACAGGATAAATGTTTTGACTTATTTTAATTTTGAACTGTTATAATGTTACTATTTTTAAGTTCATGTGTTTTACTGCTCGAAATTTGTAAAATATTAACAATGGACCTTTTCAATTTAACGGCTATCTCTTTCTATCGCTGCAAATAGTAAGAAAATGGCGCGAACAACTGCCAGTTGGGCTGTCAAACGAAACGTCAAAAATATTGCAGTCATTAAAATACCTGTATTCTCAGTGAAAATTTGTATCGTTAGACATTTTAACTTCAATAAAAGCTTTTGTAACTTATTTCAATGAGATTTTTGAAAGTTATCTGAGATATTCTCACATTTTACGTCTAAATTTTTTAGAAACAAACGCCATAGATCTCAGTTGTTCTTACATTGCGCATATCTTCTATCTCTTTAAATTGGAAAGGTTCATTTAGCAATCAAAACATTGGTCTCGTCAAATTGACATTGTTCTTGTCAAAGTTACACAAATCAGCTGATGCCAAGTACTTCAAGGCCTCTTGAGTCACGTGTCTGCTCACACCCTATACATATTTAGAATTTAGACATTTGATAAAAGTGCAACCTCGGGCACAGCCTAAAGAAATTATTCGCAGTAATGCAACAATGTTTTTTCGACTACACAAACAGTGCACATCTTTGCAATTCATTCACAATCTACACTACCTACAGTTCTTCTTTTTCTAACCAAATTCTCCCCCAGGTGAGGTGGGGCGACAAGCACGGAGGATACGGCGAACACTACTGGGACTACAACCACGCCGGACACGGTGGAGATGGTGGTGAAGAAACTCAACAGCAACCCCAATACGCTGAATACAGTGCTGCCAGCGAAGATAAACACAAGTATGTTCCCAATGCACAACGTGCTAAGAGACAACCTACCAACCCTAATGGAGAAGTGGAGTTCGTTGATGAGCAGAGTAAATTCTTATCCGAAATTGGAGCTACCGGCAAACATGGAGGCAACTATAGGTAAGGAAGAATAACTATGGAAGAGATATATATTATTTGGGCAGATTTGGGGGCAGAAAGTTCAAAACTGCCACATCGGCATTTTTGCAGTAGGCTACTTGCGTTGTACTAAAAATCTGATATGTCACTAAATACCTAAAGTAAAGTTGAAAACGCATGTAAAAATATAAAATTATTTGCCGTCACCTTTCGGTAAGGTGTGTGTAACAAAATTTTCGTCTACGATAACTTCCATACTACAACTCTAAAAATTATAATTCTTTCGTATTTCTCTTCGTTACATCCATGTGAAGAGCTGATTAGATTTTGGTTAGAATTGGACAACCGAAAGTACCCTCATTTGAAGATTTTAACATTTTTTCTTGAAAAAACTATGTTAAATATCATTTTTTCACATTTAATGTTATTATAAATATTAAAGAATATTTTATTCTCTATACGATTTGACTGCATTATATACTTATTATTAAATGGATATAGAGTTAAAAAATTAGAAAGAAATTAAATTTCATAAAGTAGCCATAGCTATGGAAACAGCTACTATATTAAGAAAATTTTGATTGAAAGATGTCAGTGTCAAGTGAAATTGACAATGTGTTTGTCTTATAATTTTACTGGAAATATAGGATCTTTTGCTACAAATTTTCTGTATGGAATTTGCATAAAATACATGCAACTGCCGGGAGGTAAAGTACAAGAAATTTAATCTTTAGCAAGGAATTTTCTGTATGAAATTTGTACAAAATACATAGAACTGACGGAAGGAAATGTGCTGGCCACATCATATTTTTTGATAAATTAAGAAAGAAGATTTTCTTTGACGTCATTATTTTGAACTGAATAAAGGGATGCATATTTAAGAATCCTAAGTATCCTATAGATGGCGAGCAAGTGCGAGTTTCAATTTGATTCTGACATTAGTTCATTTTTCTGTCATTGTCTCTCTTATATATTATTTACAATTTGCGTGGTTTCTGTTACTTTTATTACGTATTTCGATTTGTTAAGCAGGATTTTAACTTAGCTTATACTCGTTCAAGATTAAAATGACAAACGAAAATATTAACCTCTAAACTATTATTCAAACGTCAAACAGATGATCTGTCGTTTAAATTATCCACATATGCCGTTGCTATTGGACGTATCGATGTTATTGCTTTACGCCCATTCATTGGTTCGACGTAATTCTACGTCATACATGGCGGTAATTTATATATTAAAATTTCATTAATTTTTTTCTGGCCAATTAATGAAAATTTTGCCAAAAGAAAAAATATGGGTAGCAAGTTTTTATCGTCTCTTCAAAAATATTAAATAAAAATATGGCACGCAAGTAGCCCGTTCTTTAGAACTGAAAAAGAAGAATCCTGAACAAAATTATAATTATTTGTATTTATTATTACACGCTTTGTAATACATTCGATGGTATACAAAAGGGTACAGGGTGTTATGCAAATAATGTGCCATAGTTTATCGTATAATCTGAAATATATTCTGCATAATCTGTCAAGTTGTAAAAGTTGTGGGACTGTAAACTGACTAATTACGAAACAGCTACTTAATAAATTAAAATCTAAGAATTAAGTTGTTCCAAAAAATAATATTTGTTGCTTGTCATAAATGACGTTGACTTTGCAATCAATGGCATAGTACTTGAATATTTAGAAATGCCTTGAACTTTCACTAATCAAGAATAGGCTGACACGCATTTGGGTTACGAAAAAGTGCGCAAGAACCCGCCTCTTACTTCAAACCTCCAAAAATGGCATGAGTTGTTATTTTCACTAAAACTACTGAGATTTTTAAATAACTCTTTGTTCAAATAAATAATTATTATTGGTCCATCATGAAGTGCTTTTACAATTGACACAAGCACATTAGAAAAAAAAATTCAGATTACAATATATTGCAACTTTGTTTCGTAAGTGGTAACGTATATAGTCGCTTTGGCTACAAAAAAAATAGTGGATGATCCCATTAAAATGTATTTTCTTTCTAGGTGGGAACCATCTGCAGAAAGAGCCAAGAGGACCCCAGAAATCAGCGATTTGCTCTTCGACCCCAATACCGGAAGAGTGATCGACCAAAAGACCGGAAAATCTTTCACCCTGACCCCCGTAGCTTAGATGCGATGAAGATAATATTTTAGATTTTTGTCTGTCTGATGATGTTCAAATGTCTTTTTCTAGTTTTCCGAATTATTTTTACGTTGTTGTTAAGTTTTGTATTTTTGTTGATTATATGAAATAAAAATATTAATAATATTATTTTGAACTTAATTTAAACTATATCCAATAACGCGTTTATTACATACATATACATACATACATAAAATCACGCATTTCCCACTTAGTGGGTTAGCACAAACCCGAAAGAATAACAATAACATCATCCAAAAAATAATCAGTCTCTCTTCCAACAACATTATTACTAACCTGACATCATAGGTACAACATATACTGAGTTTACATGCAGTTTTCAAACCGTTTTCAAAACGTTTTTAGTTTTGAAAACGCCATGTATACAGTGTCAAAACGGTTTTGAGTTATCTCAAACCAAAACTAAAATTCACGGGTTTGACCTGGAAACTAGTTTCAAAACTACTCATGTAAACACTTAAAATTCAGTTTCGAAATTGCGCATGCGTATATAGCATGACGTTTCTGTCGCCTCATGTTACTTGGTGTTACTAACCTACAAATAAACTGACAGCTGTGTAGTTTTAGTGCGTAGTGCTACAAAGTAGGAAAAATAATTGGAATAATAGCAAAACGAAGAATTTGGAGTGAAGAGGATCTGTTACTTACATCAGTCAAATGCGCATGCGCCGAAACTGTTTTCAAATCAGTCTGTAAACCTGTTTTGAAAATTGCATGTAAACAGTTTCGCAATATTTTGACTGAAAACTGAAACCATTTTCAAAACTGCATGTAAATGTAGTAAATTATTCCTCACTCTTAACATATTAAAGTGACCGATTTTCGGTAGCGAAATACCGCACCCGGACCACAATAATAGTTACGAAACAATCATCCTTCGCCACACATTCCTGTCTAAGCACACTTCTTTCGCCTCAGCCACATTCATAATCGCATTCATACACGCTCTTCTTCTCTTCCCACTCGGAAACTTTCTCTCTTTTAGTACCTTATCAATCACATCCATCCACTTACACACTGGACGGCCACGCAATCGAACATCCTCAATTTCACCAAGATATATACGCTTCACAAGCCGTTCACTCTTCATTCTCTCCACATGACCAAACCATCTCAACTGGCTCATTCCTCTTAACAACATTCTTCCTAACCATACATTCTTCATACACCAAATTATTCCTCACGCGATCCCGTTTATTCATCTTTTTATAGGGTTTATTTAAGAAAGTTAATTTATATTTATCTCGACTCTCATAGCGTTTTGAGCTCACAAGTCGAGTGCGCACTGGTGCGCACTTTTTTTGCACTAAGCGTTTACAGCTTGCCATTGAGTGCAAAATTTATTCAGCTGATGCGTTTTCAGCTTAAGAAAAAGTTGCACCGTGCACTGGCTCCCTAGGCAAGTGCAATAGTGTCAGTGCAAATATGACGGCTAAACAAAATCGTTTTCAGCTTAAACTGCACTGCTACCGGGTGAGGGCAGATCTCGTTCAGTGTGGCCACGTGGTATGTTGCACTCAGTGCGCACTTGCACTGTGCAAGCTGAAACGCTTTATACCAAAATGAAATATCACTAGATGCAGAATTTTATAAAGAATTGATTTATTAAAAACCTTAAAATATTAATAGCCAATGATTCTGTTTCTGAATTAATTGAATAATTATGCTCGGTTTTATAAAAGCCAAATATTTCAAATTTTAAATGGCACAAAATTGACCCCTGTGGTGCACTCTCCACGCCAGCAATGAGTGCGCGTGAGGTGACGCCTGGTAAGCGCCCGCACGGTGCAAATATACCGCTCTTGTTGAGTTTAATATGATGACATTAGAAAATCGCAGAATTTTACAGTCATGCATATTTCTTTTCAATGTAATTAACAATAACATTAATGACTCTAATCTTTTATCTCACATAAATTTCCATGTTCCCCGCACATGTAATCCAAGGCAGAAACTATCTATTTATGTTGCATTAGCAAAAGTAAATTATGAACTAAAATGCCCTATTGGGCGCATATGTTCATATTTTTTTTTTTGTTTTTTTTAAAAAAACCTCTCAACAGGATTAAATCCCAATTACAGAGAGGTTTACATATACAAACATCCATGCCTTAGTGGGACTCGAACCCAGAACCCCTAGCGTACTCATGACTACGAGCCGTTGCTCTAACCATTGAGCCTCGCATTGAGCCACCGGAGCCGACTCAATGACATTTCTAAGGGTGTAGATATAGACATTTTTAATGATAAATTTAATATCTATAAACATAAAATAAGTAATTATCTTCAAACAAAATGTGAATAATTATCTATTTATTATATTATATTCTGTATTTTTTATGGTACTACTTACTAGTAGTGGTATTCCATATTTGGTGTTATTATATATTTTGTATTATTACCCTTTGTAATTGGGACGTAAGTCCTGTTGAGTGGTATAAAAAAATAAACCAGTTATATAATACAAATAAAATAGTTATTTATGTATTTTTTGTCTCGTGCTACATCGCACTCGACCAAAAAAGTACTATTTTACACACGTGTTGCATACAACATTTTTCATACAGCCGAAATGGTATTGATGTTTCTCATAATACTGAGTGTACAGGCATCCAGCAGCTTCAAACACTGTTAATACTCTTTCTCATAACACTGTACAAAATGTAACTTAAACACTTGGAAGAATCTCAGACAGACGGTGATTAGACTTTTATAATGTACAAATTGTACATTTACTATTAATATTAAAAATTAGATTAGGTTAGAATACATGTCAAAAAGATGTTAATGTTCTTAAAAATTAGATTAGTACTCAATCTGTTAAAAAAATATTAGATTTGTTTCATTTACAGTGTATATTCATATTTCTTAATAAATTTTATTACTTTCATTATTATTTACTACCTAATTATATACTTGACAGGTAAATTAACCGAATTTTAATATTGCCTAGCAACGCTTATTTACTTTTCACACTGTAATGAGTGTGTGAAAAGTACTTTTCACGCACGGTTGTAGGAAAAGTGTTTTACATGGTTTTAGTATAATAACAGTATACAACATGATGTCTTTTTACAAGCTATACACAAATATTTGTCTGCGATTTTATTATCGTTCAAGACTATTATATTCCCGCCTTCTCTCAGAATCATTGAAAATAATGCCATAAGCAGCGATATCAACAGGCAGACATGGATGCATATTTCTTTTATGTACAAAATATACTGAAATTTAGCTAAATTGTTATAAATTTAAAGTATATGGCCGTTCAATATATTTTATGTACAAATAAATAATTGTATTGAATATTTTAATTGTGATAAAAAAAACTCTACGCTCATGTTCCTTATTAAAGGGACGCCATGTTCTCGTTGCGCTGATTGACGCATGCGCGCTGTGACAGAATCATGAGTTTCGCTGGTACAATGCCCAATGAAATTAAAACTATTATTACTTATAAAGGCGATATAACCCAATATTAAATGGAATACTTGAACAATATATTCAGTTTTTATATAAAATATAGATTTGAAACTAGTTGAGGAAATTTGTACAAATTTCTCACCATTACCGTAGGTTATATAATTTGTGTGTTGATAATGTAAACCAGCCAAACTGTTATGAGATTTTTCAGGGACTAAAATATTACGAATCTAAACTTTGAACTTCATACGAGTTTAAAAGTCAATGAAACGTTATATAAATATAATTACAAAGAAATATAAATAGAAATCTATATCATTTATTATTTAGATTTATTTACATTTCTATAGTGCAATACTGTTGTAATGTTGTAAATCATTTACATTTGAATTGTATACTCTATTTTGTGATGTAATATTGAAATAAATAAATGACCATTGTCAACAAAATAATCCCTAATTAATAACATCAAAGATTAAAGATAATTTTATAATATAAAAGTTTATTTATGTCTATTTTAGAAAGTAAAACAAAAACTCAAATTTAAAAATAAAATCTAACCCATATATTTACAATTTCTTCACAGTGAAATATGAGATTAATCACGCAGATCAATTTTTTGTAAGAACAATAAACAATCTAAGCATTAACCTACAGAAAAATAGTCAAATCATTACCTACTTTCTGTGAAAAGTTCATTTCAAGCACCAGTTATTCTTGCACTTACTGGGTACAAATAATTTAATGTACCGTATCATCTTTTTTATCCGCAGTTATCTCATTCGGCATATCTTGAGTTTTTGAAAGAAAAAGATCGTTTTTGTTGACACAAAACAGATGAGGAACTGCTACTAATATAATCAAAAATAACGTTACTGATTTTTGTTTGATTTGAGGTAAAAATTTATACTATTTTCTTGTTGAACATTGTAAATAATCATTTTTTGTTGAATGGAGAAAGTTATTGGGAATGATTTTATCTGTTACATTAATGTTTTTGGGCTCTACTTTTCCTATAAAAGACAAATGTTCGCATTATCGGTATTCAGTAGTGTCACGACTTTGCAACTAACTATTTCTTCTTTCGCTATGAACTTTACTACACTTGTGAGTTCATTAATATTCAGTAATCAAAATTAGTAACTAATTTGATCAATTGTTTTAGTTTTCTGTTCTCTTCTTTGTTCTTTGCACGATCTTCAGCCAAACTTATGGTGCCCAACACGGTCATGGACTTGATGGTAAGTCATTTTATTATTTTTTTATGATCGTGCAAAACAGACAAAAATCTATTACCGTTAAGGTGCATTCACAAATGAAAATTAGGTTTATGGTTTTTCTTTAGGTTTAAGTAAGTCATTCATAAGTTAAATTACCTGAAAATTAATTTTGATATGTACAGACATCTGTGTAAATGCTTCAAAAACAAGATTAAAATATCTGTAGAGCAGTGTACTCAACAAGACACCTGTGCTCCGTGAAACCGTCATTCGCTCAGCATTATTGGTTATATTTCAGCAATTAAGTTATGACAGTCAGTCTCCATGTTCTTTTCGCATTTGTTTAAAAAGCCGATTCCACCAAGTGGATACTAAATAAAGATGGGTGTATATGTCTATATCATTTCAGACTCGTTCTCATTGGTGATATTTGTGACGTCAAACCTAAAGTTTGGACCTTGCAATGTTTAGCTTTATGATTTGAATTTAGAGACCCTAAATTCTGAAGTGTGAATGGAGTCATTACATAATATCCGGCCAAAATCTCTAAATCTAATGTATAAATCATAAACCTAAACCTAATTTTCATTTGTGAATGCACATTCACAAATGAAACTAACCTATCTGTAGATAATTATTTGTTAAATTCAGAAAATAGATTTTAGAAATATTTGATCTAAAACCGTATAAATAATTAAAATTTTGTGCCCTTAAGAATTTTGCGCCAGTGGCGAGTGCCCCCTTTGTCACGCCCTAGTTACGGCACTGCCTGGTATGAACAACTGATTAGAGGTGTTCGAACATTTGACGGCACATATGGTATGATTAGCGAATGAAAGTTGACATTTAAATTAACTTATAGATGTGGTTTCTTTTGAAACCCTAGAGAAGAATAGAATTGTACGAAATATTCAGGTATGAAATTTTTGCATGAACCCATTTAAATACTGGGAAAGCACAGAAATACATTATTATGTCTGGCTAAAAATAGATGGCCGACTAGGGTAACTGAATACTAAAACAGAGGTGCGTTTAAAATATTTTAAACATTTTTCGTTTATGTTGATTATAACAAAATTTAGTTTGGCAATTCTATGAAAGGATTATTTTTAATTTCCTCTAACAGTAATTCCAACTCGAGAGTTGCTTTCACATAAGAAGAACGAACTAGAATTTGCAGTATCAAATTTTTTAAATACATCCCTGAATCCTGTTGCTAAGGTCATTTTAAATGTCTCCTGGTATTGAGTACAATTTTAATCTTCTGTAACAGAATACATAATGGTCAGTTTCCTTTCAAATCAAATATAGGGAAATGATTTCAAAAGAAACCACATCTATTAAATAATCTAAACGTCAACTTTCATTCGCTAGTCGTACTATAAGTCACTGCTTCGTTTTACAATGAATGCCAACGTGACATTTTGTGCCGCTTTGTTGAAATGACGACATATATTGAATGTATTCCATGCATACTCTGTACAGTAAAATTATTTCACTGTACAGAGTAGGCAGGCACTTCTCAGGGACATATATGACCCATTGCAGCTTAAAGTATTCATATTTTTGCAGATGGTGGCGAGGAAGCCCGTTTAAGACGTGACCATGGCAACTATGGTAGCACCGGCCCAGTTCATACTTTCGTTAAGACAGATAAACATGCCAACTTCAAATGGGGGGTCCGCGAACATGTTGGACACCAGTATGCTGGACGCCGTTAAAAATCACCACCTGTAAAATGAATCTGCTTCAATTAGCTCTTTAACCTTACTTTAATTTCGTCTGTTTCTCTTCTATTCTATCAGCTATCATAACCTGTCTTTAACTTTAACTAACTTCTAACTGTAAAGCTATCATAACCTGTTTTAACTTTAACTAACTTTAACTGTAAAGCTATCTTCTTTCTTCCTTGCTCTATATCTTCTTTTTCTAGTCTATTTTCCTGCTATTCTATGTTTCCTTGCATGTATATCTATCTTCAAAACTTACTTTTTCTACTTCTTTCTACTTCCTTTCTACTACTATTCTTCCCTATGCTTTAACAACTATCTTCGCTCTTCTTCTTCTTCCTACTGACTAATACTCATCGATAAAAAGACAATATATAATTGTAAAAAACAAAAAATATTGACTGATGTTTTGTACCATTGTTGAAAATAAAATTGTTACATATATTTTGTGGTTAAATTACTACAGCGTATTGCGTAAAACAAAAGTGAAATTCGGTACGTGACAATTAAATTTAAATACATGTAAGACCTTTAAATTACAAACCAGCAGACCTGACAAGTTTTTCAACTAAAGGCGAAAACACTTTTTTGAAATTTTTGTTACGTAATTGGTAATTTGAGATGAAGTGAATGTTCATAAAAATGGAAAGGACAGGTAAAAATTAGAGCAGTTTTAGTTTTAAATTTATTACAACTATCTATAACTAATCAAATAAATTTACGGATATTACAAAGTTGATGGATTTAAAACTAAATTTTCTTATACGGAAGTTTCTGCAATTAATTATACGTTAGTTTCGTTATTTTCTACATTCATTTACTTAAAAATGTTTTCCAGACTTCAAGAAGGCGATAGTAGAAGGCTTAAAAGTAATAAGAATATTTAAGATTAATAACATTTTTAAACTTTAAGCCCCAGTAATTGTTAAAGGATTATAAATGAACTGTAAATTATGTTTTTATAAATAGAGGACTACAGCGCAATTGATTTAAGAGAAATTAAGAAAAAATATTGAAAGTATATGCTTACTAATGATATAATTGAAATACTTCGGAAACAAGGAAGTTTTTGTTATAGCAGCTCGTCACTCATATGAATTCCATATATATTATTTTGATTGGCGACTCAAAGACGGCATATAAATATATAACGAATACCCAGGTTAGAGGGAGGAGCCTACTACCAATGGAAGTAGAGAAATTCAAATAGCGGAGGCGTGGCTATCAGTCCAGTACTGCAATTCTCAAACAGTTTTTATTTGAATATAAATAATTTGCATTAAACTTATTAATTTAAATACACTTCCAATTATAAATCGTGTAGACTTGTACAGTATAATAATATTCATTTATTTTTTATAAATATAATTTAGAAATAGCATATATTTCAAAAACATTTAGGTCAAATAATTGCGTAGGCTTCCACAGTCTGAGTCGTTTCCGGGAATATACTGTGTCATATTTTGAGTCAGAGCTCAACGTTTCACCCGCAGTCGTATGGGGCATCTTCAGGAGCAAGGGGGATAGTACTGTCTTAAACAAGCTTACCCGGCGTGTCAACTACGCTAGAGGCCGAGTTTAAGCAACAAGGGGGAGATTCAGTTTACAAGGTTACCCGACGTGTAAACCACGTTAGAGGCCAAATAAACCAAATGTTTTTGTATATTTATTACAACATGCCACTTGGTCCATTTGGACCACTTGGAAAAGGTCCATTCCGACTCGAGGGTTTCTTACACCTGAGATGAACGAACTAGAATTTGCGGTATTAAATTTTTTAAATACATCCCTGAATCCTGTTGCTAAGGTATTTTAAATGCCTCCTGGTATTGAGTACAATTCTAATCTTCTGTAACGGAATACATAAGGGTTAGTTTCCTTTCAAATTAAATACAGGGAAATGTTTTCAAAAAGAAACCACATCTATTAAATAATCTAAACGTCAACTTTCATTTGCTAGTCGTACTATACCCCTGTTTGCCGTTGACATATACATTTTTTTTTTTCAAGACTCACATGTGACTACAGAAATTTTAACTATTGTTGGTCCCAGAGACCTAGTATACTGTAGCGTTAATAGTCCCTACCACAGTTTTAACTAACTTTAATATAAATGACTCATTTTCTAAACACGGAAGTTAATAAATTATTCATCAAATTCCATTCCAAGTTCAAAGTTTCTAAACGTATTAAAACAAATAATTAAAATCAATTAATAAATATAATTAACTCTTTACTACGATTCCGTGCACTGAGAGAAATTTTTTCTGAACGTGATATGCTATGCGGAAAAACAAAAACCAAATAAGCAACACGCACGTTGATCAAGATTTGCTTTCTATAAAGAAATGTCGAAGTCGATAAAAAAGGCTATCATTTATTTTTATTACTTATTCACGAAGATGTTCTTATTTATTACCGAGTACAATCTCTCATACTCTGATAATTTCATCTTACATTTCTCGAATAATTTAAAATAATAACACTGAACATTCATCTCGATATTGTTAATAACAGAAAGTGATAAATAATAGATCTGTGTTATCGTTTTAATTAAAAATAATTGACCTGTCGAGAACAATTATCGAGATTTCATGGTACGAAGTATTAAACTGACTGTTTTACATTTTCCTCGCTAATTAAAGCTATTAAAATAAATTTCACGCTTGAGAAAAAATTAAAACTGAGAAGTAAAAAAGTAGATCAATATTAAAACTAGAACAATTGCATATTAGTACCAATTAATTTGTTATTTAACGTTAAATATATTTGCAATATTTTGATATTTATCTTGTATTTCCTTCCTATATTTTGAATTAATATTTATTATTTCCTATTATTCAAAACAATTATTATGCAAAAGGTTATTTGATTTACATATCCTTCAATCAGCTAGTGTAATACATAATTGACACATTTAGAAATATGTAAACGAAAAGAGGCTCTAAATTTCTGCCAATTATGCAAAATCTGTTACGAATTTGTAACTTATTTTTAACATGTTATTAAAAAAACTTGATATGTCTTAATTTTTACCTTCCGTCACCTTTAGGTAAGGAAGGTATTGTCTTTGGTCAAAAAATTCGGTGGTGAGTTTTTGATGAATAAGCACGTTTTAGGGTCCCTAGAATACGATTTTACTATTTTTACGATGATGTCTGTATGTGTGTGTGTGTATGTATGTATGTGTGTCCGTGTGTGTGTGTGTGTGTGTGTGTGTGTGTGTGTGTGTGTGTGTGTGTGTGTGTGTGTGTGTGTGTGTGTGTAACAAAATTTTCGTCTACGATAACTTCCATACTACAATTCTAAAAATTATAATTCTTTCGTATTTCTCTTCGTTACATTCATGCGAAGAGCTGATTAGATTTTGGTTAGAATTGGACAACCGGAAGTACCCTCATTTGAAGATTTTAACAGTTTTTCTTGAAAAAACTATGTTAAATATCATTTTTTCACATTTAATGTTATTATAAATATTAAAGAATATTTTATTTTCTATAGGATTTGATTGCATTTTATACCTAATATTAAATGGATATAGAGTTAAAAAATTATAAAGAAATTAAATTTTATTAAGTAGCCATAGCTGTGGAAACAGCTACTATATTAAGAAAATTTTGATTGAAAGATGTCAGTGTCAAGTGAAATTGACATAGTGTGTTTGTCTTATAATTTTACTGGAAATAGGTATAGGATCTTTTGCTTTCTGTATGGAACTTGTATAAAATACATACAACTGCTTTAAGGTAATGTACAAGAAATAATAATAATAAATCTTTTATTTCTGCAGATACATTACACTGTATATAGAAAACGTCACAAAATAATAATTTTCTGTATGAAATTTGCGTACAATACATGCAACTGCCGGAAGGTAATGTACAAGAAATAGAATATTTAATTTAGCAAGGAACTTTCCGTATGAAATTTGTACAAAATACATAGAACTGACGGAAGGTAATGTGCTGGCCACATCAGATTTTTATTTATAATTTAGCGTCGAAAATACACAAAACACGTCTCAGGTTTTTACTACTATGTATTAATTCAAATCATCGCTCTTAGAAAACATGAAATAAGGAACGTAACTTTTTAAAGTTTTAAAATATTTATCCTTTATTCGACAAATTAACTTTCTTGAGATATAGTCTAATCCAATCCAAGTAATTATCTTTTTTTAAACCACTCAACAGGGTTAAATCCCAATTACAGAGTGGGTTCACATTCACATACATCCATGTCTTAGTGGGATTCGAACCCAGAGCCCCGAGGGCACTCAGGACATAAGGCGTTGCTCCAACCATTGGCCCCCGGAACAATAATAAAATGAAGATTAAATTTTAATACCGGAATAGAATAGAATTCACTAATCCAAAAATGAGGATTAGCTTAAACATTTTTGTGAATCGTTAATTTTTATTAATCTAAATTCATACCTACATATTTACTTATGCTGGAAACTGTATTGAATTCCTTTTCTATTGTTCTATTTACTTTTTTCTTTTTAAAACGTTACTAATATTATTTTAAAATGATTAGTTCTTTGATAGTGACATTTATCTGTCAGTTACATACATTTGAATAACTGTCTTTTGTTTGTTTAAAGTGTAGACTCTGGGATTTAAAGTATAGATATTTTATAAATTTATCCATAAAATGTATAGAAAAAGTATTAAAGCAAATCTATAGAAAATTTAATAATCTTTAATTTTTATAATAACATTATTGTCGAAAAAAATAACATTTAAAGGTATATTTTTCGAAGAAAAACTATTTTGAGCTTCTAGTAAAGTGCTATTTCCGGTTATCCGATTTTCACGAAAATCTAATGAGCTCTTTGCATTACAGTTGTTTGAAATACAAGGTTTCAAAATTGTCTGAATGATAGTATTTGAGTTAGAGACATCATCGTGAAAATGTGAAAATTGGGTTCTAGGGACCTTAAAACGTGCTCATTTACCAAAATCTCGATATGTGATTTTTAGCACGATCCCTATACCTCCCTTGCCAAGGGTAGCAGGAGGTAAAAATGCTTTATATTTACAAATATTTAATATAAAAAAAAACTTGAAAACTTTCCCTTTATGTTACATTATAATAAAAGGACATCTTCAACACTTCAGTTTTTGACAAAAAAAGTAGTAGAACAGCTTTTTGGTTAAATTTTGGGCTTATTTAAAATTTACAGGGTAGAATATTATTTTCGTCTGAAGAAGAGATTAAGGCTGATTATTTTCAAAGATTAAGAAGTGGACGAAAGGAACGTATGTGTGCATTGCTGAAAAAATACAAACCAGAGATATTTTATTCTCAATATTCTAGCGTGACCCCCACATTAATCAATTAACAATATTAACTTCGCGGCAACAATGTAAAAATGTACAGAAACAACAATGTTACATTGTGTTACGAAAGGCACCATTTGTAACCAAATCATTTATAATAGTATTGAATTTACATTTAATAATCGTTGATTACAACAATCAATTATTGCTGATTACAACAATGAAATATGTCTTTGAGCAAATTAATGAAACTTCCATTCAAAGTAGATCAAAATCTGTAAAAGATGTAGGCAGTTATATCCCTACATACATTTACCTTTACTCTGTTCCTTTCTTCATGTACTTATGAAAGTTCTTTTTGGAGGGAGACTACAAAAGCAGCGCCATTCCCGTCGCTGGTTCATAACCTCTCTTAGTCTCTTAACAGTAATTACGGTGTGTGACCAGTGTTAACTTTCCATTTTTTCACTATGCGGGCGAGTACATTAGCGTGCGTGATATTTCTAGCGATGGGGGCTGCGGGGTATCCGGTAACGACACAGCCGATTTATCAACCTATTTACCAGCAACAAATTGTACCTCAAGGACAATATAGGCAACAGCCGGTTTACTATCAAAATACGCCTACGGCGCACCCAGTTATTGAACAAGTGGACCAACAACCCCAACAATATGTGCAACCTGCGCAACCAATTGCGCAACCGTTGTTGGGAAATGTTGACAGGCAGGTTAGTGTGAATTTAGAATTTGAAAAACGCGCCTTTTTATTTGGCGGCATATAGTGCTGCGTCCTGTTTGAAGGGCGGTAAGCTACGGCTGTAGTTTCAGTGGAGACGGGAGTGGGTTGATTTTACGGGCGCCCACCGATCTTGGGAGCTCACACGGAATCAAACGCACTGATTGTAAAATAAAATAAAATCTTTTTAGAGGGCTAAATAGAAAATTACATTATTTGAAAATTACAGAAATAGAGTTCTTAACGATATTTATATATTTCATCCATTTTTGTTAAAGTTAAATCCAAAAATTAACCAATATGTATATATATATATATATATATATATATATATATATATATATATATATATATATATATATATATATATATAGCATAAACAAATGATTAAGGGTGATTAGCGAGCAGATGACTAGCACTGTTTTATCTCTGACAATCGTTTATGAATTAGAGAAAAACACTTCAAAAAATAGTTATAAAAAATCTAGAGCGAGTCACAAAAAATATTAAGCTAATCCTTATTTTTGGATTCGCGAATTTTACACTAATTTTGGCAATTTATTTCTTAAAATATAGTCTAATCTAATCCAAGTAACTAGGTTTTTTGATAATAAAATAAAGATTAAATTTTAAATACCGGGACAGAATATAATTCACTAATCCAAAAATAAGGATTAGCTTAAACTTTTTGTGAAACCTTTTATTAATCTAAATAGATACCTACATATTTACTTATCCTGAGAACTGTATTGATTTCCTTTCCTATTGTTCTATTTACTTTTTTCTTTTTAAACGTTAACTATTAATAATTTGAAATGATTAGTTCTTTGACAGTGATATTTATCTGTCAGTTACACACATTTGATTTGAATAACTGCGTAACCCAGGAGTTTTGTTTATTTAAAGCGTAGGCTCCGGGATTTAAATTATACATAATTTTATAAATTTATCCATAAAATATGTAGAAAAGGTATTAATGCAAATCTGTAGAAAATTTAATAATCTTTAAATATATAAATAAATAAATATATCATCACACCCATTGCTGGGTGTGCCAATCTGCTTTGTACATAGATATCGGTAAAGATGATATATTTGCACCGTGCGGGTGCTTACCAGGCGTCACCTCACGGGCACTCATTTCTGGCGTGGAGAGTGCACCACAGGGATCAATTTTGTGCCATTTAAAATTGGAAAATATCGGTTGGGATCGAACCCGGTTCCCCAGATTCGCGACCTGACACTCAGGCACGCGGCCACGAGACCCCATAATAATCTTTAATTTTTATAATAACATTAATCTCGAAAAAATAACATTTAAATATATTTTTCGAAGAAAAACTATTTTGAGTTTCAATTAAAGTGCCATTTCCGGTTATCTGATTTACACCAAAATCTAATGGGCTCTTTCCATAATAGAAAAAGGTAGAAATACAAGGTTTCAAAATTCTCTTAATGATAGTATTTGAGTTAGAGTGGAGGATCCATACATACACACACACACACACACACACACACACACACACACACACACACACACACACACACACACACACACACACACATGTATATATATATATATATATATATATATATATATATATATATATATATATATATATATATATATACATACATACATACATACACAGTACACACAGACATCATCGTGAAAATGTTAAAATTGGATTCTAGGGACCTTAAAACGTGCTCATTTAGCAAAATAATTATACGCATCTTTTATTTGTTATTTCTCTAAATTAATCCTTAAACTATTGATATAAACTGTGAACTGCGCGCTAATCACCCTTAATCAGTTATTCATGCTACCAGCCATTGTTATTATGGTGATAAAAAAAACTCCCAAAAAACTAATAAAATGTGACAACCATTGAAAATTATTAATTTATCTTTTTTCTTTACGAAAGTAATCTAAAATCTAAAAATTAATGCAATGTCACATTTTTGTTTTTTAAATTATTAATTAAGTTTTTGAATGTAACATAATAGTGCAACAGTCAGAATATTGTTACTGTATTTCAATGTTATACTGTATTATATGTATATCCGGCTATTACATTGTCCTTTTATTATTTGATACAGGCACCTAAATTATTAAGGTGTCGATATGTTAATAAGACATTAAAAAAAAAAACTAATGAGAAAGCCTTGTCACCTACATGTACATGTAATACAAAAACAAAATTAATTATTCTTGTAAGTTTACAAACAATTGTAGGTGTATTATTTAATATTATAACTAATTTAAGAATATATAAAGGGAAATTCATTTTTCATTAACGGTAATATTATTCTTGCATTTAATTATACTTTATTAATATTATTAATACAATTGTCATTCAAATAATTATTTCCTGAATAAATGAGAAATCTTTAAACGCCTCTTAACCTTTATAACAATAAAAATAATATGTATAAACATATTTTCGAGGACAATATTCTCATTATCAATACAATAATTACAACTGAGTACAACAATAGAAAAGTTTAAATTCGTGACATCCAATTTTTATACATTATTGTTTCTTGACTTATGTCCCCAGATACAGAAAGCCGCTACGCATTTAGCAGGCCCAAATTATGCCCAACAAATCGCTCAGTTGCAACTTCAAAGTCAAGCTCAACAAGCACAAGCTCAAGTTGTACGTAACGCACTGCGCGTGAGCACTGCCCCTCGGGCTCAACCCCAGCTGCAGTACCAAAGGGCCTTACAAGGACAGCCGCAGCCCCAGGAAGAAGAACTACAAGAGGATTATAATGTGAGTTATGGAAAGAAGAAATAGGTAGTAGGGGTTCTTCATAAATTTTAACTACTTGTCTTTATTTTCTATTTTTTTCTTCTGTCTATTTTTTCTGATCACGTTCTAAATTTATTGATATCAATTCTTATTTTTTCACTTGTCTTCTTATTCTTTCTTAAAGTAACAATAATTCTTTATTCACAATCATTATAGTGATATGTCGATTCCTAACCTTTTAGAGGTTAAGAAATACGTCATTCCTAACTGTAATGACAATAAAGTAGGCTAACAAATTTTAATAGAGCTGTCAAAAATATTAATAAAATTAAAGGTTATAACTCATTGATTTATTTTGGAAATTATTGATTGTGAATAAAATAATATACATACCACGGTGGGAGTTACATCGCAGCCTCGCGCTGTATCTCACCTCGAGGCTTCGCCTCTCGGTAATATACATGGTGTTCATTTTTAAGTGGCCACCATTGCGATCTCGAGAACTATAAGGGCCAGTTGCATAAAACGTTGTTAGCTGATCATGTGTTTAACTACACATTGAAACCATGGATACGTATGAAAAATACATTGGAAAAGAAGCCTTGTTAAAGTTAACAACGTGATTAAAGTTAACAATGCTTTATGCAACTGAGGCTAAGGGATACGAAGTTGGTTAAATTAGCAAAGTATTTCTATTTTACATGGGTATTTCAATGATAAACTGAAAAAAAAATCAACAAATGGTTCTCAAAATATGGATACTTACCAACTTTTTTTTAATATTTTTTATTTACTCATTCAATAGAGCTCTTTATTCTAAATCCAACGATATATACCTAATTTTCATAACCTTACATAACAAAATTTTTGAAAAAGAAAATAATAGTTTTGAATTAATTCCCCCCAAAATATGATATTGATAAGTGTGCTATGACTAAAAAAGTGAATATACAGTATGTTCAATAAAATTCCTAACTCGGAGTAGGCTTATTCAAAAGTCAATATGTCAAAATTGATCTTGAAATGTAATTTTAAGGAGAAAAAACAATAAAGAAGGATACAGTATATTGACATTCACCGTTTTCTAATTTGTTTCCATTTCTAAAATAAGATTCAAGAAGAAAAACTTAGATGTCAAATTGACATTTAATTAAATATTTTTAAATTGACATACGTTTCTTTTTTCATAGCCTACTCCGAGTTAGGAATTTTTTTGAAAACACTATATTTAAAAAAGAGGAAGTGAACAATTTTTCATTTGAAAGAAGTAGCAATAAACAAAATATTCATTTTTTTCAATCATCTTAATGTCATATTTTGGGGAATTTAATACAAAACTATAAATTTTTCTCAAAACTTTTGTTATGTAAGGTTATGAAATTTATATATCGTTGGATTAAGAGCCCTACTGAATGAGCAAATAAAAAGTGTATGTTTATATTTAAAATAAAAAAATCTGATGTGGACAACACACGACTTCCTTGTACGCAAGACTAATATGAAGTATAGACTCAATTATAAAATTGCACGTATTTGACGTAATTTGACATTAACATCTATTTTGTTATTTTTTGTCCTAATCCATAGCAAGCTTCATTACAAAAACCAAAAAGTATATGTTTTAAATTTACATATCTCGCTTATACAAAGGGCTAATTTAATAATACTTGATGTGCTAGACGCAGAATTTAATTCTCTAAAACTCTTATTTGAAGCATTTATTTCTAAAATCAAAATGAAACCATTTTATTCAAGAAAAACTGTTAACAACTTCAGGTAATATATCACTTCCGGTTAGCCTGTTTTAACCAAAATCTGCTATGTTATTCCAATTGATATAAAAGTCATATACTAAATTTGAAAAGTTTTGGATTATATTTTAATATAGTTTTTCATTATAATCTATTATAGGCTTCAAATAAAGTACCATTTCTGGAAATTATGTAATGACCAAAAAGGGAGGTGCACAACTAGATGTTATAGAAGTCCTAAATACAAAATTTCAACTTTCTACGGCTTACCGTTTTTGAGTTATGCGAGATACATACGCACGTACGCACGTACGTACGTACGTACGTACGTACGTTCGTACGTACGTACAGACGTCACGACGAAATTAGTCAAAATGGATTCAGAGATGGTCAAAATGGATATTTCCGTTGAAATCTGGAAACCGAAATTTTTCGCGATTACAATACTTCCTTTACTTCGTACAAGGAAGTAAAAAGGTTGAATTTTTTTTCAGTTTATCATTGAAATACCCATGTAAAATAGAAATTCTTTGCTATTTTAACCAACTTCGTATCTTTTAATAGTTATCGACATCGCAATGGTGGCCACTTAAAAATTAACACCCTGTATATATAAGCCCTCGGCTGTAATAAAACATATCCCACCTTGGATGTAATATACTATTACCTATTTTCTCTATATAGGCAACTAATAAATTTTGTATATAAAGTATCTATTTTTTGTACATAAATATTTATAATATAGATACAAATAAATAAGTGTATATATTATTTTAGATTAATGTATTCAGCATACATAATAAATGAAAAATAAAAAATTAAAAAGTATGTTTTTAAAAGTAGTTTTCAATGTTTTTCATGGCATTGTCATTAACTCATTGAATTCATTTTATCATTCACAAAAATATCATTTCATTAACACTAATTAAGTGTAACATGTCACCATTTCTAGATAACTAGATCAAGATTTTGCATTTATGTAATTTTGCTGCGATAAGAAATTAGCAACAAGGACAATTATGCAAGGTTGACAAGTATGCAATAATGCAATTCCGTTATTTTAATCTTATTTCAATATATATGGAAAAAAACTACATTCATATTTAAAAATTAGGACAAATGCCTTTCAAATTTAATGATATACAATGATAAAAAATAGATTTTTATTCTTTTTTTAATAATTTGAAATTATATTTTCCGCATTATTAAATGTCTTTAGAAGAAGATAACAAGTTCGAAGAGAGAGATAGTTGAGTATTACCATAACCTATCTTCTCAACGTATTGTTCTGATCAGATTTGACATTTGCTTTGTTTTATTTGTCGTGGTGTTTGACGTTTATATGAGCGATCAGTTTTGTTATAACAATGATTTGTCAGCTGATTATAAATCCTAAAAAAATAATAATATTGAAACACAAAATTATCCAACACCATCTAAATACTGTTTTAAATTCGATCCAAGATGGTATAGAAACTCAACTGTTTCTCTCTTCGAGCTTATTGTCTTTGTCGAAAAACGTCACTTCAGAACTCACTAGATAGCAACCATAAAATTATAAAATCATAAGTCCCCATATAGCATGTATTCTTACAAAACTGATATTTCGGTATACACTTATATCTTCTCCAGAGTCTTCATGCATCCAAAAACAATTTACTACAATAACATGAACATTATCACTTATCACACTTACAAGTTAAGTCTTAGAAATTTTTAAATATAAATTCATGAAGGTATAGTATGACTAGCGAATGAAAGTTGACGTTTAAATTATTTAATAGATGTGGTATCTTTTTAAACCCTAGAAAAGAATAGAATTGTTCGAAGTATTTAGGTATGAAATTTTTGCATAAACCCATTTAAATACTGGACTAGGAAATCACAGATATATATCACTATGTCTTACTTAAAATAGATGGCCGGCAAGGCACCTGAATATCAAAACAGGGGTGCGTTTAAATTATTTTAAACATTTTTCGTTTATGTTGATTATAACAATTCCATGAAATAGGATTATTTTTAATTTCCTGTAACAGTAATTCCGACTTGAGGGTTTTTTACACCTGAGACGAACTAACTAGAATTTGTGGTATGTCTCACTGAAGTATTATGAACTGTTTATTGCTAAGATACGGTGTATATACACATATCTATAACAACCGGGGCATTATATGAGGGCATAATAATTCATTATGCCCTCAATATAATCCGATCATCGTTAATGGACTTTAAACTAGAAATAATATAAACGGTATATAATGAAAATTATTTTCTTTTTAATTATAATTCTTTACAATAATAATAAGGATTAATTACAACAATTAATATAAGAAAACAGCATTGAAAGCACAACACATAAATCATTTTTAATTTAATTATAATACTTAAAATTGATTATGAAAAAGGTCTTAAAAAGCAATTTACTTTCACCACGCATGTAAATAGTAAGTACGTCGAATTGCAGATTGCAATGTTTCGCATTGATTTTTGACGGATGACGGATCACTAATTTTTTCTGGGGACGATTTATTTATTCACGTTTGAATTTGTCTTTGATATTATTTACCACCACATGTGACACATCCAAAGCAGTACAAACTCTCTAAAATGTAATAATATTCAGAAATAAGTACCTAAGAAATAAAGAACTGAGATTGTCATATAAAAACGAACCTCAAAATATACTACTTACATCTTCTACAGACGAGAATGGAATAATTAGGTGAACATTTATGCGTTTTCTTCCTCAAAGTACGCAGAAGCATTCAATTAATTTCTTTACACCGTTTCGATAAAATATCTTCCGAAACATCAAATTCACCCATTCCATTATCCAACGTTGATGTTTTAAAAATAAATAAATGTTGATAATAAATAAAACAATAATAAACAAAACAATTAAACAACATTCTTAGCAACGCCAAAGCTTAAGCATTATTGTAATCAAAATTATTATAAATGAAAACTTATTTCACATATTCTAGTGAGACATAAAATCTTGTATGCACCACGGGCGTTACTAGATGATAATGCCCATCGGACATTTATCCGTCGGGCCAGATGCCCTCGGGCTAGATCCTCGTCGCCCTCCTGCCATTATCATCATCGTAACGTCCTTGGTACATAAAATACTATTAAACATTTTTCGTTTGTTTTGATTATAACAGAATATTTTGACCTTTAAACTATTTAGTAGGTAATTCTATGAAATAGGATTATTTTTAATATCCTCAACAGTTATTCCGACTCGAGGGTTGCTTACATCTGAGACGAACGAACCAGAATTTGCGGTATTAAAATTTTTAAATACATCCCTAAATCCTGTTGCTAAGGTTATTTTAAATGACTTCTAGCATTCCGGTGGTACTGAATACAATTCTAATCTTTCATAACGGAATACATAAGGGTCAGTTTCCTTTCGAATCAAATCACATGGAAAAATTTTCAAAAGAAACCACATCTATTAAATAATTTAAACGTCAACTTTCAATCGCTGGTCGTACTATACACATATTCCTATATAAGTGGTATAAGTATTTATTTTTAAATTAAATTAATTCTTTCTTGCATGTTCATCTTTCATCTGTCATCTTCATCCTCTATCATTTCCTTATTAACATTTCCAGATTAATCGCCGTTTCTTCAAACATTAGAATGTCCTTATAAGGTAAGACTACAAAACACAATAAAACTCTACTATGTTGACATAATGACATTATATATTGCAAAATTAGAGTACTCGCAATAATAATCCTTTTAATTGAAATAATCACTACGTACTACGTCAAACACATAACTTTCTAAAACAACGAAACATTTGGAAACTAAATGCATATAATCACAATCTATTAATTATCACTTGTTTTATCAAGGCGGGCGTTGGTTTCGAAACAAACGCAAGCGCCATGGTAATATGATCTATCTAAAGAGGAAAATGAAAATGTAAGCGGGTTAACGAACGACCTAGGTACCGGGTATGAGACAGTTGAAAGTATGAAACTAGACTAGAAACTAGAGTAGAGTTCCTACCTGTAGAATTGTGCAATTCTGTGGAAATTACCAACATGACAATTTTATTATCTGAGTACTAATTTTCTAATTATTTTAATTACTTCTGGTACTTAAAACAATAATATAAGCAACCACAAATACCTATATCGCCTATTAAACTAGAGATTGGATTTTTTGTAACTACAAAATTTAAACCGGAAAAACATTTATGTTGAAAAAGATTTAAAATAGTTTTTGCATAGCGTTTTTCCGAAAGACGTATACGCTAACGCCTAGGTTGCTTAGCAATATCGTATTTGTTACTTGTCGTACGTGAAATTTACGCCAGTCGAAGGTAAAATACAGGCCAGTTGACGTACATAATAACTAACCTAATAGGCACAGAATTTATTTTAAAATGTCAGAATCTTTTTGTTTCGAACTGTCATAAAAATTCGATATTTTCCTATTTATTCCATAAATTGGGTAAAATGTTCAAAATTGGAAGAATTTACCATCGACAGTAATTTGAGATTGCTAAGAGATGTGACAGAGATGAACCTTTACGAAAATTAGTATAGGTAGTTGGAACATCATTAAAAGTAACCTTTTTTACCTCCCGCAACCCTTGGTAAGGGAGGTATCGGGATCATGCTAAAAATCGCATATCGAGATTTTGGTAAATGACCACGTTTTAAAGTCCCTAGAATACAATTTTAATATTTTCACGATGAAGTATGTGTGTATGTGTGTGGATCCTCCACTCTATCATTCAGAAAATTTTGAAACCTTGTATTTCGAACTTTTTCTATAATGGAAAGAGCTCATTAGATATTGGTGAAAATCGGATAACCGGAAATGGCACTTTACAAGAAGCTCAAAATAGTTTTTTTTTTCGAAAAATACCTTTAAATGTTATTTTTTCGAGATTAATGTTATTATAAAAAATAAAGATTATTAAATTTTCTATAGATGTGCATTAATACTTTTTCTATATATTTTATGGATAAATTAATAAAATTATCTATAATTTAAATCCCATAGCATACGCTTTAAACAAACAAAACGCAGTTATTCAAATGTATGTAACTGACAGATAAATGTCACTATCAAAGAACTAGTCATTTCAAAATAATATTAGAAACGTTTTAAAAAGAAAAATGTAAATAGAACAATAGAAAAGGAATTGAATATAGTTTCCAGCATAAGTAAATGAGTAGGTATGTATTGAGATTAATAAAAATTAACGATTCACAAAAATGTTTAAGCTAATCCTCATTTTTGGATTAGTGAATTCTATTCTACCCCGGTATTTAAAATTTAATCTTCATTTTATTATAGCTCCGGTGGTTCAATGGTTAGAGCAACACGTCATGTTATTGGTGCCCTCGGGGCTCTGGGTTCGAATCCCACTAAGGCATGGATGTGTGTGAATGTGTACTCACTCTGTAATTGGGATTTAATCCTGTTGAGGGGTTCAAAAAAAGATAGTTACTTGGATTAGATTAGACTATATTTTAAGAAATAAACTGTCAAAATTAGAGTAAAATTCGCTAATCCAAAAATAAGGATTAACTTAATCTTTTTTGTGACTCGGGCTGTAAATGGCGAGAGGTATTGTGTTGGCCACACCAGATTTTTTAGTTAGCGTCCCTATTATGTCTAGTTCATACACCGTCCCAATACGTTCTAGTTTAGCACTTTTTAAATTATATTATAGAAAATATAATTACAGAAAATAATTTAAAATGTACGCCACTGGAAAGTGAGAAAAACTTCCCAACAGTGACATATATGCACCATTGCAATACAAGTGTAAAACAAGTTGTGAAAGTAAACTGGTTCAAGTATACTCTGCAAATACGTAAATACAAGACAACTGAAAGTGTTAAAAACATTTCCTGATTCCATCATAATCTGCACTTTGCACTCACTTTTCACCTGACATCAGATCAGATCAGATCACAGATCACTTTCACTGTAGGAAATTACAGTGACCACTTTTATTTATTTATTTATTTTTTGTAAGAGATAGTCTTTTTTCGAAGGTCAATAGCCAATGTTAAACGATTTCCTTTTAAATTATAATTAATTCTGAATATAATTAACGTTAAATGTTGTAAATCGAAAGTGCGTATAATGCGTGAAAGAGTTTGTTTACTGGATTAGAAAATTATAATTTATTTTGCAGACTAGCTAACTTTTGACACTTGAAAAATAGTAATTTGCATAATTTCTAATTTCTCTCGCGTGGTCATTTATTAAGAAATTATGGTTTAAATTAACATTTTTCTATACAGGGTGTTATTTAAGTAAGTGTACAACTGACAATTACGTTATAGTGCCTCCAGTTGCCAGGATCTGTTTATAAACAGTTTTTATACAATGTAACACGAGGTGGGACAAGGTTCTGATAGTGGTGCTCTTACTGGTTTTCTGATAATCAGCCGTATTCATAAGGTTTGTTCGAACCGTCAGTTCTAGTCAGTTCGGAACTGTTCCAGAATTAGAAGTTCTGCGCATGGCATGTAGAAAAACAAATTCTGAACTGTTCTCACTTGGCCAGGTTCGAACGCTCGCATAGATTTAAATTTGGCGGTGCAATATGTAATTTGGCACATGCATTTGTTTTGACTTTTGAATAACCTAAAATTATTTTTAAAAATGAGTGGTCATGAAGAAGGTATGCATAATGAAATAATAAATTGTTATTAAGTAATTATATATTATATTTTCAGGTGTAATTATTGTGCATACCCCACAAAAGGAGTATAAAGAATGGACAACAAATTTAATTTGTTCTTGTGTAACTTATAAGCTTATTTTTTTATAGAATTTTTTGTTTTTTATATTTATCTAGCGTACAATACAATTTCATTTTTTGTTTCATAATAAGAGTTTAATTTTATTTCAACAAAATCTAATTTTATTTTAAATATTTAAAATTCCTTAACATACTAGCTTAAAATAATAATAATAATAATCATAATCATAATAATTAATAATAATAAATAAAATATATCATCACGGCTTATTACCCATTATAATAATAATAATAATAATAATAATAATAATAATAATAATAATAATAATAATAATAATAATAATAATAATGATAATGATAATAATAATGATAATAATAATATTGTGATACAAAAACACAAACAAAAGTTAATTATCTCTTCTATTAAACAGCAGTTCTGCTATATAATTTCTTCTGGCTGCACCATCCCTATCATCATTTATTTTATTATAGTTTTTCGAGTGTAAATCCTAATAAAATATCATTCAACATTGATAATAAATTAATGACATTACACAAAAAACTTACCTTAAGAAAAATAAATAACAATAAAAAATGAAGGAAACTAGTACATTAATCTAGCTATTATTTCCTAGCATTCAAGCTTCGGCTTCTAAATCTCAACAAAATTCCTATACTTTTCATTGCGCATACTCAGAATTTGAAATACCTGCTCTCTAGCAAGAACTGGTAGAACCGTTCCATGAGAATTTGAATTTAAAATTCAACACGTCCGAACGCTGAACTGATAGTTCTCAGAATTTCGAATTTAAGAACTACGGGGTACGAACGCTGTTAAGTGAAATGCGCAGGCTCACTAGTTCGCGAACTGCTTAGAACTGACGGTTCGAACTAACCTATATTTTGACTTGGTTTTCCTTATTCATATAACGGTTGACAGATCTAATTTAAACCTAGTCTAATATTTAGACCACATCAACCCCTAGTTTAAACTAGGTCTAGTCTTTGTAATGAATGCAGTGTGCTTATAAAAAATTGCATTCGCAAGATATATGAAATTTTTATTAATTGTCAAATTTACAATTATGATATTAAATTAATAAAATTCAAGATATTCCAAATATTTTTACACACATCAATGATGTTGAAGATAAAAAAAAGATCACATGTCAGTGTTGCAGATACATTTTTAAGTAAATTTGATATAATTGAAATGTGTATTTCATTTTAGAGAATAAAACAAGAGACAGAGAAACAGATGATAAAGATTATGCTGAAGTAAATAATGCTAAAATTAACAAAGCGGGGAATTTATTTAGACAAAATTGCAATAGGGCGCGAGCAGACACGTGACTCGACGACCTTGAAGTGCTTGGAATCAGCTGATTTGTTTGTGCTTGTCATTTTGACAAGAACAGTGTCACTTTGACAAGACCAATGTTTTGATTTATTTAAATTTTGAACTGTTGAAAAGTTATTATTTTTAATTTCATGTGTTTTACAGCCTGACAGTTTTATAATAATAACATTTTAGCAGTTCAAAATCAAAATACCTCAAAACATTGGTCTTGTCAAAGTGACATTGATGTTGTCAAAATGACATGCGTACACAAATCAGCTGATTCCATGCACGTCAAGGACGCTCGAGTCACGTGTCTGCTCGCGCCCTATAAACCCGGGAACGAGAACTCTCCTAACCTCACTTTTAGGTGTCAAATATTTTTATAAAAAATCTAGTCCATCTACTCTACTAAATTATTTCTTTAGGCAATTTCATTTATTAAATTTGTGTATTTTAATTTATACATTTTTTTCTTCCCATTTTTCTTCATATAGGTATGTATACACATACATATATGAATACAGACTTCTAAATTTATTGCTGTGGCACGTACTATTCTTATTTTAGATAATATTATATTACTTTTTACAATGACAACTAAATGACATTTGAAAATATTCGAAAATTTATGTCTGAAGCTTACTTCATATTCATCGCAGACCATGTCCAGATGGATACAAGGACTAAACTCGATCTACGTAGACTAGGTTTAAACTGGGTCTAAAATTGCCTATGAATAGGTTCAGGGTGGTCTAAGTTAGACCTAGTTTAAACTCATTATACGTAAACCTAGTTTAAACCAGGTCTATCTCAATTACTATGAATACGGCTGTATGACTTTGAACTTTTCACTAACTGGTGGTCGACGATGATAGACAACCACTTTAATAATAATAATAATCTATTTCAGAGCAACCCTTCCTACCAATTTGGTTTCGATGTAAAAGACGATCTTTACACCAACTACCAAAACCGAAAAGAACAGCGTGAAGGAGACAAAATTACTGGAAGTTATTCTGTGGTTGATTCAGATGGCTTCATCAGAACTGTTACTTATACTGCTGATCCCAAACAAGGATTCAAAGCTGAAGTATGCGACATTAAACATAGTCAAAAATAAAGAAAATGTAAATCGAATGTTGTTTATAGGTTACTAGGCAACCAACTGATATCGTGGTGAAAATACCTCAACCTCAGTCACAATATCCGCATCAAACTAATGAACCACAGTATCAACAAGTGAGACAACAACCCCAATATGAGGTAGGCAACAAAATACAGAATATTTAAAAATCATACTTAACTCGATTCACAATATTTCAATCTCTTTTTGGCAAAATTAGTGACATTGACAGATGTAAACAACTTTAAGTCAGTAGGCGCAGTAAACTTGAAGGTACGACGTCACACAAAATTAATTGAATTTAAAAAATATATATTTTAAAAACTATACACATTTGGAAAGTGTAACAAACGCTAAAATTCATCATTTTTACCTTCTGCCACCTTTAGGTAAGCAAGGTACTGTCTTTGGTAAAAAAATTCGTTGGTGAGTTTTTGATGAATAAGCACGTCCCTAGAATACGATTTTACTATTATTACGATGATGTCTGTATGTGTGTGTATGTATGTATGTCTGTATGTGTGTGTATGTATGTGTGTCTCTGTGTGACAAAATTTTCGCCTGCGATAACTCTAATACTACAATTCCAAAAATTCGTTACAACCATATGAAGAGCTGATTAGATTTTGGTTATAATTGGTCAACCGGAAGTACCCTAATTTGAGTATTTTAACAGTTTTCCTTGAAAAAACGATGTTTTATCACATTTAATGTTATTTATTAGGTATGTTCTATTGGTGTCAGAAATCTTCCTACTTCTTCTAGTAGAACATCAATGGTCGTTCTTTTGCGTCAAAAAAATCGAAATATTCCTACGAATCATTCCAACTTCAGAGTTGGAAGCGTTGGTAGGAAGATATATAGAGTGGAGATAAATTCAAAATATTACTAGCCGACTGTCGCGCGTACATTTCTGTCACATTTATGAATGTTTAGAGTAGACTGTGCTCAACAAAAATATCTCCTTTACGTTTTTATTATTTAATATATTTTTATATAATTATAATCTTTGTAATATTTGCATAAAAACATTTTGAAGAACCAAAATAAACATACAAAGTTATCTTTAGTTGTTAACTTACAATAACACATAACCATTGCCACTGTTCTATTATATTTATTTTTTTACTTGACAGCCCTTGACAGTTTTTTGCTACTGAGCATTCTATTGCTTTAAGAATATTCTTATTCTAGTAGGAATATTTCTGACACCGATAGAACGTACCTATTATAAATACTAAATAATATTTTATTCTCTATACGATTTGAATGCATTTTATACTTCATATTAAATGGATATAGAGTTAAAAAATTATAAAGCAATTAAATATCTTATATTAGCCAGCTATGCTATAACTCTGAAAACAACTGCTATATTAAGAAAATTCTGATTGAAAGGTGTCAGTGTCAAGTGCAATTGACAGTATGTTTGTGTTATAATTTTACTGGAAATATAGGATCTTTTGCTAGGAACTTTCTGTATGGAATTTATATAAAATACACACAACTGCCTTAAGGTAATGTAGAAGAAATAGAATATTTTGCAAGGAACTTTATATATGACATTTATACAAAATATATAGAACTGACGGAAGGTAATGTGCTGGGCACATTATATTTTTTTAAATCTTTCAGAAAAAAATAAATTGAATAATGAGTACGGGACCCCATTGTGCTTGGTATATTTATTAGAATACAGAATAGTTTTGAAGCACTATAAACATGAATGGGAAAAAAACTCGTCTGAGAGTAATGAATTAAAAATAAATATTTGAAGAACATGTATATTTTTTAAACATTACTCTTTGATCTCTTATTTGAATATGTTTACAAGCATCAAATTTTATTACCTTATGTAATGTAAAACTCAAGCCAAACATTGTAAATGTTATACATTGTACTCAAAATGTATATTCTAATAAAATTTTAATATCCAGGTGGCTGGTGCTCAAACCCTATCTGACCAGGGAAAACAACAGCAACAACAACAACAACAACAACAACAACAACATCAACAACAGCAACAGCAACAGCGTATCATCTACCAGTACCAGTAAATTAAAGTAAAATCACTATTTATAAAATCACCTGTTACCATTAAGACATATTAGGAATAAAATTATAAGTAGATATGTAAAAAGATTTTAACTTTTTGTACTGATCATAAGTTTTAAATAAATTATATATTTTGTAAAATATTTTTTACAAGCCGTCATACTCACTTGATTTGGCAAAGTGCGACTTTTGACTTAACATTACGGAATAGAAGGTTTTAGTTTATGCAATATGAAAGTATTAATACATACATACATACATACATACATACATAAAACCACGCATTTCCCACTTAGGCCCACTTTTACAATTGATGCATATACTATGGTATAGCTATCGAAGGTATAACTTTATCCTAGTAATTATACCTTCGATAAACAAGACTGTCTTTTACAATGCATTTTTTTCTGTCAGATAGTTATACCAAGAATTACGTTAAATCACTTTAGGTTGGTACTGACACAATAAAATTATCTTCTTGTTAGACTATTTTTCTTCAATAGTATTATTATTTCTACCTTCTAATTTGCATTTTTCACGATGTTAGATGATATAAATGATGATATTTTTGATTCTGACAGTGATGATGGAATGCTTGATTCACATCTGTCAAACGTATACATAACACATACACTATTATTCACGAAAGATGACTATTCAAGGTCATTTGTGAGCCGTCTGATATAATATTAATTGCAGATAACTTCATTGCATTTCGTTTGCATAGGCGTGCAACATGAAATATTTATGGACACATTTTACCTGAAAAAATTAGAATAATTCATTTGAAAATTATGTTTCTTTCTAAATAATGCCTTTCTGAAAGATTTATGTTCTTCACTTATGTTTTTGCAAAATACAAAAACATAGACCTAACTTATAAACCAATGAAGAATAATTTGATTTAAACGTTAACGCCACTGGGTAAATATTAACACAGAGGGCAGTGCAGTAGATAATTAGGTATCTGTAATTCTACGACATATGTCATTATTATTTATAGTGTGTTAGAAAGTAATGGCAGTATTTACGTATATCTGTCACACCACCTAAATTAAATAGACATAGGTCAAATAATCTTTCTCTTTCTAATACAAAAAGTTGCTAAGCTACTGCTTGAAAGTGTTGTGTATTATTTCTTCGAACAAATGACCTTGAACAGTCATCTTTCGTGAATAATAGTGTAGTTTGTGTTTACGTGGTATCCATAAGAACAAGGGATAAAGTTATCCGAGGTTTATACGACCGGTTTCCATGGGATAAGAAATACTGGTGTTTATTCTATCTGCGGTTTATCCGAGGTTTGTAAAATACAATTTTCAATTTTATACCTGGTATAGCTAATCTAATGATTGTAAAAGTGGCCCTTAGTGAGTTAGCACAAACCCGAAACTATAATAATATCAACCACAAAAATAATCACTCTCTTTTTCAACAACATTCTTACTAACCTGACATCATACAACAATTATTCCTCTCTTAACATATTACAGTGACTAATTTTCGGTAGCGAAATACCGCAACCGGACCACAGTAATAGTTACGAAACAACCATCCTTTGCCACACATTCCTATCTAAGCACACCTCTTTCGCCTCGGCCACATTCATAATCGCATTCATACACGCTCTTCTTCTCTTCTCACTCGGAAACTTTCTCTCTTTTAGTACCTTATCAATCACATCCATCCACTTACACACTGGACGGCCACGCAATCGAACACCGTTAATTTCACCAAGATATATATATATGCTTTACAAGCCGTTCACTCTTCATTCTCTCCACATGACCAAATTATCTCAACTGGCTCATTCCTACTCTCTTAACAAAAAAAAAAATCTGATGTGACCAGCACATTACCTTCCGTCAGTTCTATGTATTTTGTACAAATTTCATACGGAAAGTTCCTTGCTAAATATTCTATTTCTTGTACATTACTTTTATTTTTATTTTATGCAAATTTCATACAGAAAATTTATGTCTTAAATTATTATTTTGTGACGTTTTCTATATACAGTGTAATGTATCTGCAGAAATAAAAGATTTATTATTACTATTTCTTGTACATTACCTTAAAGCAGTTGTATGTATTTTATACAAATTCCGCATACAGAAAGCAAAAGATCCTATATTTCCAGTAAAATTATAAGACACACACTATGTCAATTTCACTTGACACTGACATCTTTCAATCAGAATTTTCTTAAAATAGTAGCTGTTTTCAAAGCTATAGCTACTTTATGAAATTTAATTTCTTTATAATTTTTTAACATTATATCCATTTAATATTAAGTATAAAATGCAGTCAAATCGTATAGAGAATAAAATATTCTTTAATATTTATAATAACATTAAATGTGAAAAAATGATATTTAATATAGTTTTTTCAAGAAAAACTGTTAAAATCTTCAAATGATGGTACTTCCGGTTGACCAATTGTAACCAATATCTAATCAGCTCTTCATATGGATGTAACGTAGAAGTATACGAAAAAATTATAATTTTTGAAACTGTAGTATTAGAGTTATCGCAGACGAAAATTTTGTTACACACACACACACACACACATACAGACATCATCGTAAAAATAGTAAATTCTTATTCTAGGGACCCTAAAACGTGCTTATTGATTAAAAACTCATCATCGAATTTTTTGACCAAAGACAATACCTTCCTTACCTAAAGGTGACGGAAGGTAAAAAACAATACATTCTTCATACACCAAATTATTCCTCACGCGATCTCGTCTTACATATCCACATACACCACGTAAATACCTCATTCCCACGGCAGTCACTCTCTTTTTATGCTTTCCCGTCCATGCCCAACATTCGCTTCCATACATCAAAGCAGGCACTAGCACTTCATTATACACACTTAACCGAACTTCTCTAGATAGGTTTACGTTTCGAGCAAACGTACCCAGAGCACCCATTACCTTACACCCCGCACTCACTCTCCTTTCAATTAAGTATTAATAAAATTAAATTACTCGATTCTGTCTAGGTATACACCAAATCTTTGTTTGAAATATAATAGGATTATTTGGACTATTAATGTCCTTGGCCTGCCAAAAAAGGTTTACCATCTGTATTGTAAATAACTATAAAAAATGTCTACATATCAGTAGCGTAACTAGCAGTGTGCAAGGTCGCCCGGCGACTTTAGAGGCCCCTTAGTTCTTGAGATGTTTCAAAAAATTAAATATGTATTACCTACTGTACTTCAAAATTAATATACCTATGTCACAGTACATTATTTTTTTTTTACAATAAAAGTAGGTAGTGGAATAATGTGCACATTGTCAGTAAATAATTTCAGCTTAATATGTTAGCCAGAGGAGATACTATACACAATTAACTGATTTCACATGTTAATCTCCCATCTGTCGGTCGGCCTAAAGGCCCATTCAGAATAAAAAAATTAGAAGTAGTGTAAGAATTGGTGGCATCGGTAGCGTAAGAAATTTATAGTAAATAGCTATTTGTGTATTAAGAGCGCAAAATGGGACATTGTCGATTGAGAGGTTGTTGCCCCGCGACGCAGGAGCGAGGCATTCTCCCGAAATCGACAATGTCCATTTGCGCTAGAAACACACACAAGATTTTTTCTACAGTCGCCACAATGGGGTCCTCCACCATAACAAAAATTTATTTTTACTTATCGGTATTTTCCATTCTTCTTGAGCTATTGCTTCAATCTAATCTAAGCATTTTATATTTTCGTTTTTGTAAATTTTCACAGCAGTGCGGCATTTTGTTTGGTTATATAATTGGGTAATGTGTAACTTCAGTGTCATTAATTCCTGACTAAACGTTTCCATTAAGAATGTGGCCAAGTAACATTTCTCAACATTGTATAGTTAGAAATTTGAGGAGCGAGCGTTTTTTCTACTTTGTCGCTCTAGAGCGGCAAAGTGACATTTTGCGTTGACAAGAGGCGCTCTCTTTGCTATTTTGTATATAGACTGTAGAAAAAATTATTTCCGTTCACAATGAAAAATTATTGAAATTATAGTTTCTAGGAATTTTTTTATTATAAATTACTAGAGTGCAAGGTTGACAGTTATAGCTATCATTTTATTTTTGCACAAAAAGCAACTGACATAGATGATGACTTATTAATTACACTTATCCACAAACACTCCATTGTGTGAGATAAGCGAAGAGATTAAGGGAATTTAAAATTATTTCAAAAAAAGAAAATGCGTGGGCATAAATTGCTTTTGAAAGTTACGTGTTCACTTTGAATTGTGCAAAGTTTATTAATATGTCTGTTTGTTTATGTAGCGCAACATCTGAGGCAAACCACAAAATGATCCTTTTTCTATTGCTCATTTTATTTGATGAAATCAGAAATCAGAAGTCAATAAACGTCAAAACCGTCAAAAAAATTAAGCGGTAGCGGCTGGCAACGTAGAAGTTTGGAGTTTGCAAACTCCTACCGCTGCCGTTGCCACTGCGCTACAACTAATTTTCTTAATTTTTGGATATGAACGAATACATTTGCTATAACGCATTCAATATTTTACCCAGGCCACTACCAATCCCACTAATTCTACCGCTACGTTAATTTTTTTGTTGTGAATGATACTTAAGACACCCGGTATAAATTATAAATAATGTTTTTTATTTATTTTGTATTGTAAATACGTGATAAATAAATACATTATTAAAAAATAGGCTCACATAAATAATACACTTTAGTTTTACCTATAGGACCCCATAAGAATTGTTTGCATGCACGTGGCCTCCGTTTATCTTAGTTACGCAACTGACATTTTTATGATTTCCCTTTTAAATTTCATCCATAAAATAAATATTCAAACAACTTCTTTATACAATTATGACATGTCCACATACAATATCATTCAATTTGATTACTTTACGAAGTATATAGATGTATATAAGGCACATACATCAACCATTCGATAGCTGATCACGCGCCTCTGTGATTTTGTTCGTTAGAGCGTTGGTTGAAGGTTATTCCTTAATCAACGGCTGTAGTAACCAAAGATTTTAACCATGGGTATCGAAAAAGATGCTACTTTTTTGACGACTACAAATTTTTCTCTTATTTTAATAACAACTTCATTGGTATTATGGTTTACCCATTGGTATTTATCCAGAAAACATTTGGTGAAGTTGGCACAAAAATTACCAGGACCACCAGGGTTACCAATTATTGGGAATGCATGGGATTTACGTGGTGACTCGCCAGGTAAGTATTTTTGTTCTATTTTTACTATTTTTTATATTTTCGTACGTTCACATTTAAAAAAAATCAAATACAGAATGTTACACTACTTGGGGTACAAATTTTAAAATCATATAATACTGGCCAAAATGATTAAAAAAAACATGGGTCCGATCTTTAATAGTTTCCGATATATAAGGCAGAGAAAAATGAGATTTTACCGAGTTTACCTCTGCTATCTCGAAAACTATAAGAGTTACGACTTCGATTAAATTAGACTTTTTGTTTACCTTAGAAAGGTAATCTCAGATGTGCATTATAGTTTATTATTTATTTATTGTCTATCTACTGTCATAGACAAAATTTTGTTCAATCACTATCTTTGTCAGTTTTTCTTCGATTCTAATATAAAATGGCATCTTTCTTGGAAACAGCTGAAGATCAGACCTTTGTTGATTAAGCTATGCTTTTTTTTACTAATGTTAGTACTATATGCCCTTAAAGTTTGTATCCGACGCTGTGAAACACCCTGTATATTAATAATTGTGAATAAAATAGTATACACATTTTACGTGAATGCTTATTCCAACCTCGCGCTCATCATAGCGTAGATCCATAGATACATCTTTGAAAATTTATTTTAGATTAAACATTTAAGATACTGTTAGATGAAAACAAAAAAAAAGGCATACCGAATGGCGCAGGAAATTCGTTACATAGGCATTTAACATGGTAAAACAGTTTTTCCTTGTGCATTGCCCCCCAAATTATTTTAGAAAAAAATTCTTCAAATAAAAGTTGTAGAGCATAGAATTATACTTATAAATTAGTAAACAAAATTCATTTCGTATGTTTAGTAACTCTAGAAATTAAATATGAAATTTTTAAATTTTAATTTAATACCGCTAGCCGTGGAATTAAATCAAAAAGATAAACAAATGATTGATGTTTCAACTGTCAAGTATTGAAACTTTTTCAGACAAATCTTACATTTATTATGCTTTTTGTTTTAATTCCATGGCTATCGCTATTTTCGACATTTTCATATCAAATTTCTGCCGTTACAAAGCATGCAAAATAATTTGAGAAGCAACGCGCAAGGAAAAACTGTTTTCTCATGTTAAATGCCTATATATGTAACGGATTTCGAGCGCCACCCGGTATATTATGTACATAATGGGATATGTTATCATATTTGAATTTCAATATATGTATCACTATAATAAAAACTAAACACTAGTTCGAAATAATTTGTTATTAGCAATTTAATGTTTTGGAGAAGGGATATATGCCGTTAGCATGTTACAAACGTGGAAGAAGACAGATAGACTGAGGGAAGGAAAAAGACAGTTATAGATCAGCCTATCCGCGTAGTGATTATGTTGTGGTAGGTGTGGCAGGGTTTCCCTCTGTCTAACCGTCTTATTCCACGCTTCTACCATGATCATGTCACAAATCCCTTCCCCAAATAATACGGGTATTTTATTTTTGTCTAGTATCATATTATGTAAAAATAAAAAATTGGTCACATACCCCATTCTTAATTTTTTTTGTAGATGTATTCAGTGCCTTTGATAAATTCAGCAAACAACATAGAGATTTATTCAGACTTTGGGTAGGACCGCGCTTATTGGTATTCTTAAAGAAACCCGAAGACATTGAATTAATTTTAAGCAGCAATGTACATCTTGATAAGTCGCCAGAATATAATGCCCTTAGACCGTGGTTGGGTAATGGATTACTCACTAGCACAGGTAAATAAGAAGAAATTACATTTTTTCAGTTCAAAACACGTGTAAAATGTGAATAATTTTATATTGCAAATTGTAGGAGATATATGGCGAGCTCACCGAAAACTAATAGCACCAACATTCCATATAAACATTCTCAAATCATTTGTAGATTTGATGAACAAAAACAGTCAGATAACAGTTGAAAAACTGAAACAGTTTGGGACAGAAACTTTCGATTGTCATGAATATATGTGCGAAGCTACAGTTGACATTCTTATGGGTAAGTAAAGTAGTCAGAATAATTGACTGTCGGGGGATTGAATGGATTTCCTGCCTACTCTGTATAATATAATAATCTTAGGCTGGTTTCACACTGGGCGGTTTTTTCCGCGGCGGTAAATTGGCCGTCGCCGCCTACAGAATTTGATGTGTCGCTTATTAACGGTAAAAGTGCAGCCGCTCGCGTTGGTGACTTTGCCAATTGACTAGTTATTGAATTGGGTAAATTTAAAATGAATCGTCAAGAAATTCTCGCTTTATGGTTATACCGTCGACGGAGAAATAGGAAAAGAAAAAATTGCCTTATTTGGATCCATCAAATCAACCAAAAGAGAAGAGAATTTGGAGCTTTTAATACATTATTTGAAGATTTGAGGAATGACGACACCAAGTTTTTTAATTATTTTCGTATCTGTTTTGTCATTTGATGAAGAAGATCGTTATCTACGTCACTCATTTTTCGATTTTGTACTCTTTTCAAAATAAAAATGTGTACTACCAACACATGCAAGCGGCGAGAAATTCGCTGAATGTGTAAGCGCCCATTTGCTCACATGTGCCACTGTCTAGGCGGCGACGGCAAAACTACCGTCAGCGTCAGTGGTAGTAGGCGGCAGCATAGCTACCGCCAACGGCAAATCTACCGCGCGGCTTTTCTTCCGCCCAGTATGCAAACTCCCATTTGATTCTTCTTACCACTGAAGGAACGACGGCGACGATCAATTTACCGCCGCGGTAAAAACCGCCTAGTGTGTAACCGGCCTTATTGTTCCTTTAACATGTTTTTCCAAAAATAATTCAGCGGAAACAACCTTTCAATTTGATTGAAAAGTTAAGGACTACTAAACGTGACTGATTGCTTACATTTATTGATTAGATTCATTCTACTTTTATTTATCATTGATTTAGTATCAGAAAAACCCATATATTTTGCGGTGCAGTTAAATAATGACTGCTAATATGTTTTGAAATTACATATGACACCTGTCAATTTGACACTACATTGTGCCGTCACATCCCGCTAGACCGCAGAGGCGTTTTTTATTCAGAGCGGTTACCTCCGGTTACATGAGCCGTGTTCCTTCGGGCTGTGATTCGTGATCTAAATAATAAAAGTGATAATGATTAAGAAGAATATTAGCCGTGTTCCTTCGGGCTGTGATTATGATTTTGTGAATCCTGATTAATATAATCGTGATTCTTTTGAAACAGGATTTAAAAATTATATCAAGAAAACAACACAATCTAGTGTCAAATGTCAATGTCATATGCAGACTTATGCAAACTATTCTACTTTATTCTATAAATAATCAACTGTCAAGTATTAGAGTCAGAATTAAAAATGGATTATATTGAAGTAAAAAATAATGTTCTTGGTAAGGAATATGAAGTATGTTTATTTTAAACAAATCTTTATGTGGTTCATTACACGCTTTTGTAGAAAAATCTTATTTCCCTTAATGCCACAAACCCCACATTCGTAAATTTCTACGCTCGAAATAGTATATTTTCAATTTGTTCTGAATTGAATCCATGTGAATCACTCAAAAAGGTTGATTCTGAAGGGAAGGGGGAAGGTTGCTTAGTGATCACAAAAATAGTAAGTGAGGATAACGAATAGGAAACGTGAAAACATTATTCTTCTTAATCATGATTACTTTTATCATTTAGATTGCGAATCACAGCCCGAAGGAACATGGCTAATGTTATTACGTTTCCTATTCGTTATCCCCACTTTCTCATTTTGTGATCACTAGACAACCTTCCCGCTTCCCTTCAAAATCAACCTTTTTGAGTGATTCACATGGATTCAGTTCAGAACAAATTGAAAATATACTATTTCGAGCGTAGAAATTTACGAATGTGGGGTTTGTGGCATCAAGGGAAATAAGATTTTTCTACAAAAGCGCAGTTGATTATTTATAAAAAAAGTAGGATAGTTTGCATTAGTCTGCATATGACATTGACATTTGACACTAGATTGTGTTGTTTTTTTGCTATAACTTTTAAATCCTGTTTCAAAAGGATCACGATTAAATTAATCAGGATTCACAAAATCACAATCACAACCCGAAGGAACACGGCTATGATAACCGCATTTTATTGAACATCCTGGTTACTTGCGGTCACGTCAAACATGTAACCGCGGTTTGTCGGACGGTTTCATGTCAGGTTACTATAGCTATCTTTTCCTTTTCCCAGTTTTCAGTAAAAGTAAAAATGGAATCTGTGACATTGTTTGTCAACGGATTTTGTATTACATCATTACGCTTTAAATTAAATGTATAACACTTTGAACAAGATAAATAGTTCACAAATATCAAATAATTAATTTGAGAGGAACGTCTGTAGTAACCGGGCATAATTTATTTACACCGGTTACGCGCGGGCAACTATATGTAACCCGGTTACTTTAGTAAAAATATGGTGTGGCCAACACAATACTTCCCGCCATTTACAACCCGAGTCACAAAATGGTGAAGTTAATGTTAATCCTTATTTTTGGATTAGCGAATTTTTTCTAATTTTTACAGTTTATTTCTTCAAAAATAGCCTAATCTAATCCAAGTAACTCCCATCTTTTTAAACCCCTTAACAGGATTAAATCGCAATTATAGAGTGGGTTCACATTCATACACATCTATTCCTTAGTGGGATTCGAACCCAGAGCCCCGAGGGGACTCATGACATGAGGCGTTGCTCTAACCATTGAGCCACCGGAGCTATTATAAAATGTAGATTAAATTTTAAATACCGGGATAGAATAGAATTCACTAATCCAAAAATGAGGAATAGCTAAACATTTTTGTGAATCGTTAATTTTTATTAATCTAAATACATACCTACATATTTACTTATGCTGGAAACTGTATCGAAACATTTTTTTTTAAATTCTAGAAACTGTAATGGGTGTGAGAGATGCAACGGAACCCAACGAATCCTTAAATTACGCTTCTTCTGTGATGAAACTAAACGATATTCTACATTTGAGACATATGAAACCCTGGCTGAAACCGCAAATATTATTCGATTTAACGGAACACTCCAAAAAACAATTTAACTTCTTAGAAATTGTACATGGTCTTAGAAATAAGATTATGAACTATAAACAGAATGAATATAAAAACTTCAAAGTTGATGGAACTGTAACAAAGGGGAAAGATGAACAAGAAAAAGAGGAAAAGACTAATGGATCAATTCCCAATGGAAAAAGTGGAAGATATGTAGAAGATTTGGATTTGCAAGATTTTTCGGGATCAAAGAAACGAAAACCATTTTTGGATTCTTTAATGGAATCCATGAAAATTGGAAAAGATATTAACGAAAAAGAAGTTAGAGAACAAATAGACACCATCTTATTCGAAGTAAGTTTGACATTATATTTTTGCTTACCGCCCCTCCAAAGAAGTTTTTAGCGACATACACAATATTGTTGGATATTAAGCAAATTCTTTGATATTGACAGTAATTTGTTTCAGGGTCACGATACCACTGGAGCAGGCAGTAGTTTCTTCCTGACCCTTATGGGAATCTATCAAGATGTACAAGATAAAATTATGGAAGAATTGTACGATATATTTGGAAATTCAGACCGTCTTCCTACATTCGCGGATACAAATGAAATGAAATTTTTGGAGAGATGTATTTTGGAAACATTTAGATTATACCCTCCCGTACCAATCATTGCTAGAGAACTACAACAAGATCTAAAACTTGGTGAGAAATAGTTATTTAAGTCAGAGGCGCTTCCTCTATTAGGTCAATGACCTCCCAAATTTATCAAAGCAGAAAAGCAAACAATAATAAAATATTTTGAATTTAATAATTTTTAATAAAGTCTTTCGTGTCGTCTTGCACACCATTGTATGGGCTACTTGCGTTTTTTATTTAATATTTTTGAAGATACGATAAAAACTTGCTACCCACATTTTTCTTTTGGCAAAATTTTCATTAATTAAAGCAATAACATCGGTACGTCCAATAGCAACGGCATGTGCGGGTAATTTAAACATGACAGATATTCTGTTTGACGTTTAAATAATAGTTTGGAGGTTTATATTTTCGTTTGTCATTTTAATCTTGTACGAGTATAAGCTAAGTTAAAATCCTGCTTAACGAAAAGTTAGTAAAAGTAACAAAAAACACACAAATTGTAAATAATAAAGAAGAGAGACGGTGACAGAATAATGGACTGTCAAAATCAAATTAAAATCGCACTCGCTCGCCATCTACAGGTTACATTCTTAAATATGCATCCCTTTTTCCAGTTCAAAATAATGACGTCAATGAAAATCTTCTTTCTTAATTTATTAAAAAACATACAATTTTTAAAAAATAAAATTTATATTTTTACATACGTTTTCAACTTTACTTTAGGTATTTAGTGATAGATATCAGATTTTCAGTACCACGCAAGTAGCCTATTTGAGACCCTTGTAGATAAAATATGTCATTACTAACTAATACATCAATTTTTTTAATTACAGCGAGTGGAGATTATACCATTCCAGCCGGTTGCACAGTAGTAATAGCAACATACTGGTTGCACCACGATCCAGACATATTCCCAGATCCTTACAAATTTAATCCAGACCACCATCTACCAGAAGTTTCTGCTGGAAGAAATCCATACGCATATATACCATTTTCAGCAGGCCCTAGAAGCTGTGTTGGTAAATATTTCATAATAGACTTGTAAATATTCATTAACAATTTATCTTCACAGGGCGGAAATATGCTATGCTGAAACTCAAAATCTTGTTGTCAACCATTTTGAGAAATTACCGAGTTGTTTGTCAGGATAAAGAATCTGATTTCAGATTGCAGGCAGACATTATTTTGAAACGAGTTGAAGGCTTTAAGATTAGATTAGAACCAAGAAAAACACTAATATCTACTAGATGTTGAACGTATGAAAAATGATTCCTACCTTATGACGACCGCTATGAAATGACACTTTCCTATTCTTGTATATTTTTAGTATTAGTGTGTATAAAATTATGGAATGAGGATAGTTTAGTGTTAGACTATTAGTTATAATAGCAATCAATAAAGCATTTTGTGCGAAATGTATTTTGTATATGATTTCATTCTTTATTGTCTAATGAATATCTCATTAAATACTCAATATAGCAACCCCAAGGAACAATCCTAGCACTTTGTCGTATCCGGCTAACCCGTAGGACACTTATAAATCAACCCTAAATTTGAGCGTGTCACCTAAAATTAATTAATAATTTTTTGTAAGATGTATTATTTATTGTCTAATGAATATCTCTTTAAATAATCAATGTAGGAACCCCAAGGAACAATCCTAGCACTTTGCCGTATCCGGCTAACCCGTAGGACACTTATAAATCAACCCTAAATTTGAGCGTGTCACCTAAAATTAAATCATTATTTTTTATAAGATGTATTATTTATTGTCTAATGAATATCGCTTTAAATACTCAATGTAGGAACCCCAAGGAACAATCCTAGCACTTTGCCATATCCGGCTAACCCGTAGGACACTTATAAATCAACGCTAAATTTGAGCGTGTCACCTAAAATTAATAAATATTTTTTTATAAGATGTATTATTTATTGTCTAATGAATATCGCTGTAAATACTCAATGTAGGAACCCCAAGGAACAATCCTAGCACTTTGCCATATCCGGCTAACCCGCAGGACACTTATAAATCAACGCTAAATTTGAGCGTGTCACCTAAAATTAAATCATTATTTTTTATAAGATGTATTATTTATTGTCTAATGAATATCGCTTTAAATACTCAATGTAGGAACCCCAAGGAACAATCCTAGCACTTTGCCATATCCGGCTAACCCGTAGGACACTTATAAATCAACGCTAAATTTGAGCGTGTCACCTAAAATTAATAAATATTTTTTCATAAGATGTATTATTTATTGTCTAATGAATATCGCTTTAAATACTCAATGTAGCAACCCCAAGGAACAATCCTAGCACTTTGCCATATCCGGCTAACCCGTAGGACACTTATAAATCAACCCTAAATTTGAGCGTGTCACCTAAAATTAAATCATTATTTTTTATAAGATGTATTATTTATTGTCTAATGAATATCGCTTTAAATACTCAATGTAGCAACCCCAAGGAACAATCCTAGCACTTTGCCATATCCGGCTAACCCGTAGGACACTTATAAATCAACGCTAAATTTGAGCGTGTCACCTAAAATTAATAAATATTTTTTTATAAGATGTATTATTTATTGTCTAATGAATATCGCTTTAAATACTCAATGTAGCAACCCCAAGGAACAATCCTAGCACTTTGCCATATCCGGCTAACCCGTAGGACACTTATAAATCAACCCTAAATTTGAGCGTGTCACCTAAAATTAAATCATTATTTTTTATAAGATGTATTATTTATTGTCTAATGAATATCGCTTTAAATACTCAATGTAGCAACCCCAAGGAACAATCCTAGCACTTTGCCATATCCGGCTAACCCGTAGGACACTTATAAATCAACGCTAAATTTGAGCGTGTCACCTAAAATTAAATCATTATTTTTTATAAGACGTATTATTTATTGTCTAATGAATATCGCTTTAAATACTCAATGTAGGAACCCCAAGGAACAATCCTAGCACTTTGCCATATCCGGCTAACCCGTAGGACACTTATAAATCAACGCTAAATTTGAGCGTGTCACCTAAAATTAAATCATTATTTTTTATAAGATGTATTATTTATTGTCTAATGAATATCGCTTTAAATACTCAATGTAGGAACCCCAAGGAACAATCCTAGCACTTTGCCATATCCGGCTAACCCGTAGGACACTTATAAATCAACGCTAAATTTGAGCGTGTCACCTAAAATTAATAAATATTTTTTTATAAGATGTATTATTTATTGTCTAATGAATATCGCTGTAAATACTCAATGTAGGAACCCCAAGGAACAATCCTAGCACTTTGCCATATCCGGCTAACCCGCAGGACACTTATAAATCAACGCTAAATTTGAGCGTGTCACCTAAAATTAAATCATTATTTTTTATAAGATGTATTATTTATTGTCTAATGAATATCGCTTTAAATACTCAATGTAGGAACCCCAAGGAACAATCCTAGCACTTTGCCATATCCGGCTAACCCGTAGGACACTTATAAATCAACGCTAAATTTGAGCGTGTCACCTAAAATTAATAAATATTTTTTCATAAGATGTATTATTTATTGTCTAATGAATATCGCTTTAAATACTCAATGTAGCAACCCCAAGGAACAATCCTAGCACTTTGCCATATCCGGCTAACCCGTAGGACACTTATAAATCAACCCTAAATTTGAGCGTGTCACCTAAAATTAAATCATTATTTTTTATAAGATGTATTATTTATTGTCTAATGAATATCGCTTTAAATACTCAATGTAGCAACCCCAAGGAACAATCCTAGCACTTTGCCATATCCGGCTAACCCGTAGGACACTTATAAATCAACCCTAAATTTGAGCGTGTCACCTAAAATTAAATCATTATTTTTTATAAGATGTATTATTTATTGTCTAATGAATATCGCTTTAAATACTCAATGTAGCAACCCCAAGGAACAATCCTAGCACTTTGCCATATCCGGCTAACCCGTAGGACACTTATAAATCAACGCTAAATTTGAGCGTGTCACCTAAAATTAAATCATTATTTTTTATAAGACGTATTATTTATTGTCTAATGAATATCGCTTTAAATACTCAATGTAGCAACCCCAAGAAACAATCCTAGCACTTTGCCATATCCGGCTAACCCGTAGGACACTTATAAATCAACGCTAAATTTGAGCGTGTCACCTAAAATTAATAAATATTTTTTTATAAGATGTATTATTTATTGTCTAATGAATATCGCTTTAAATACTCAATGTAGCAACCCCAAGGAACAATCCTAGCACTTTGCCATATCCGGCTAACCCGTAGGACACTTATAAATCAACGCTAAATTTGAGCGTGTCACCTAAAATTAATAAATATTTTTTTATAAGATGTATTATTTATTGTCTAATGAATATCGCTTTAAATACTCAATGTAGCAACCCCAAGGAACAATCCTAGCACTTTGCCATATCCGGCTAACCCGTAGGACACTTATAAATCAACCCTAAATTTGAGCGTGTCACCTAAAATTAAATCATTATTTTTTATAAGATGTATTATTTATTGTCTAATGAATATCGCTTTAAATACTCAATGTAGCAACCCCAAGGAACAATCCTAGCACTTTGCCATATCCGGCTAACCCGTAGGACACTTATAAATCAACGCTAAATTTGAGCGTGTCACCTAAAATTAAATCATTATTTTTTATAAGACGTATTATTTATTGTCTAATGAATATCGCTTTAAATACTCAATGTAGGAACCCCAAGGAACAATCCTAGCACTTTGCCATATCCGGCTAACCCGTAGGACACTTATAAATCAACGCTAAATTTGAGCGTGTCACCTAAAATTAAATCATTATTTTTTATAAGATGTATTATTTATTGTCTAATGAATATCGCTTTAAATACTCAATGTAGGAACCCCAAGGAACAATCCTAGCACTTTGCCATATCCGGCTAACCCGTAGGACACTTATAAATCAACGCTAAATTTGAGCGTGTCACCTAAAATTAATAAATATTTTTTTATAAGATGTATTATTTATTGTCTAATAAATATCGCTTTAAATACTCAATGTAGGAACCCCAAGGAACAATCCTAGCACTTTGCCATATCCGGCTAACCCGCAGGACACTTATAAATCAACGCTAAATTTGAGCGTGTCACCTAAAATTAATAAATATTTTTTTATAAGATGTATTATTTATTGTCTAATGAATATCGCTTTAAATACTCAATGTAGGAACCCCAAGGAACAATCCTAGCACTTTTCCATATCCGGCTAACCCGTAGGACACTTATAAATCAACGCTAAATTTGAGCGTGTCACCTAAAATTAATAAATATTTTTTTATAAGATGTATTATGTATTGTCTAATGAATATCGCTTTAAATACTCAATGTAGGAACCCCAAGGAACAATCCTAGCACTTTTCCATATCCGGCTAACCCGTAGGACACTTATAAATCAACGCTAAATTTGAGCGTGTCACCTAAAATTAATAAATATTTTTTTATAAGATGTATTATTTATTGTCTAATGAATATCGCTTTAAATACTCAATGTAGCAACCCCAAGGAACAATCCTAGCACTTTGCCATATCCGGCTAACCCGTAGGACACTTATAAATCAACCCTAAATTTGAGCGTGTCACCTAAAATTAAATCATTATTTTTTATAAGATGTATTATTTATTGTCTAATGAATATCGCTTTAAATACTCAATGTAGGAACCCCAAGGAACAATCCTAGCACTTTTCCATATCCGGCTAATCCGTACGACACTTATAAATCAACGCTAAATTTGAGCGTGTCACCTAAAATTAATAAATATTTTTTTATAAGATGTATTATTTATTGTCTAATGAATATCGCTTTAAATACTCAATGTAGCAACCCCAAGGAACAATCCTAGCACTTTGCCATATCCGGCTAACCCGTAGGACACTTATAAATCAACGCTAAATTTGAGCGTGTCACCTAAAATTAATAAATATTTTTTTATAAGATGTATTATTTATTGTCTAATGAATATCGCTTTAAATACTCAATGTAGCAACCAAAAGAAACAATCCTAGCACTTTGCCATATCCGGCTAACCCGTAGGACACTTATAAATCAACGCTAAATTTGAGCGTGTCACCTAAAATTAATAAATATTTTTTTATAAGATGTATTATTTATTGTCTAATGAATATCGCTTTAAATACTCAATGTAGCAACCCCAAGGAACAATCCTAGCACTTTGCCATATCCGGCTAACCCGTAGGACACTTATAAATCAACGCTAAATTTGAGTGTGTCACCTAAAATTAAATCATTATTTTTTATAAGATGTATTATTTATTGTCTAATGAATATCGCTTTGAATACTCAATGTAGGAACCCCAAGGAACAATCCTAGCACTTTGCCATATCCGGCTAACCCGTAGGACACTTATAAATCAACGCTAAATTTGAGCGTGTCACCTAAAATTAATAAATATTTTTTTATAAGATGTATTATTTATTGTCTAATGAATATCGCTTTAAATACTCAATGTAGCAACCCCAAGGAACAATCCTAGCACTTTGCCATATCCGGCTAACCCGTAGGACACTTATAAATCAACGCTAAATTTGAGCGTGTCACCTAAAATTAATAAATATTTTTTTATAAGATGTATTATTTATTGTCTAATGAATATCGCTTTAAATACTCAATGTAGGAACCCCAAGGAACAATCCTAGCACTTTGCCATATCCGGCTAATCCGTACGACACTTATAAATCAACGCTAAATTTGAGCGTGCCACCTAAAATTAATAAATATTTTTTTATAAGATGTATTATTTATTGTCTAATGAATATCGCTTTAAATACTCAATGTAGCAACCCCAAGGAACAATCCTAGCACTTTTCCATATCCGGCTAACCCGTAGGACACTTATAAATCAACGCTAAATTTGAGCGTGTCACCTAAAATTAATAAATATTTTTTTATAAGATGTATTATTTATTGTCTAATGAATATCGCTTTAAATACTCAATGTAGCAACCCCAAGGAACAATCCTAGCACTTTGCCATATCCGGCTAACCCGTAGGACACTTATAAATCAACGCTAAATTTGAACGTGTCACCTAAAATTAATAAATATTTTTTTATAAGATGTATTATTTATTGTCTAATGAATATGGCTTTAAATACTCAATGTAGGAACCCCAAGGAACAATCCTAGCACTTTGCCATATCCGGCTAACCCGTAGGACACTTATAAATCAACGCTAAATTTGAGCGTGTCACCTAAAATTAATAAATATTTTTTTATAAGATGTATTATTTATTGTCTAATGAATATCGCTTTAAATACTCAATGTAGCAACCCCAAGGAACAATCCTAGCACTTTGCCATATCCGGCTAACCCGTAGGACACTTATAAATCAACCCTAAATTTGAGCGTGTCACCTAAAATTAAATCATTATTTTTTATAAGATGTATTATTTATTGTCTAATGAATATCGCTTTAAATACTCAATGTAGGAACCCCAAGGAACAATCCTAGCACTTTGCCATATCCGGCTAACCCGTAGGACACTTATAAATCAACGCTAAATTTGAGCGTGTCACCTAAAATTAATAAATATTTTTTTATAAGATGTATTATTTATTGTCTAATGAATATCGCTTTAAATACTCAATGTAGCAACCCCAAGAAACAATCCTAGCACTTTGCCATATCCGGCTAACCCGTAGGACACTTATAAATCAACGCTAAATTTGAGCGTGTCACCTAAAATTAATAAATATTTTTTTATAAGATGTATTATTTATTGTCTAATGAATATCGCTTTAAATACTCAATGTAGCAACCCCAAGGAACAATCCTAGCACTTTGCCATATCCGGCTAACCCGTAGGACACTTATAAATCAACGCTAAATTTGAGCGTGTCACCTAAAATTAAATCATTATTTTTTATAAGATGTATTATTTATTGTCTAATGAATATCGCTTTAAATACTCAATGTAGGAACCCCAAGGAACAATCCTAGTACTTTGCCATATCCGGCTAACCCGTAGGACACTTATAAATCAACGCTAAATTTGAGCGTGTCACCTAAAATTAATAAATATTTTTTTATAAGATGTATTATTTATTGTCTAATGAATATCGCTTTAAATACTCAATGTAGCAACCCCAAGGAACAATCCTAGCACTTTGCCATATCCGGCTAACCCGCAGGACACTTATAAATCAACGCTAAATTTGAGCGTGTCACCTAAAATTAATAAATATTTTTTTATAAGATGTATTATTTATTGTCTAATGAATATCGCTTTAAATACTCAATGTAGCAACCCCAAGGAACAATCCTAGCACTTTGCCATATCCGGCTAACCCGCAGGACACTTATAAATCAACGCTAAATTTGAGCGTGTCACCTAAAATTAAATCTTTATTTTTTATAAGATGTATTATTTATTGTCTAATGAATATCGCTTTAAATACTCAATGTAGGAACCCCAAGGAACAATCCTAGCACTTTGCCATATCCGGCTAACCCGTAGGACACTTATAAATCAACGCTAAATTTGAGCGTGTCACCTAAAATTAAATCATTATTTTTTATAAGATGTATTATTTATTGTCTAATGAATATCGCTTTAAATACTCAATGTAGGAACCCCAAGGAACAATCCTAGCACTTTGCCATATCCGGCTAACACGTAGGACACTTATAAATCAACGCTAAATTTGAGCGTGTCACCTAAAATTAATAAATATTTTTTATAAGATGTATTATTTATTGTCTAATGAATATCGCTTTAAATACTCAATGTAGGAACCCCAAGGAACAATCCTAGCACTTTGCCATATCCGGCTAACCCGCAGGACACTTATAAATCAACGCTAAATTTGAGCGTGTCACCTAAAATTAATAAATATTTTTTTATAAGATGTATTATTTATTGTCTAATGAATATCGCTTTAAATACTCAATGTAGGAACCCCAAGGAACAATCCTAGCACTTTTCTATATCCGGCTAACCCGTAGGACACTTATAAATCAACGCTAAATTTGAGCGTGTCACCTAAAATTAATAAATATTTTTTTATAAGATGTATTATTTATTGTCTAATGAATATCGCTTTAAATACTCAATGTAGGAACCCCAAGGAACAATCCTAGCACTTTTCCATATCCGGCTAACCCGTAGGACACTTATAAATCAACGCTAAATTTGAGCGTGTCACCTAAAATTAATAAATATTTTTTTATAAGATGTATTATTTATTGTCTAATGAATATCGCTTTAAATACTCAATGTAGCAACCCCAAGGAACAATCCTAGCACTTTGCCATATCCGGCTAACCCGTAGGACACTTATAAATCAACCCTAAATTTGAGCGTGTCACCTAAAATTAAATCATTATTTTTTATAAGATGTATTATTTATTGTCTAATGAATATCGCTTTAAATACTCAATGTAGGAACCCCAAGGAACAATCCTAGCACTTTTCCATATCCGGCTAATCCGTACGACACTTATAAATCAACGCTAAATTTGAGCGTGTCACCTAAAATTAATAAATATTTTTTTATAAGATGTATTATTTATTGTCTAATGAATATCGCTTTAAATACTCAATGTAGCAACCCCAAGGAACAATCCTAGCACTTTGCCATATCCGGCTAACCCGTACGACACTTATAAATCAACGCTAAATTTGAGCGTGTCACCTAAAATTAATAAATATTTTTTTATAAGATGTATTATTTATTGTCTAATGAATATCGCTTTAAATACTCAATGTAGCAACCAAAAGAAACAATCCTAGCACTTTGCCATATCCGGCTAACCCGTAGGACACTTATAAATCAACGCTAAATTTGAGCGTGTCACCTAAAATTAATAAATATTTTTTTATAAGATGTATTATTTATTGTCTAATGAATATCGCTTTAAATACTCAATGTAGCAACCCCAAGGAACAATCCTAGCACTTTGCCATATCCGGCTAACCCGTAGGACACTTATAAATCAACGCTAAATTTGAGTGTGTCACCTAAAATTAAATCATTATTTTTTATAAGATGTATTATTTATTGTCTAATGAATATCGCTTTGAATACTCAATGTAGGAACCCCAAGGAACAATCCTAGCACTTTGCCATATCCGGCTAACCCGTAGGACACTTATAAATCAACGCTAAATTTGAGCGTGTCACCTAAAATTAATAAATATTTTTTTATAAGATGTATTATTTATTGTCTAATGAATATCGCTTTAAATACTCAATGTAGCAACCCCAAGGAACAATCCTAGCACTTTGCCATATCCGGCTAACCCGTAGGACACTTATAAATCAACGCTAAATTTGAGCGTGTCACCTAAAATTAATAAATATTTTTTTATAAGATGTATTATTTATTGTCTAATGAATATCGCTTTAAATACTCAATGTAGGAACCCCAAGGAACAATCCTAGCACTTTGCCATATCCGGCTAATCCGTACGACACTTATAAATCAACGCTAAATTTGAGCGTGCCACCTAAAATTAATAAATATTTTTTTATAAGATGTATTATTTATTGTCTAATGAATATCGCTTCAAATACTCAATGTAGCAACCCCAAGGAACAATCCTAGAACTTTTCCATATCCGGCTAACCCGTAGGACACTTATAAATCAACGCTAAATTTGAGCGTGTCACCTAAAATTAATAAATATTTTTTTATAAGATGTATTATTTATTGTCTAATGAATATCGCTTTAAATACTCAATGTAGGAACCCCAAGGAACAATCCTAGCACTTTGCCATATCCGGCTAATCCGTACGACACTTATAAATCAACGCTAAATTTGAGCGTGCCACCTAAAATTAATAAATATTTTTTTATAAGATGTATTATTTATTGTCTAATGAATATCGCTTTAAATACTCAATGTAGCAACCCCAAGGAACAATCCTAGAACTTTTCCATATCCGGCTAACCCGTAGGACACTTATAAATCAACGCTAAATTTGAGCGTGTCACCTAAAATTAATAAATATTTTTTTATAAGATGTATTATTTATTGTCTAATGAATATCGCTTTAAATACTCAATGTAGCAACCCCAAGGAACAATCCTAGCACTTTGCCATATCCGGCTAACCCGTAGGACACTTATAAATCAACGCTAAATTTGAACGTGTCACCTAAAATTAATAAATATTTTTTTATAAGATGTATTATTTATTGTCTAATGAATATGGCTTTAAATACTCAATGTAGGAACCCCAAGGAACAATCCTAGCACTTTGCCATATCCGGCTAACCCGTAGGACACTTATAAATCAACGCTAAATTTGAGCGTGTCACCTAAAATTAATAAATATTTTTTTATAAGATGTATTATTTATTGTCTAATGAATATCGCTTTAAATACTCAATGTAGCAACCCCAAGGAACAATCCTAGCACTTTGCCATATCCGGCTAACCCGTAGGACACTTATAAATCAACCCTAAATTTGAGCGTGTCACCTAAAATTAAATCATTATTTTTTATAAGATGTATTATTTATTGTCTAATGAATATCGCTTTAAATACTCAATGTAGGAACCCCAAGGAACAATCCTAGCACTTTGCCATATCCGGCTAATCCGTACGACACTTATAAATCAACGCTAAATTTGAGCGTGTCACCTAAAATTAATAAATATTTTTTTATAAGATGTATTATTTATTGTCTAATGAATATCGCTTTAAATACTCAATGTAGCAACCCCAAGGAACAATCCTAGCACTTTGCCATATCCGGCTAACCCGCAGGACACTTATAAATCAACGCTAAATTTGAGCGTGTCACCTAAAATTAATAAATATTTTTTTATAAGATGTATTATTTATTGTCTAATGAATATCGCTTTAAATACTCAATGTAGCAACCCCAAGGAACAATCCTAGCACTTTGCCATATCCGGCTAACCCGCAGGACACTTATAAATCAACGCTAAATTTGAGCGTGTCACCTAAAATTAATAAATATTTTTTTATAAGATGTATTATTTATTGTCTAATGAATATCGCTTTAAATACTCAATGTAGCAACCCCAAGGAACAATCCTAGCACTATGCCATATCCGGCTAACCCGTAGGACACTTATAAATCAACGCTAAATTTGAGCGTGTCACCTAAAATTAATAAATATTTTTTTATAAGATGTATTATTTATTGTCTAATGAATATCGCTTTAAATACTCAATGTAGCAACCCCAAGGAACAATCCTAGCACTATGCCATATCCGGCTAACCCGCAGGACACTTATAAATCAACGCTAAATTTGAGCGTGTCACCTAAAATTAATAAATATTTTTTTATAAGATGTATTATTTATTGTCTAATGAATATCGCTTTAAATACTCAATGTAGCAACCCCAAGGAACAATCCTAGCACTTTGCCATATCCGGCTAACCCGCAGGACACTTATAAATCAACGCTAAATTTGAGCGTGTCACCTAAAATTAATACATATTTTTTTATAAGATGTATTATTTATTGTCTAATGAATATCGCTTTAAATACTCAATGTAGCAACCCCAAGGAACAATCCTAGCACTATGCCATATCCGGCTAACCCGTAGGACACTTATAAATCAACACTAAATTTGAGCGTGTCACCTAAAATTAAATCATTATTTTTTATAAGATGTATTATTTATTGTCTAATGAATATCGCTTTAAATACTCAATGTAGCAATCCCAAGGAACAATCCTAGCACTTTGCCATATCCGGCTAACCCGTAGGACACTTATAAATCAACCCTAAATTTGAGCGTGTCACCTAAAATTAATTAATAATTTTTTGTAAGATGTATTATTTATTTTCTAATGAATATCTCTTTAAATACTCAATGTAGGAACCCCAAGGAACAATCCTAGCACTTTGCCGTATCCGGCTAACCCGTAGGACACTTATAAATCAACCCTAAATTTGAGCGTGTCACCTAAAATTAATTAATAATTTTTTATAAGATGTATTATTTATTGTCTAATGAATATCGCTTTAAATACTCAATGTAGCAACCCCAAGGAACAATCCTAGCACTTTGCCATATCCGGCTAACCCGTAGGACACTTATAAATCAACCCTAAATTTGAGCATGTCACCATTAATTAATTAATTTTTTTGTAAGATGTATTATTTATTGTCTAATGAATATCTCTTTAAATACTCAATGTAGGAACCCCAAGGAACAATCCTAGCACTTTGCCGTATCCGGCTAACCCGTAGGACACTTATAAATCAACCCTAAATTTGAGCGTGTCACCTAAAATTAAATCATTATTTTTTATAAGATGTATTATTTATTGTCTAATGAATATCGCTTTAAATACTCAATGTAGGAACCCCAAGGAACAATCCTAGCACTTTGCCATATCCGGTTAATCCGTACGACACTTATAAATCAACGCTAAATTTGAGCGTGTCACCTAAAATTAATAAATATTTTTTTATAAGATGTATTATTTATTGTCTAATGAATATCGCTTTAAATACTCAATGTAGCAACCCCAAGGAACAATCCTAGCACTTTGCCATATCCGGCTAACCCGTAGGACACTTATAAATCAACCCTAAATTTGAGCGTGTCACCTAAAATTAAATCATTATTTTTTATAAGATGTATTATTTATTGTCTAATGAATATCGCTTTAAATACTCAATGTAGGAACCCCAAGGAACAATCCTAGCACTTTGCCATATCCGGCTAATCCGTACGACACTTATAAATCAACGCTAAATTTGAGCGTGTCACCTAAAATTAATAAATATTTTTTTATAAGATGTATTATTTATTGTCTAATGAATATCGCTTTAAATACTCAATGTAGCAACCCCAAGGAACAATCCTAGCACTTTGCCATATCCGGCTAACCCGTAGGACACTTATAAATCAACGCTAAATTTGAGCGTGTCACCTAAAATTAATAAATATTTTTTTATAAGATGTATTATTTATTGTCTAATGAATATCGCTTTAAATACTCAATGTAGCAACCCCAAGGAACAATCCTAGCACTTTGCCATATCCGGCTAACCCGTAGGACACTTATAAATCAACCCTAAATTTGAGCGTGTCACCTAAAATTAAATCATTATTTTTTATAAGATGTATTATTTATTGTCTAATGAATATCGCTTTAAATACTCAATGTAGCAACCCCAAGGAACAATCCTAGCACTTTGCCATATCCGGCTAACCCGTAGGACACTTATAAATCAACGCTAAATTTGAGCGTGTCACCTAAAATTAATAAATATTTTTTTATAAGATGTATTATTTATTGTCTAATGAATATCGCTTTAAATACTCAATGTAGCAACCCCAAGAAACAATCCTAGCACTTTGCCATATCCGGCTAACCCGTAGGACACTTATAAATCAACGCTAAATTTGAGCGTGTCACCTAAAATTAATAAATATTTTTTTATAAGATGTATTATTTATTGTCTAATGAATATCGCTTTAAATACTCAATGTAGCAACCCCAAGGAACAATCCTAGCACTTTGCCATATCCGGCTAACCCGTAGGACACTTATAAATCAACGCTAAATTTGAGCGTGTCACCTAAAATTAAATCATTATTTTTTATAAGATGTATTATTTATTGTCTAATGAATATCGCTTTAAATACTCAATGTAGGAACCCCAAGGAACAATCCTAGCACTTTGCTATATCCGGCTAACCCGTAGGACACTTATAAATCAACGCTAAATTTGAGCGTGTCACCTAAAATTAATAAATATTTTTCTATAAGATGTATTATTTATTGTCTAATGAATATCGCTTTAAATACTCAATGTAGCAACCCCAAGGAACAATCCTAGCACTTTGCCATATCCGGCTAACCCGTAGGACACTTATAAATCAACGCTAAATTTGAGCGTGTCACCTAAAATTAAATCATTATTTTTTATAAGATGTATTATTTATTGTCTAATGAATATCGCTTTAAATACTCAATGTAGGAACCCCAAGGAACAATCCTAGCACTTTGCCATATCCGGCTAACCCGCAGGACACTTATAAATCAACGCTAAATTTGAGCGTGTCACCTAAAATTAATAAATATTTTTTTATAAGATGTATTATTTATTGTCTAATGAATATCGCTTTAAATACTCAATGTAGCAACCCCAAGGAACAATCCTAGCACTTTGCCATATCCGGCTAACCCGTAGGACACTTATAAATCAACCCTAAATTTGAGCGTGTCACCTAAAATTAAATCATTATTTTTTATAAGATGTATTATTTATTGTCTAATGAATATCGCTTTAAATACTCAATGTAGCAACCCCAAGGAACAATCCTAGCACTTTGCCATATCCGGCTAACCCGTAGGACACTTATAAATCAACGCTAAATTTGAGCGTGTCACCTAAAATTAATAAATATTTTTTTATAAGATGTATTATTTATTGTCTAATGAATATCGCTTTAAATACTCAATGTAGCAACCCCAAGGAACAATCCTAGCACTTTGCCATATCCGGCTAACCCGTAGGACACTTATAAATCAACGCTAAATTTGAGCGTGTCACCTAAAATTAATAAATATTTTTTTATAAGATGTATTATTTATTGTCTAATGAATATCGCTTTAAATACTCAATGTAGCAACCCCAAGGAACAATCCTAGCACTTTGCCATATCCGGCTAACCCGTAGGACACTTATAAATCAACGCTAAATTTGAGCGTGTCACCTAAAATTAAATCATTATTTTTTATAAGATGTATTATTTATTGTCTAATGAATATCGCTTTAAATACTCAATGCAGGAACCCCAAGGAACAATCCTAGCACTTTGCCATATCCGGCTAATCCGTACGACACTTATAAATCAACGCTAAATTTGAGCGTGTCACCTAAAATTAATAAATATTTTTTTATAAGATGTATTATTTATTGTCTAATGAATATCGCTTTAAATACTCAATGTAGGAACCCCAAGGAACAATCCTAGCACTTTGCCATATCCGGCTAATCCGTACGACACTTATAAATCAACGCTAAATTTGAGCGTGTCACCTAAAATTAATAAATATTTTTTTATAAGATGTATTATTTATTGTCTAATGAATATCGCTTTAAATACTCAATGTAGCAACCCCAAGGAACAATCCTAGCACTTTGCCATATCCGGCTAACCCGTAGGACACTTATAAATCAACGCTAAATTTGAGCGTGTCACCTAAAATTAAATCATTATTTTTTATAAGATGTATTATTTATTGTCTAATGAATATCGCTTTAAATACTCAATGTAGGAACCCCAAGGAACAATCCTAGCACTTTGCCATATCCGGCTAACCCGCAGGACACTTATAAATCAACGCTAAATTTGAGCGTGTCACCTAAAATTAAATCATTATTTTTTATAAGATGTATTATTTATTGTCTAATGAATATCGCTTTAAATACTCAATGTAGGAACCCCAAGGAACAATCCTAGCACTTTTCCATATCCGGCTAACCCGTAGGACACTTATAAATCAACGCTAAATTTGAGCGTGTCACCTAAAATTAATAAATATTTTTTTATAAGATGTATTATTTATTGTCTAATGAATATCGCTTTAAATACTCAATGTAGGAACCCCAAGGAACAATCCTAGCACTTTTCCATATCCGGCTAACCCGTAGGACACTTATAAATCAACGCTAAATTTGAGCGTGTCACCTAAAATTAATAAATATTTTTTTATAAGATGTATTATTTATTGTCTAATGAATATCGCTTTAAATACTCAATGTAGCAACCCCAAGGAACAATCCTAGCACTTTGCCATATCCGGCTAACCCGTAGGACACTTATAAATCAACCCTAAATTTGAGCGTGTCACCTAAAATTAAATCATTATTTTTTATAAGATGTATTATTTATTGTCTAATGAATATCGCTTTAAATACTCAATGTAGGAACCCCAAGGAACAATCCTAGCACTTTTCCATATCCGGCTAATCCGTACGACACTTATAAATCAACGCTAAATTTGAGCGTGTCACCTAAAATTAATAAATATTTTTTTATAAGATGTATTATTTATTGTCTAATGAATATCGCTTTAAATACTCAATGTAGCAACCCCAAGGAACAATCCTAGCACTTTGCCATATCCGGCTAACCCGTAGGACACTTACAAATCAACGCTAAATTTGAGCGTGTCACCTAAAATTAATAAATATTTTTTTATAAGATGTATTATTTATTGTCTAATGAATATCGCTTTAAATACTCAATGTAGCAACCAAAAGAAACAATCCTAGCACTTTGCCATATCCGGCTAACCCGTAGGACACTTATAAATCAACGCTAAATTTGAGCGTGTCACCTAAAATTAATAAATATTTTTTTATAAGATGTATTATTTATTGTCTAATGAATATCGCTTTAAATACTCAATGTAGCAACCCCAAGGAACAATCCTAGCACTTTGCCATATCCGGCTAACCCGTAGGACACTTATAAATCAACGCTAAATTTGAGTGTGTCACCTAAAATTAAATCATTATTTTTTATAAGATGTATTATTTATTATCTAATGAATATCGCTTTGAATACTCAATGTAGGAACCCCAAGGAACAATCCTAGCACTTTGCCATATCCGGCTAACCCGTAGGACACTTATAAATCAACGCTAAATTTGAGCGTGTCACCTAAAATTAATAAATATTTTTTTATAAGATGTATTATTTATTGTCTAATGAATATCGCTTTAAATACTCAATGTAGCAACCCCAAGGAACAATCCTAGCACTTTGCCATATCCGGCTAACCCGTAGGACACTTATAAATCAACGCTAAATTTGAGCGTGTCACCTAAAATTAATAAATATTTTTTTATAAGATGTATTATTTATTGTCTAATGAATATCGCTTTAAATACTCAATGTAGCAACCCCAAGGAACAATCCTAGCACTTTGCCATATCCGGCTAATCCGTACGACACTTATAAATCAACGCTAAATTTGAGCGTGCCACCTAAAATTAATAAATATTTTTTTATAAGATGTATTATTTATTGTCTAATGAATATCGCTTTAAATACTCAATGTAGCAACCCCAAGGAACAATCCTAGCACTTTTCCATATCCGGCTAACCCGTAGGACACTTATAAATCAACGCTAAATTTGAGCGTGTCACCTAAAATTAATAAATATTTTTTTATAAGATGTATTATTTATTGTCTAATGAATATCGCTTTAAATACTCAATGTAGCAACCCCAAGGAACAATCCTAGCACTTTGCCATATCCGGCTAACCCGTAGGACACTTATAAATCAACGCTAAATTTGAGTGTGTCACCTAAAATTAAATCATTATTTTTTATAAGATGTATTATTTATTGTCTAATGAATATCGCTTTGAATACTCAATGTAGGAACCCCAAGGAACAATCCTAGCACTTTGCCATATCCGGCTAACCCGCAGGACACTTATAAATCAACGCTAAATTTGAGCGTGTCACCTAAAATTAATAAATATTTTTTTATAAGATGTATTATTTATTGTCTAATGAATATCGCTTTAAATACTCAATGTAGCAACCCCAAGGAACAATCCTAGCACTATGCCATATCCGGCTAACCCGTAGGACACTTATAAATCAACGCTAAATTTGAGCGTGTCACCTAAAATTAATAAATATTTTTTTATAAGATGTATTATTTATTGTCTAATGAATATCGCTTTAAATACTCAATGTAGCAACCCCAAGGAACAATCCTAGCACTATGCCATATCCGGCTAACCCGTAGGACACTTATAAATCAACACTAAATTTGAGCGTGTCACCTAAAATTAAATCATTATTTTTTATAAGATGTATTATTTATTGTCTAATGAATATCGCTTTAAATACTCAATGTAGCAATCCCAAGGAACAAGCCTAGCACTTTGCCATATCCGGCTAACCCGTAGGACACTTATAAATCAACCCTAAATTTGAGCGTGTCACCTAAAATTAATTAATAATTTTTTGTAAGATGTATTATTTATTTTCTAATGAATATCTCTTTAAATACTCAATGTAGGAACCCCAAGGAACAATCCTAGCACTTTGCCGTATCCGGCTAACCCGTAGGACACTTATAAATCAACCCTAAATTTGAGCGTGTCACCTAAAATTAATTAATAATTTTTTATAAGATGTATTATTTATTGTCTAATGAATATCGCTTTAAATACTCAATGTAGCAACCCCAAGGAACAATCCTAGCACTTTGCCATATCCGGCTAACCCGTAGGACACTTATAAATCAACCCTAAATTTGAGCATGTCACCATTAATTAATTAATTTTTTTGTAAGATGTATTATTTATTGTCTAATGAATATCTCTTTAAATACTCAATGTAGGAACCCCAAGGAACAATCCTAGCACTTTGCCATATCCGGCTAACCCGTAGGACACTTATAAATCAACGCTAAATTTGAGCGTGTCACCTAAAATTAATAAATATTTTTTTATAAGATGTATTATTTATTGTATAATGAATATCGCTTTAAATACTCAATGTAGCAACCCCAAGAAACAATCCTAGCACTTTGCCATATCCGGCTAACCCGTAGGACACTTATAAATCAACGCTAAATTTGAGCGTGTCACCTAAAATTAATAAATATTTTTTTATAAGATGTATTATTTATTGTCTAATGAATATCGCTTTAAATACTCAATGTAGCAACCCCAAGGAACAATCCTAGCACTTTGCCATATCCGGCTAACCCGTAGGACACTTATAAATCAACGCTAAATTTGAGCGTGTCACCTAAAATTAAATCATTATTTTTTATAAGATGTATTATTTATTGTCTAATGAATATCGCTTTAAATACTCAATGTAGGAACCCCAAGGAACAATCCTAGCACTTTGCCATATCCGGCTAACCCGTAGGACACTTATAAATCAACGCTAAATTTGAGCGTGTCACCTAAAATTAATAAATATTTTTTTATAAGATGTATTATTTATTGTCTAATGAATATCGCTTTAAATACTCAATGTAGCAACCCCAAGGAACAATCCTAGCACTTTGCCATATCCGGCTAACCCGCAGGACACTTATAAATCAACGCTAAATTTGAGCGTGTCACCTAAAATTAATAAATATTTTTTTATAAGATGTATTATTTATTGTCTAATGAATATCGCTTTAAATACTCAATGTAGCAACCCCAAGGAACAATCCTAGCACTATGCCATATCCGGCTAACCCGTAGGACACTTATAAATCAACGCTAAATTTGAGCGTGTCACCTAAAATTAATAAATATTTTTTTATAAGATGTATTATTTATTGTCTAATGAATATCGCTTTAAATACTCAATGTAGCAACCCCAAGGAACAATCCTAGCACTTTGCCATATCCGGCTAACCCGTAGGACACTTATAAATCAACGCTAAATTTGAGCGTGTCACCTAAAATTAAATCATTATTTTTTATAAGATGTATTATTTATTGTCTAATGAATATCGCTTTAAATACTCAATGTAGGAACCCCAAGGAACAATCCTAGCACTTTGCCATATCCGGCTAACCCGCAGGACACTTATAAATCAACGCTAAATTTGAGCGTGTCACCTAAAATTAATAAATATTTTTTTATAAGATGTATTATTTATTGTCTAATGAATATCGCTTTAAATACTCAATGTAGCAACCCCAAGGAACAATCCTAGCACTTTGCCATATCCGGCTAACCCGTAGGACACTTATAAATCAACCCTAAATTTGAGCGTGTCACCTAAAATTAAATCATTATTTTTTATAAGATGTATTATTTATTGTCTAATGAATATCGCTTTAAATACTCAATGTAGGAACCCCAAGGAACAATCCTAGCACTTTGCCATATCCGGCTAACCCGTAGGACACTTATAAATCAACGCTAAATTTGAGCGTGTCACCTAAAATTAAATCATTATTTTTTATAAGATGTATTATTTATTGTCTAATGAATATCGCTTTAAATACTCAATGTAGGAACCCCAAGGAACAATCCTAGCACTTTGCCATATCCGGCTAACCCGCAGGACACTTATAAATCAACGCTAAATTTGAGCGTGTCACCTAAAATTAATAAATATTTTTTTATAAGATGTATTATTTATTGTCTAATAAATATCGCTTTAAATACTCAATGTAGGAACCCCAAGGAACAATCCTAGCACTTTTCCATATCCGGCTAACCCGTAGGACACTTATAAATCAACGCTAAATTTGAGCGTGTCACCTAAAATTAATAAATATTTTTTTATAAGATGTATTATTTATTGTCTAATGAATATCGCTTTAAATACTCAATGTAGGAACCCCAAGGAACAATCCTAGCACTTTTCCATATCCGGCTAACCCGTAGGACACTTATAAATCAACGCTAAATTTGAGCGTGTCACCTAAAATTAATAAATATTTTTTTATAAGATGTATTATTTATTGTCTAATGAATATCGCTTTAAATACTCAATGTAGCAACCCCAAGGAACAATCCTAGCACTTTGCCATATCCGGCTAACCCGTAGGACACTTATAAATCAACCCTAAATTTGAGCGTGTCACCTAAAATTAAATCATTATTTTTTATAAGATGTATTATTTATTGTCTAATGAATATCGCTTTAAATACTCAATGTAGGAACCCCAAGGAACAATCCTAGCACTTTTCCATATCCGGCTAATCCGTACGACACTTATAAATCAACGCTAAATTTGAGCGTGTCACCTAAAATTAATAAATATTTTTTTATAAGATGTATTATTTATTGTCTAATGAATATCGCTTTAAATACTCAATGTAGCAACCCCAAGGAACAATCCTAGCACTTTGCCATATCCGGCTAACCCGTACGACACTTATAAATCAACGCTAAATTTGAGCGTGTCACCTAAAATTAATAAATATTTTTTTATAAGATGTATTATTTATTGTCTAATGAATATCGCTTTAAATACTCAATGTAGCAACCAAAAGAAACAATCCTAGCACTTTGCCATATCCGGCTAACCCGTAGGACACTTATAAATCAACGCTAAATTTGAGCGTGTCACCTAAAATTAATAAATATTTTTTTATAAGATGTTTTATTTATTGTCTAATGAATATCGCTTTAAATACTCAATGTAGCAACCCCAAGGAACAATCCTAGCACTTTGCCATATCCGGCTAACCCGTAGGACACTTATAAATCAACGCTAAATTTGAGTGTGTCACCTAAAATTAAATCATTATTTTTTATAAGATGTATTATTTATTGTCAAATGAATATCGCTTTGTATACTCAATGTAGGAACCCCAAGGAACAATCCTAGCACTTTGCCATATCCGGCTAACCCGTAGGACACTTATAAATCAACGCTAAATTTGAGCGTGTCACCTAAAATTAATAAATATTTTTTTATAAGATGTATTATTTATTGTCTAATGAATATCGCTTTAAATACTCAATGTAGCAACCCCAAGGAACAATCCTAGCACTTTGCCATATCCGGCTAACCCGTAGGACACTTATAAATCAACGCTAAATTTGAGCGTGTCACCTAAAATTAATAAATATTTTTTTATAAGATGTATTATTTATTGTCTAATGAATATCGCTTTAAATACTCAATGTAGGAACCCCAAGGAACAATCCTAGCACTTTGCCATATCCGGCTAATCCGTACGACACTTATAAATCAACGCTAAATTTGAGCGTGCCACCTAAAATTAATAAATATTTTTTTATAAGATGTATTATTTATTGTCTAATGAATATCGCTTTAAATACTCAATGTAGCAACCCCAAGGAACAATCCTAGCACTTTTCCATATCCGGCTAACCCGTAGGACACTTATAAATCAACGCTAAATTTGAGCGTGTCACCTAAAATTAATAAATATTTTTTTATAAGATGTATTATTTATTGTCTAATGAATATCGCTTTAAATACTCAATGTAGCAACCCCAAGGAACAATCCTAGCACTTTGCCATATCCGGCTAACCCGTAGGACACTTATAAATCAACGCTAAATTTGAACGTGTCACCTAAAATTAATAAATATTTTTTTATAAGATGTATTATTTATTGTCTAATGAATATGGCTTTAAATACTCAATGTAGGAACCCCAAGGAACAATCCTAGCACTTTGCCATATCCGGCTAACCCGTAGGACACTTATAAATCAACGCTAAATTTGAGCGTGTCACCTAAAATTAATAAATATTTTTTTATAAGATGTATTATTTATTGTCTAATGAATATCGCTTTAAATACTCAATGTAGCAACCCCAAGGAACAATCCTAGCACTTTGCCATATCCGGCTAACCCGTAGGACACTTATAAATCAACCCTAAATTTGAGCGTGTCACCTAAAATTAAATCATTATTTTTTATAAGATGTATTATTTATTGTCTAATGAATATCGCTTTAAATACTCAATGTAGGAACCCCAAGGAACAATCCTAGCACTTTGCCATATCCGGCTAATCCGTACGACACTTATAAATCAACGCTAAATTTGAGCGTGTCACCTAAAATTAATAAATATTTTTTTATAAGATGTATTATTTATTGTCTAATGAATATCGCTTTAAATACTCAATGTAGCAACCCCAAGGAACAATCCTAGCACTTTGCCATATCCGGCTAACCCGCAGGACACTTATAAATCAACGCTAAATTTGAGCGTGTCACCTAAAATTAATAAATATTTTTTTATAAGATGTATTATTTATTGTCTAATGAATATCGCTTTAAATACTCAATGTAGCAACCCCAAGGAACAATCCTAGCACTATGCCATATCCGGCTAACCCGTAGGACACTTATAAATCAACGCTAAATTTGAGCGTGTCACCTAAAATTAATAAATATTTTTTTATAAGATGTATTATTTATTGTCTAATGAATATCGCTTTAAATACTCAATGTAGCAACCCCAAGGAACAATCCTAGCACTTTGCCATATCCAGCTAACCTGTAGGACACTTATAAATCAACGCTAAATTTGAGCGTGTCACCTAAAATTAATAAATATTTTTTTATAAGATGTATTATTTATTGTCTAATGAATATCGCTTTAAATACTCAATGTAGCAACCCCAAGGAACAATCCTAGCACTTTGCCATATCCGGCTAACCTGTAGGACACTTATAAATCAACGCTAAATTTGAGCGTGTCACCTAAAATTAATAAATATTTTTTTATAAGATGTATTATTTATTGTCTAATGAATATCGCTTTAAATACTCAATGTAGCAACCCCAAGGAACAATCCTAGCACTTTGCCATATCCGGCTAACCCGTAGGACACTTATAAATCAACCCTAAATTTGAGCGTGTCACCTAAAATTAAATCATTATTTTTTATAAGATGTATTATTTATTGTCTAATGAATATCGCTTTAAATACTCAATGTAGGAACCCCAAGGAACAATCCTAGCACTTTGCCATATCCGGCTAATCCGTACGACACTTATAAATCAACGCTAAATTTGAGCGTGTCACCTAAAATTAATAAATATTTTTTTATAAGATGTATTATTTATTGTCTAATGAATATCGCTTTAAATACTCAATGTAGCAACCCCAAGGAACAATCCTAGCACTTTGCCATATCCGGCTAACCCGCAGGACACTTATAAATCAACGCTAAATTTGAGCGTGTCACCTAAAATTAATAAATATTTTTTTATAAGATGTATTATTTATTGTCTAATGAATATCGCTTTAAATACTCAATGTAGCAACCCCAAGGAACAAGCCTAGCACTTTGCCATATCCGGCTAACCCGTAGGACACTTATAAATCAACGCTAAATTTGAGTGTGTCACCTAAAATTAAATCATTATTTTTTATAAGATGTATTATTTATTGTCTAATGAATATCGCTTTGAATACTCAATGTAGGAACCCCAAGGAACAATCCTAGCACTTTGCCATATCCGGCTAACCCGCAGGACACTTATAAATCAACGCTAAATTTGAGCGTGTCACCTAAAATTAATAAATATTTTTTTATAAGATGTATTATTTATTGTCTAATGAATATCGCTTTAAATACTCAATGTAGCAACCCCAAGGAACAATCCTAGCACTATGCCATATCCGGCTAACCCGTAGGACACTTATAAATCAACGCTAAATTTGAGCGTGTCACCTAAAATTAATAAATATTTTTTTATAAGATGTATTATTTATTGTCTAATGAATATCGCTTTAAATACTCAATGTAGCAACCCCAAGGAACAATCCTAGCACTATGCCATATCCGGCTAACCCGTAGGACACTTATAAATCAACACTAAATTTGAGCGTGTCACCTAAAATTAAATCATTATTTTTTATAAGATGTATTATTTATTGTCTAATGAATATCGCTTTAAATACTCAATGTAGCAATCCCAAGGAACAAGCCTAGCACTTTGCCATATCCGGCTAACCCGTAGGACACTTATAAATCAACCCTAAATTTGAGCGTGTCACCTAAAATTAATTAATAATTTTTTGTAAGATGTATTATTTATTTTCTAATGAATATCTCTTTAAATACTCAATGTAGGAACCCCAAGGAACAATCCTAGCACTTTGCCGTATCCGGCTAACCCGTAGGACACTTATAAATCAACCCTAAATTTGAGCGTGTCACCTAAAATTAATTAATAATTTTTTATAAGATGTATTATTTATTGTCTAATGAATATCGCTTTAAATACTCAATGTAGCAACCCCAAGGAACAATCCTAGCACTTTGCCATATCCGGCTAACCCGTAGGACACTTATAAATCAACCCTAAATTTGAGCATGTCACCATTAATTAATTAATTTTTTTGTAAGATGTATTATTTATTGTCTAATGAATATCTCTTTAAATACTCAATGTAGGAACCCCAAGGAACAATCCTAGCACTTTGCCGTATCCGGCTAACCCGTAGGACACTTATAAATCAACCCTAAATTTGAGCGTGTCACCTAAAATTAAATCATTATTTTTTATAAGATGTATTATTTATTGTCTAATGAATATCGCTTTAAATACTCAATGTAGGAACCCCAAGGAACAATCCTAGCACTTTGCCATATCCGGTTAATCCGTACGACACTTATAAATCAACGCTAAATTTGAGCGTGTCACCTAAAATTAATAAATATTTTTTTATAAGATGTATTATTTATTGTCTAATGAATATCGCTTTAAATACTCAATGTAGCAACCCCAAGGAACAATCCTAGCACTTTGCCATATCCGGCTAACCCGTAGGACACTTATAAATCAACCCTAAATTTGAGCGTGTCACCTAAAATTAAATCATTATTTTTTATAAGATGTATTATTTATTGTCTAATGAATATCGCTTTAAATACTCAATGTAGGAACCCCAAGGAACAATCCTAGCACTTTGCCATATCCGGCTAATCCGTACGACACTTATAAATCAACGCTAAATTTGAGCGTGTCACCTAAAATTAATAAATATTTTTTTATAAGATGTATTATTTATTGTCTAATGAATATCGCTTTAAATACTCAATGTAGCAACCCCAAGGAACAATCCTAGCACTTTGCCATATCCGGCTAACCCGTAGGACACTTATAAATCAACGCTAAATTTGAGCGTGTCACCTAAAATTAATAAATATTTTTTTATAAGATGTATTATTTATTGTCTAATGAATATCGCTTTAAATACTCAATGTAGCAACCCCAAGGAACAATCCTAGCACTTTGCCATATCCGGCTAACCCGTAGGACACTTATAAATCAACCCTAAATTTGAGCGTGTCACCTAAAATTAAATCATTATTTTTTATAAGATGTATTATTTATTGTCTAATGAATATCGCTTTAAATACTCAATGTAGCAACCCCAAGGAACAATCCTAGCACTTTGCCATATCCGGCTAACCCGTAGGACACTTATAAATCAACGCTAAATTTGAGCGTGTCACCTAAAATTAATAAATATTTTTTTATAAGATGTATTATTTATTGTATAATGAATATCGCTTTAAATACTCAATGTAGCAACCCCAAGAAACAATCCTAGCACTTTGCCATATCCGGCTAACCCGTAGGACACTTATAAATCAACGCTAAATTTGAGCGTGTCACCTAAAATTAATAAATATTTTTTTATAAGATGTATTATTTATTGTCTAATGAATATCGCTTTAAATACTCAATGTAGCAACCCCAAGGAACAATCCTAGCACTTTGCCATATCCGGCTAACCCGTAGGACACTTATAAATCAACGCTAAATTTGAGCGTGTCACCTAAAATTAAATCATTATTTTTTATAAGATGTATTATTTATTGTCTAATGAATATCGCTTTAAATACTCAATGTAGGAACCCCAAGGAACAATCCTAGCACTTTGCCATATCCGGCTAACCCGTAGGACACTTATAAATCAACGCTAAATTTGAGCGTGTCAACTAAAATTAATAAATATTTTTTTATAAGATGTATTATTTATTGTCTAATGAATATCGCTTTAAATACTCAATGTAGCAACCCCAAGGAACAATCCTAGCACTTTGCCATATCCGGCTAACCCGCAGGACACTTATAAATCAACGCTAAATTTGAGCGTGTCACCTAAAATTAATAAATATTTTTTTATAAGATGTATTATTTATTGTCTAATGAATATCGCTTTAAATACTCAATGTAGCAACCCCAAGGAACAATCCTAGCACTATGCCATATCCGGCTAACCCGTAGGACACTTATAAATCAACGCTAAATTTGAGCGTGTCACCTAAAATTAATAAATATTTTTTTATAAGATGTATTATTTATTGTCTAATGAATATCGCTTTAAATACTCAATGTAGCAACCCCAAGGAACAATCCTAGCACTTTGCCATATCCGGCTAACCCGTAGGACACTTATAAATCAACGCTAAATTTGAGCGTGTCACCTAAAATTAAATCATTATTTTTTATAAGATGTATTATTTATTGTCTAATGAATATCGCTTTAAATACTCAATGTAGGAACCCCAAGGAACAATCCTAGCACTTTGCCATATCCGGCTAACCCGCAGGACACTTATAAATCAACGCTAAATTTGAGCGTGTCACCTAAAATTAATAAATATTTTTTTATAAGATGTATTATTTATTGTCTAATGAATATCGCTTTAAATACTCAATGTAGCAACCCCAAGGAACAATCCTAGCACTTTGCCATATCCGGCTAACCCGTAGGACACTTATAAATCAACCCTAAATTTGAGCGTGTCACCTAAAATTAAATCATTATTTTTTATAAGATGTATTATTTATTGTCTAATGAATATCGCTTTAAATACTCAATGTAGGAACCCCAAGGAACAATCCTAGCACTTTGCCATATCCGGCTAACCCGTAGGACACTTATAAATCAACGCTAAATTTGAGCGTGTCACCTAAAATTAAATCATTATTTTTTATAAGATGTATCATTTATTGTCTAATGAATATCGCTTTAAATACTCAATGTAGGAACCCCAAGGAACAATCCTAGCACTTTGCCATATCCGGCTAACCCGTAGGACACTTATAAATCAACGCTAAATTTGAGCGTGTCACCTAAAATTAAATCATTATTTTTTATAAGATGTATTATTTATTGTCTAATGAATATCGCTTTAAATACTCAATGTAGGAACCCCAAGGAACAATCCTAGCACTTTGCCATATCCGGCTAACCCGCAGGACACTTATAAATCAACGCTAAATTTGAGCGTGTCACCTAAAATTAATAAATATTTTTTTATAAGATGTATTATTTATTGTCTAATGAATATCGCTTTAAATACTCAATGTAGCAACCCCAAGGAACAATCCTAGCACTTTGCCATATCCGGCTAACCCGTAGGACACTTATAAATCAACCCTAAATTTGAGCGTGTCACCTAAAATTAAATCATTATTTTTTATAAGATGTATTATTTATTGTCTAATGAATATCGCTTTAAATACTCAATGTAGGAACCCCAAGGAACAATCCTAGCACTTTGCCATATCCGGCTAACCCGCAGGACACTTATAAATCAACGCTAAATTTGAGCGTGTCACCTAAAATTAATAAATATTTTTTTATAAGATGTATTATTTATTGTCTAATGAATATCGCTTTAAATACTCAATGTAGCAACCCCAAGGAACAATCCTAGCACTTTGCCATATCCGGCTAACCCGTAGGACACTTATAAATCAACGCTAAATTTGAGCGTGTCACCTAAAATTAAATCATTATTTTTTATAAGATGTATTATTTATTGTCTAATGAATATCGCTTTAAATACTCAATGTAGGAACCCCAAGGAACAATCCTAGCACTTTGCCATATCCGGCTAACCCGCAGGACACTTATAAATCAACGCTAAATTTGAGCGTGTCACCTAAAATTAATAAATATTTTTTTATAAGATGTATTATTTATTGTCTAATGAATATCGCTTTAAATACTCAATGTAGCAACCCCAAGGAACAATCCTAGCACTTTGCCATATCCGGCTAACCCGTAGGACACTTATAAATCAACCCTAAATTTGAGCGTGTCACCTAAAATTAAATCATTATTTTTTATAAGATGTATTATTTATTGTCTAATGAATATCGCTTTAAATACTCAATGTAGGAACCCCAAGGAACAATCCTAGCACTTTGCCATATCCGGCTAACCTGTAGGACACTTATAAATCAACGCTAAATTTGAGCGTGTCACCTAAAATTAAATCATTATTTTTTATAAGATGTATCATTTATTGTCTAATGAATATCGCTTTAAATACTCAATGTAGGAACCCCAAGGAACAATCCTAGCACTTTGCCATATCCGGCTAACCCGTAGGACACTTATAAATCAACGCTAAATTTGAGCGTGTCACCTAAAATTAATAAATATTTTTTATAAGATGTATTATTTATTGTCTAATGAATATCGCTTTAAATACTCAATGTAGGAACCCCAAGGAACAATCCTAGCACTTTGCCATATCCGGCTAACCCGCAGGACACTTATAAATCAACGCTAAATTTGAGCGTGTCACCTAAAATTAATAAATATTTTTTTATAAGATGTATTATTTATTGTCTAATGAATATCGCTTTAAATACTCAATGTAGCAACCCCAAGGAACAATCCTAGCACTTTGCCATATCCGGCTAACCCGTAGGACACTTATAAATCAACCCTAAATTTGAGCGTGTCACCTAAAATTAAATCATTATTTTTTATAAGATGTATTATTTATTGTCTAATGAATATCGCTTTAAATACTCAATGTAGGAACCCCAAGGAACAATCCTAGCACTTTGCCATATCCGGCTAACCCGCAGGACACTTATAAATCAACGCTAAATTTGAGCGTGTCACCTAAAATTAATAAATATTTTTTTATAAGATGTATTATTTATTGTCTAATGAATATCGCTTTAAATACTCAATGTAGCAACCCCAAGGAACAATCCTAGCACTTTGCCATATCCGGCTAACCCGTAGGACACTTATAAATCAACGCTAAATTTGAGCGTGTCACCTAAAATTAAATCATTATTTTTTATAAGATGTATTATTTATTGTCTAATGAATATCGCTTTAAATACTCAATGTAGGAACCCCAAGGAACAATCCTAGCACTTTGCCATATCCGGCTAACCCGCAGGACACTTATAAATCAACGCTAAATTTGAGCGTGTCACCTAAAATTAATAAATATTTTTTTATAAGATGTATTATTTATTGTCTAATGAATATCGCTTTAAATACTCAATGTAGCAACCCCAAGGAACAATCCTAGCACTTTGCCATATCCGGCTAACCCGTAGGACACTTATAAATCAACCCTAAATTTGAGCGTGTCACCTAAAATTAAATCATTATTTTTTATAAGATGTATTATTTATTGTCTAATGAATATCGCTTTAAATACTCAATGTAGGAACCCCAAGGAACAATCCTAGCACTTTGCCATATCCGGCTAACCCGTAGGACACTTATAAATCAACGCTAAATTTGAGCGTGTCACCTAAAATTAAATCATTATTTTTTATAAGATGTATCATTTATTGTCTAATGAATATCGCTTTAAATACTCAATGTAGGAACCCCAAGGAACAATCCTAGCACTTTGCCATATCCGGCTAACCCGTAGGACACTTATAAATCAACGCTAAATTTGAGCGTGTCACCTAAAATTAATAAATATTTTTTATAAGATGTATTATTTATTGTCTAATGAATATCGCTTTAAATACTCAATGTAGGAACCCCAAGGAACAATCCTAGCACTTTGCCATATCCGGCTAACCCGCAGGACACTTATAAATCAACGCTAAATTTGAGCGTGTCACCTAAAATTAATAAATATTTTTTTATAAGATGTATTATTTATTGTCTAATGAATATCGCTTTAAATACTCAATGTAGGAACCCCAAGGAACAATCCTAGCACTTTTCCATATCCGGCTAACCCGTAGGACACTTATAAATCAACGCTAAATTTGAGCGTGTCACCTAAAATTAATAAATATTTTTTTATAAGATGTATTATTTATTGTCTAATGAATATCGCTTTAAATACTCAATGTAGGAACCCCAAGGAACAATCCTAGCACTTTTCCATATCCGGCTAACCCGTAGGACACTTATAAATCAACGCTAAATTTGAGCGTGTCACCTAAAATTAATAAATATTTTTTTATAAGATGTATTATTTATTGTCTAATGAATATCGCTTTAAATACTCAATGTAGCAACCCCAAGGAACAATCCTAGCACTTTGCCATATCCGGCTAACCCGTAGGACACTTATAAATCAACCCTAAATTTGAGCGTGTCACCTAAAATTAAATCATTATTTTTTATAAGATGTATTATTTATTGTCTAATGAATATCGCTTTAAATACTCAATGTAGGAACCCCAAGGAACAATCCTAGCACTTTTCCATATCCGGCTAATCCGTACGACACTTATAAATCAACGCTAAATTTGAGCGTGTCACCTAAAATTAATAAATATTTTTTTATAAGATGTATTATTTATTGTCTAATGAATATCGCTTTAAATACTCAATGTAGCAACCCCAAGGAACAATCCTAGCACTTTGCCATATCCGGCTAACCCGTAGGACACTTATAAATCAACGCTAAATTTGAGCGTGTCACCTAAAATTAATAAATATTTTTTTATAAGATGTATTATTTATTGTCTAATGAATATCGCTTTAAATACTCAATGTAGCAACCAAAAGAAACAATCCTAGCACTTTGCCATATCCGGCTAACCCGTAGGACACTTATAAATCAACGCTAAATTTGAGCGTGTCACCTAAAATTAATAAATATTTTTTTATAAGATGTATTATTTATTGTCTAATGAATATCGCTTTAAATACTCAATGTAGCAACCCCAAGGAACAATCCTAGCACTTTGCCATATCCGGCTAACCCGTAGGACACTTATAAATCAACGCTAAATTTGAGTGTGTCACCTAAAATTAAATCATTATTTTTTATAAGATGTATTATTTATTGTCTAATGAATATCGCTTTGAATACTCAATGTAGGAACCCCAAGGAACAATCCTAGCACTTTGCCATATCCGGCTAACCCGTAGGACACTTATAAATCAACGCTAAATTTGAGCGTGTCACCTAAAATTAATAAATATTTTTTTATAAGATGTATTATTTATTGTCTAATGAATATCGCTTTAAATACTCAATGTAGCAACCCCAAGGAACAATCCTAGCACTTTGCCATATCCGGCTAACCCGTAGGACACTTATAAATCAACGCTAAATTTGAGCGTGTCACCTAAAATTAATAAATATTTTTTTATAAGATGTATTATTTATTGTCTAATGAATATCGCTTTAAATACTCAATGTAGGAACCCCAAGGAACAATCCTAGCACTTTGCCATATCCGGCTAATCCGTACGACACTTATAAATCAACGCTAAATTTGAGCGTGCCACCTAAAATTAATAAATATTTTTTTATAAGATGTATTATTTATTGTCTAATGAATATCGCTTTAAATACTCAATGTAGCAACCCCAAGGAACAATCCTAGCACTTTTCCATATCCGGCTAACCCGTAGGACACTTATAAATCAACGCTAAATTTGAGCGTGTCACCTAAAATTAATAAATATTTTTTTATAAGATGTATTATTTATTGTCTAATGAATATCGCTTTAAATACTCAATGTAGCAACCCCAAGGAACAATCCTAGCACTTTGCCATATCCGGCTAACCCGTAGGACACTTATAAATCAACGCTAAATTTGAACGTGTCACCTAAAATTAATAAATATTTTTTTATAAGATGTATTATTTATTGTCTAATGAATATGGCTTTAAATACTCAATGTAGGAACCCCAAGGAACAATCCTAGCACTTTGCCATATCCGGCTAACCCGTAGGACACTTATAAATTAACGCTAAATTTGAGCGTGTCACCTAAAATTAATAAATATTTTTTTATAAGATGTATTATTTATTGTCTAATGAATATCGCTTTAAATACTCAATGTAGCAACCCCAAGGAACAATCCTAGCACTTTGCCATATCCGGCTAACCCGTAGGACACTTATAAATCAACCCTAAATTTGAGCGTGTCACCTAAAATTAAATCATTATTTTTTATAAGATGTATTATTTATTGTCTAATGAATATCGCTTTAAATACTCAATGTAGGAACCCCAAGGAACAATCCTAGCACTTTGCCATATCCGGCTAACCCGTAGGACACTCATAAATCAACGCTAAATTTGAGCGTGTCACCTAAAATTAATAAATATTTTTTTATAAGATGTATTATTTATTGTCTAATGAATATCGCTTTAAATACTCAATGTAGCAACCCCAAGAAACAATCCTAGCACTTTGCCATATCCGGCTAACCCGTAGGACACTTATAAATCAACGCTAAATTTGAGCGTGTCACCTAAAATTAATAAATATTTTTTTATAAGATGTATTATTTATTGTCTAATGAATATCGCTTTAAATACTCAATGTAGCAACCCCAAGGAACAATCCTAGCACTTTGCCATATCCGGCTAACCCGTAGGACACTTATAAATCAACGCTAAATTTGAGCGTGTCACCTAAAATTAAATCATTATTTTTTATAAGATGTATTATTTATTGTCTAATGAATATCGCTTTAAATACTCAATGTAGGAACCCCAAGGAACAATCCTAGCACTTTGCCATATCCGGCTAAACCGCAGGACACTTATAAATCAACGCTAAATTTGAGCGTGTCACCTAAAATTAATAAATATTTTTTTATAAGATGTATTATTTATTGTCTAATGAATATCGCTTTAAATACTCAATGTAGGAACCCCAAGGAACAATCCTAGCACTTTTCCATATCCGGCTAACCCGTAGGACACTTATAAATCAACGCTAAATTTGAGCGTGTCACCTAAAATTAATAAATATTTTTTTATAAGATGTATTATTTATTGTCTAATGAATATCGCTTTAAATACTCAATGTAGGAACCCCAAGGAACAATCCTAGCACTTTTCCATATCCGGCTAACCCGTAGGACACTTATAAATCAACGCTAAATTTGAGCGTGTCACCTAAAATTAATAAATATTTTTTTATAAGATGTATTATTTATTGTCTAATGAATATCGCTTTAAATACTCAATGTAGCAACCCCAAGGAACAATCCTAGCACTTTGCCATATCCGGCTAACCCGTAGGACACTTATAAATCAACCCTAAATTTGAGCGTGTCACCTAAAATTAAATCATTATTTTTTATAAGATGTATTATTTATTGTCTAATGAATATCGCTTTAAATACTCAATGTAGGAACCCCAAGGAACAATCCTAGCACTTTTCCATATCCGGCTAATCCGTACGACACTTATAAATCAACGCTAAATTTGAGCGTGTCACCTAAAATTAATAAATATTTTTTTATAAGATGTATTATTTATTGTCTAATGAATATCGCTTTAAATACTCAATGTAGCAACCCCAAGGAACAATCCTAGCACTTTGCCATATCCGGCTAACCCGTACGACACTTATAAATCAACGCTAAATTTGAGCGTGTCACCTAAAATTAATAAATATTTTTTTATAAGATGTATTATTTATTGTCTAATGAATATCGCTTTAAATACTCAATGTAGCAACCAAAAGAAACAATCCTAGCACTTTGCCATATCCGGCTAACCCGTAGGACACTTATAAATCAACGCTAAATTTGAGCGTGTCACCTAAAATTAATAAATATTTTTTTATAAGATGTATTATTTATTGTCTAATGAATATCGCTTTAAATACTCAATGTAGCAACCCCAAGGAACAATCCTAGCACTTTGCCATATCCGGCTAACCCGTAGGACACTTATAAATCAACGCTAAATTTGAGTGTGTCACCTAAAATTAAATCATTATTTTTTATAAGATGTATTATTTATTGTCAAATGAATATCGCTTTGTATACTCAATGTAGGAACCCCAAGGAACAATCCTAGCACTTTGCCATATCCGGCTAACCCGTAGGACACTTATAAATCAACGCTAAATTTGAGCGTGTCACCTAAAATTAATAAATATTTTTTTATAAGATGTATTATTTATTGTCTAATGAATATCGCTTTAAATACTCAATGTAGCAACCCCAAGGAACAATCCTAGCACTTTGCCATATCCGGCTAACCCGTAGGACACTTATAAATCAACGCTAAATTTGAGCGTGTCACCTAAAATTAATAAATATTTTTTTATAAGATGTATTATTTATTGTCTAATGAATATCGCTTTAAATACTCAATGTAGGAACCCCAAGGAACAATCCTAGCACTTTGCCATATCCGGCTAATCCGTACGACACTTATAAATCAACGCTAAATTTGAGCGTGCCACCTAAAATTAATAAATATTTTTTTATAAGATGTATTATTTATTGTCTAATGAATATCGCTTTAAATACTCAATGTAGCAACCCCAAGGAACAATCCTAGCACTTTTCCATATCCGGCTAACCCGTAGGACACTTATAAATCAACGCTAAATTTGAGCGTGTCACCTAAAATTAATAAATATTTTTTTATAAGATGTATTATTTATTGTCTAATGAATATCGCTTTAAATACTCAATGTAGCAACCCCAAGGAACAATCCTAGCACTTTGCCATATCCGGCTAACCCGTAGGACACTTATAAATCAACGCTAAATTTGAACGTGTCACCTAAAATTAATAAATATTTTTTTATAAGATGTATTATTTATTGTCTAATGAATATGGCTTTAAATACTCAATGTAGGAACCCCAAGGAACAATCCTAGCACTTTGCCATATCCGGCTAACCCGTAGGACACTTATAAATCAACGCTAAATTTGAGCGTGTCACCTAAAATTAATAAATATTTTTTTATAAGATGTATTATTTATTGTCTAATGAATATCGCTTTAAATACTCAATGTAGCAACCCCAAGGAACAATCCTAGCACTTTGCCATATCCGGCTAACCCGTAGGACACTTATAAATCAACCCTAAATTTGAGCGTGTCACCTAAAATTAAATCATTATTTTTTATAAGATGTATTATTTATTGTCTAATGAATATCGCTTTAAATACTCAATGTAGGAACCCCAAGGAACAATCCTAGCACTTTGCCATATCCGGCTAATCCGTACGACACTTATAAATCAACGCTAAATTTGAGCGTGTCACCTAAAATTAATAAATATTTTTTTATAAGATGTATTATTTATTGTCTAATGAATATCGCTTTAAATACTCAATGTAGCAACCCCAAGGAACAATCCTAGCACTTTGCCATATCCGGCTAACCCGCAGGACACTTATAAATCAACGCTAAATTTGAGCGTGTCACCTAAAATTAATAAATATTTTTTTATAAGATGTATTATTTATTGTCTAATGAATATCGCTTTAAATACTCAATGTAGCAACCCCAAGGAACAATCCTAGCACTATGCCATATCCGGCTAACCCGTAGGACACTTATAAATCAACGCTAAATTTGAGCGTGTCACCTAAAATTAATAAATATTTTTTTATAAGATGTATTATTTATTGTCTAATGAATATCGCTTTAAATACTCAATGTAGCAACCCCAAGGAACAATCCTAGCACTTTGCCATATCCGGCTAACCTGTAGGACACTTATAAATCAACGCTAAATTTGAGCGTGTCACCTAAAATTAATAAATATTTTTTTATAAGATGTATTATTTATTGTCTAATGAATATCGCTTTAAATACTCAATGTAGCAACCCCAAGGAACAATCCTAGCACTTTGCCATATCCGGCTAACCCGTAGGACACTTATAAATCAACCCTAAATTTGAGCGTGTCACCTAAAATTAAATCATTATTTTTTATAAGATGTATTATTTATTGTCTAATGAATATCGCTTTAAATACTCAATGTAGGAACCCCAAGGAACAATCCTAGCACTTTGCCATATCCGGCTAATCCGTACGACACTTATAAATCAACGCTAAATTTGAGCGTGTCACCTAAAATTAATAAATATTTTTTTATAAGATGTATTATTTATTGTCTAATGAATATCGCTTTAAATACTCAATGTAGCAACCCCAAGGAACAATCCTAGCACTTTGCCATATCCGGCTAACCCGCAGGACACTTATAAATCAACGCTAAATTTGAGCGTGTCACCTAAAATTAATAAATATTTTTTTATAAGATGTATTATTTATTGTCTAATGAATATCGCTTTAAATACTCAATGTAGCAACCCCAAGGAACAATCCTAGCACTATGCCATATCCGGCTAACCCGTAGGACACTTATAAATCAACGCTAAATTTGAGCGTGTCACCTAAAATTAATAAATATTTTTTTATAAGATGTATTATTTATTGTCTAATGAATATCGCTTTAAATACTCAATGTAGCAACCCCAAGGAACAATCCTAGCACTTTGCCATATCCGGCTAACCCGCAGGACACTTATAAATCAACGCTAAATTTGAGCGTGTCACCTAAAATTAATACATATTTTTTTATAAGATGTATTATTTATTGTCTAATGAATATCGCTTTAAATACTCAATGTAGCAACCCCAAGGAACAATCCTAGCACTATGCCATATCCGGCTAACCCGTAGGACACTTATAAATCAACACTAAATTTGAGCGTGTCACCTAAAATTAAATCATTATTTTTTATAAGATGTATTATTTATTGTCTAATGAATATCGCTTTAAATACTCAATGTAGCAATCCCAAGGAACAATCCTAGCACTTTGCCATATCCGGCTAACCCGTAGGACACTTATAAATCAACCCTAAATTTGAGCGTGTCACCTAAAATTAATTAATAATTTTTTGTAAGATGTATTATTTATTTTCTAATGAATATCTCTTTAAATACTCAATGTAGGAACCCCAAGGAACAATCCTAGCACTTTGCCGTATCTGGCTAACCCGTAGGACACTTATAAATCAACCCTAAATTTGAGCGTGTCACCTAAAATTAATTAATAATTTTTTATAAGATGTATTATTTATTGTCTAATGAATATCGCTTTAAATACTCAATGTAGCAACCCCAAGGAACAATCCTAGCACTTTGCCATATCCGGCTAACCCGTAGGACACTTATAAATCAACCCTAAATTTGAGCATGTCACCATTAATTAATTAATTTTTTTGTAAGATGTATTATTTATTGTCTAATGAATATCTCTTTAAATACTCAATGTAGGAACCCCAAGGAACAATCCTAGCACTTTGCCGTATCCGGCTAACCCGTAGGACACTTATAAATCAACCCTAAATTTGAGCGTGTCACCTAAAATTAAATCATTATTTTTTATAAGATGTATTATTTATTGTCTAATGAATATCGCTTTAAATACTCAATGTAGGAACCCCAAGGAACAATCCTAGCACTTTGCCATATCCGGTTAATCCGTACGACACTTATAAATCAACGCTAAATTTGAGCGTGTCACCTAAAATTAATAAATATTTTTTTATAAGATGTATTATTTATTGTCTAATGAATATCGCTTTAAATACTCAATGTAGCAACCCCAAGGAACAATCCTAGCACTTTGCCATATCCGGCTAACCCGTAGGACACTTATAAATCAACCCTAAATTTGAGCGTGTCACCTAAAATTAAATCATTATTTTTTATAAGATGTATTATTTATTGTCTAATGAATATCGCTTTAAATACTCAATGTAGGAACCCCAAGGAACAATCCTAGCACTTTGCCATATCCGGCTAATCCGTACGACACTTATAAATCAACGCTAAATTTGAGCGTGTCACCTAAAATTAATAAATATTTTTTTATAAGATGTATTATTTATTGTCTAATGAATATCGCTTTAAATACTCAATGTAGCAACCCCAAGGAACAATCCTAGCACTTTGCCATATCCGGCTAACCCGTAGGACACTTATAAATCAACGCTAAATTTGAGCGTGTCACCTAAAATTAATAAATATTTTTTTATAAGATGTATTATTTATTGTCTAATGAATATCGCTTTAAATACTCAATGTAGCAACCCCAAGGAACAATCCTAGCACTTTGCCATATCCGGCTAACCCGTAGGACACTTATAAATCAACCCTAAATTTGAGCGTGTCACCTAAAATTAAATCATTATTTTTTATAAGATGTATTATTTATTGTCTAATGAATATCGCTTTAAATACTCAATGTAGCAACCCCAAGGAACAATCCTAGCACTTTGCCATATCCGGCTAACCCGTAGGACACTTATAAATCAACGCTAAATTTGAGCGTGTCACCTAAAATTAATAAATATTTTTTTATAAGATGTATTATTTATTGTCTAATGAATATCGCTTTAAATACTCAATGTAGCAACCCCAAGGAACAATCCTAGCACTTTGCCATATCCGGCTAACTCGTAGGACACTTATAAATCAACGCTAAATTTGAGCGTGTCACCTAAAATTAATAAATATTTTTTTATAAGATGTATTATTTATTGTCTAATGAATATCGCTTTAAATACTCAATGTAGCAACCCCAAGGAACAATCCAAGCACTTTGCCATATCCGGCTAACCCGTAGGACACTTATAAATCAACGCTAAATTTGAGCGTGTCACCTAAAATTAAATCATTATTTTTTATAAGATGTATTATTTATTGTCTAATGAATATCGCTTTAAATACTCAATGTAGGAACCCCAAGGAACAATCCTAGCACTTTGCCATATCCGGCTAATCCGTACGACACTTATAAATCAACGCTAAATTTGAGCGTGTCACCTAAAATTAATAAATATTTTTTTATAAGATGTATTATTTATTGTCTAATGAATATCGCTTTAAATACTCAATGTAGGAACCCCAAGGAACAATCCTAGCACTTTGCCATATCCGGCTAATCCGTACGACACTTATAAATCAACGCTAAATTTGAGCGTGTCACCTAAAATTAATAAATATTTTTTTATAAGATGTATTATTTATTGTCTAATGAATATCGCTTTAAATACTCAATGTAGCAACCCCAAGGAACAATCCTAGCACTTTGCCATATCCGGCTAACCCGTAGGACACTTATAAATCAACGCTAAATTTGAGCGTGTCACCTAAAATTAAATCATTATTTTTTATAAGATGTATTATTTATTGTCTAATGAATATCGCTTTAAATACTCAATGTAGGAACCCCAAGGAACAATCCTAGCACTTTGCCATATCCGGCTAACCCGCAGGACACTTATAAATCAACGCTAAATTTGAGCGTGTCACCTAAAATTAAATCATTATTTTTTATAAGATGTATTATTTATTGTCTAATGAATATCGCTTTAAATACTCAATGTAGGAACCCCAAGGAACAATCCTAGCACTTTTCCATATCCGGCTAACCCGTAGGACACTTATAAATCAACGCTAAATTTGAGCGTGTCACCTAAAATTAATAAATATTTTTTTATAAGATGTATTATTTATTGTCTAATGAATATCGCTTTAAATACTCAATGTAGGAACCCCAAGGAACAATCCTAGCACTTTTCCATATCCGGCTAACCCGTAGGACACTTATAAATCAACGCTAAATTTGAGCGTGTCACCTAAAATTAATAAATATTTTTTTATAAGATGTATTATTTATTGTCTAATGAATATCGCGTTAAATACTCAATGTAGCAACCCCAAGGAACAATCCTAGCACTTTGCCATATCCGGCTAACCCGTAGGACACTTATAAATCAACCCTAAATTTGAGCGTGTCACCTAAAATTAAATCATTATTTTTTATAAGATGTATTATTTATTGTCTAATGAATATCGCTTTAAATACTCAATGTAGGAACCCCAAGGAACAATCCTAGCACTTTTCCATATCCGGCTAATCCGTACGACACTTATAAATCAACGCTAAATTTGAGCGTGTCACCTAAAATTAATAAATATTTTTTTATAAGATGTATTATTTATTGTCTAATGAATATCGCTTTAAATACTCAATGTAGCAACCCCAAGGAACAATCCTAGCACTTTGCCATATCCGGCTAACCCGTAGGACACTTACAAATCAACGCTAAATTTGAGCGTGTCACCTAAAATTAATAAATATTTTTTTATAAGATGTATTATTTATTGTCTAATGAATATCGCTTTAAATACTCAATGTAGCAACCAAAAGAAACAATCCTAGCACTTTGCCATATCCGGCTAACCCGTAGGACACTTATAAATCAACGCTAAATTTGAGCGTGTCACCTAAAATTAATAAATATTTTTTTATAAGATGTATTATTTATTGTCTAATGAATATCGCTTTAAATACTCAATGTAGCAACCCCAAGGAACAATCCTAGCACTTTGCCATATCCGGCTAACCCGTAGGACACTTATAAATCAACGCTAAATTTGAGTGTGTCACCTAAAATTAAATCATTATTTTTTATAAGATGTATTATTTATTGTCTAATGAATATCGCTTTGAATACTCAATGTAGGAACCCCAAGGAACAATCCTAGCACTTTGCCATATCCGGCTAACCCGTAGGACACTTATAAATCAACGCTAAATTTGAGCGTGTCACCTAAAATTAATAAATATTTTTTTATAAGATGTATTATTTATTGTCTAATGAATATCGCTTTAAATACTCAATGTAGCAACCCCAAGGAACAATCCTAGCACTTTGCCATATCCGGCTAACCCGTAGGACACTTATAAATCAACGCTAAATTTGAGCGTGTCACCTAAAATTAATAAATATTTTTTTATAAGATGTATTATTTATTGTCTAATGAATATCGCTTTAAATACTCAATGTAGCAACCCCAAGGAACAATCCTAGCACTTTGCCATATCCGGCTAATCCGTACGACACTTATAAATCAACGCTAAATTTGAGCGTGCCACCTAAAATTAATAAATATTTTTTTATAAGATGTATTATTTATTGTCTAATGAATATCGCTTTAAATACTCAATGTAGCAACCCCAAGGAACAATCCTAGCACTTTTCCATATTCGGCTAACCCGTAGGACACTTATAAATCAACGCTAAATTTGAGCGTGTCACCTAAAATTAATAAATATTTTTTTATAAGATGTATTATTTATTGTCTAATGAATATCGCTTTAAATACTCAATGTAGCAACCCCAAGGAACAATCCTAGCACTTTGCCATATCCGGCTAACCCGTAGGACACTTATAAATCAACGCTAAATTTGAACGTGTCACCTAAAATTAATAAATATTTTTTTATAAGATGTATTATTTATTGTCTAATGAATATGGCTTTAAATACTCAATGTAGGAACCCCAAGGAACAATCCTAGCACTTTGCCATATCCGGCTAACCCGTAGGACACTTATAAATCAACGCTAAATTTGAGCGTGTCACCTAAAATTAATAAATATTTTTTTATAAGATGTATTATTTATTGTCTAATGAATATCGCTTTGAATACTCAATGTAGCAACCCCAAGGAACAATCCTAGCACTTTGCCATATCCGGCTAACCCGTAGGACACTTATAAATCAACCCTAAATTTGAGCGTGTCACCTAAAATTAAATCATTATTTTTTATAAGATGTATTATTTATTGTCTAATGAATATCGCTTTAAATACTCAATGTAGCAATCCCAAGGAACAAGCCTAGCACTTTGCCATATCCGGCTAACCCGTAGGACACTTATAAATCAACCCTAAATTTGAGCGTGTCACCTAAAATTAATTAATAATTTTTTGTAAGATGTATTATTTATTTTCTAATGAATATCTCTTTAAATACTCAATGTAGGAACCCCAAGGAACAATCCTAGCACTTTGCCGTATCCGGCTAACCCGTAGGACACTTATAAATCAACCCTAAATTTGAGCGTGTCACCTAAAATTAATTAATAATTTTTTATAAGATGTATTATTTATTGTCTAATGAATATCGCTTTAAATACTCAATGTAGCAACCCCAAGGAACAATCCTAGCACTTTGCCATATCCGGCTAACCCGTAGGACACTTATAAATCAACCCTAAATTTGAGCATGTCACCATTAATTAATTAATTTTTTTGTAAGATGTATTATTTATTGTCTAATGAATATCTCTTTAAATACTCAATGTAGGAACCCCAAGGAACAATCCTAGCACTTTGCCGTATCCGGCTAACCCGTAGGACACTTATAAATCAACCCTAAATTTGAGCGTGTCACCTAAAATTAAATCATTATTTTTTATAAGATGTATTATTTATTGTCTAATGAATATCGCTTTAAATACTCAATGTAGGAACCCCAAGGAACAATCCTAGCACTTTGCCATATCCGGTTAATCCGTACGACACTTATAAATCAACGCTAAATTTGAGCGTGTCACCTAAAATTAATAAATATTTTTTTATAAGATGTATTATTTATTGTCTAATGAATATCGCTTTAAATACTCAATGTAGCAACCCCAAGGAACAATCCTAGCACTTTGCCATATCCGGCTAACCCGTAGGACACTTATAAATCAACCCTAAATTTGAGCGTGTCACCTAAAATTAAATCATTATTTTTTATAAGATGTATTATTTATTGTCTAATGAATATCGCTTTAAATACTCAATGTAGGAACCCCAAGGAACAATCCTAGCACTTTGCCATATCCGGCTAATCCGTACGACACTTATAAATCAACGCTAAATTTGAGCGTGTCACCTAAAATTAATAAATATTTTTTTATAAGATGTATTATTTATTGTCTAATGAATATCGCTTTAAATACTCAATGTAGCAACCCCAAGGAACAATCCTAGCACTTTGCCATATCCGGCTAACCCGTAGGACACTTATAAATCAACGTTAAATTTGAGCGTGTCACCTAAAATTAATAAATATTTTTTTATAAGATGTATTATTTATTGTCTAATGAATATCGCTTTAAATACTCAATGTAGCAACCCCAAGGAACAATCCTAGCACTTTGCCATATCCGGCTAACCCGTAGGACACTTATAAATCAACCCTAAATTTGAGCGTGTCACCTAAAATTAAATCATTATTTTTTATAAGATGTATTATTTATTGTCTAATGAATATCGCTTTAAATACTCAATGTAGCAACCCCAAGGAACAATCCTAGCACTTTGCCATATCCGGCTAACCCGTAGGACACTTATAAATCAACGCTAAATTTGAGCGTGTCACCTAAAATTAATAAATATTTTTTTATAAGATGTATTATTTATTGTATAATGAATATCGCTTTAAATACTCAATGTAGCAACCCCAAGAAACAATCCTAGCACTTTGCCATATCCGGCTAACCCGTAGGACACTTATGAATCAACGCTAAATTTAAGCGTGTCACCTAAAATTAATAAATATTTTTTTATAAGATGTATTATTTATTGTCTAATGAATATCGCTTTAAATACTCAATGTAGCAACCCCAAGGAACAATCCTAGCACTTTGCCATATCCGGCTAACCCGTAGGACACTTATAAATCAACGCTAAATTTGAGCGTGTCACCTAAAATTAAATCATTATTTTTTATAAGATGTATTATTTATTGTCTAATGAATATCGCTTTAAATACTCAATGTAGGAACCCCAAGGAACAATCCTAGCACTTTGCCATATCCGGCTAACCCGTAGGACACTTATAAATCAACGCTAAATTTGAGCGTGTCACCTAAAATTAATAAATATTTTTTTATAAGATGTATTATTTATTGTCTAATGAATATCGCTTTAAATACTCAATGTAGCAACCCCAAGGAACAATCCTAGCACTATGCCATATCCGGCTAACCCGTAGGACACTTATAAATTAACACTAAATTTGAGCGTGTCACCTAAAATTAAATCATTATTTTTTATAAGATGTATTATTTATTGTCTAATGAATATCGCTTTAAATACTCAATGTAGGAACCCCAAGGAACAATCCTAGCACTTTGCCATATCCGGCTAACCCGCAGGACACTTATAAATCAACGCTAAATTTGAGCGTGTCACCTAAAATTAATAAATATTTTTTTATAAGATGTATTATTTATTGTCTAATGAATATCGCTTTAAATACTCAATGTAGCAACCCCAAGGAACAATCCTAGCACTTTGCCATATCCGGCTAACCCGTAGGACACTTATAAATCAACCCTAAATTTGAGCGTGTCACCTAAAATTAAATCATTATTTTTTATAAGATGTATTATTTATTGTCTAATGAATATCGCTTTAAATACTCAATGTAGGAACCCCAAGGAACAATCCTAGCACTTTGCCATATCCGGCTAACCCGTAGGACACTTATAAATCAACGCTAAATTTGAGCGTGTCACCTAAAATTAAATCATTATTTTTTATAAGATGTATCATTTATTGTCTAATGAATATCGCTTTAAATACTCAATGTAGCAACCCCAAGGAACAATCCTAGCACTTTGCCATATCCGGCTAACCCGTAGGACACTTATAAATCAACGCTAAATTTGAGCGTGTCACCTAAAATTAATAAATATTTTTTATAAGATGTATTATTTATTGTCTAATGAATATCGCTTTAAATACTCAATGTAGGAACCCCAAGGAACAATCCTAGCACTTTGCCATATCCGGCTAACCCGCAGGACACTTATAAATCAACGCTAAATTTGAGCGTGTCACCTAAAATTAATAAATATTTTTTTATAAGATGTATTATTTATTGTCTAATGAATATCGCTTTAAATACTCAATGTAGGAACCCCAAGGAACAATCCTAGCACTTTTCCATATCCGGCTAACCCGTAGGACACTTATAAATCAACGCTAAATTTGAGCGTGTCACCTAAAATTAATAAATATTTTTTTATAAGATGTATTATTTATTGTCTAATGAATATCGCTTTAAATACTCAATGTAGGAACCCCAAGGAACAATCCTAGCACTTTTCCATATCCGGCTAACCCGTAGGACACTTATAAATCAACGCTAAATTTGAGCGTGTCACCTAAAATTAATAAATATTTTTTTATAAGATGTATTATTTATTGTCTAATGAATATCGCTTTAAATACTCAATGTAGCAACCCCAAGGAACAATCCTAGCACTTTGCCATATCCGGCTAACCCGTAGGACACTTATAAATCAACCCTAAATTTGAGCGTGTCACCTAAAATTAAATCATTATTTTTTATAAGATGTATTATTTATTGTCTAATGAATATCGCTTTAAATACTCAATGTAGGAACCCCAAGGAACAATCCTAGCACTTTTCCATATCCGGCTAATCCGTACGACACTTATAAATCAACGCTAAATTTGAGCGTGTCACCTAAAATTAATAAATATTTTTTTATAAGATGTATTATTTATTGTCTAATGAATATCGCTTTAAATACTCAATGTAGCAACCCCAAGGAACAATCCTAGCACTTTGCCATATCCGGCTAACCCGTAGGACACTTATAAATCAACGCCAAATTTGAGCGTGTCACCTAAAATTAATAAATATTTTTTTATAAGATGTATTATTTATTGTCTAATGAATATCGCTTTAAATACTCAATGTAGCAACCAAAAGAAACAATCCTAGCACTTTGCCATATCCGGCTAACCCGTAGGACACTTATAAATCAACGCTAAATTTGAGCGTGTCACCTAAAATTAATAAATATTTTTTTATAAGATGTATTATTTATTGTCTAATGAATATCGCTTTAAATACTCAATGTAGCAACCCCATGGAACAATCCTAGCACTTTGCCATATCCGGCTAACCCGTAGGACACTTATAAATCAACGCTAAATTTGAGTGTGTCACCTAAAATTAAATCATTATTTTTTATAAGATGTATTATTTATTGTCTAATGAATATCGCTTTGAATACTCAATGTAGGAACCCCAAGGAACAATCCTAGCACTTTGCCATATCCGGCTAACCCGTAGGACACTTATAAATCAACGCTAAATTTGAGCGTGTCACCTAAAATTAATAAATATTTTTTTATAAGATGTATTATTTATTGTCTAATGAATATCGCTTTAAATACTCAATGTAGCAACCCCAAGGAACAATCCTAGCACTTTGCCATATCCGGCTAACCCGTAGGACACTTATAAATCAACGCTAAATTTGAGCGTGTCACCTAAAATTAATAAATATTTTTTTATAAGATGTATTATTTATTGTCTAATGAATATCGCTTTAAATACTCAATGTAGGAACCCCAAGGAACAATCCTAGCACTTTGCCATATCCGGCTAATCCGTACGACACTTATAAATCAACGCTAAATTTGAGCGTGCCACCTAAAATTAATAAATATTTTTTTATAAGATGTATTATTTATTGTCTAATGAATATCGCTTTAAATATTCAATGTAGCAACCCCAAGGAACAATCCTAGCACTTTTCCATATCCGGCTAACCCGTAGGACACTTATAAATCAACGCTAAATTTGAGCGTGTCACCTAAAATTAATAAATATTTTTTTATAAGATGTATTATTTATTGTCTAATGAATATCGCTTTAAATACTCAATGTAGCAACCCCAAGGAACAATCCTAGCACTTTTCCATATCCGGCTAACCCGTAGGACACTTATAAATCAACGCTAAATTTGAACGTGTCACCTAAAATTAATAAATATTTTTTTATAAGATGTATTATTTATTGTCTAATGAATATGGCTTTAAATACTCAATGTAGGAACCCCAAGGAACAATCCTAGCACTTTGCCATATCCGGCTAACCCGTAGGACACTTATAAATCAACGCTAAATTTGAGCGTGTCACCTAAAATTAATAAATATTTTTTTATAAGATGTATTATTTATTGTCTAATGAATATCGCTTTAAATACTCAATGTAGCAACCCCAAGGAACAATCCTAGCACTTTGCCATATCCGGCTAACCCGTAGGACACTTATAAATCAACCCTAAATTTGAGCGTGTCACCTAAAATTAAATCATTATTTTTTATAAGATGTATTATTTATTGTCTAATGAATATCGCTTTAAATACTCAATGTAGGAACCCCAAGGAACAATCCTAGCACTTTGCCATATCCGGCTAATCCGTACGACACTTATAAATCAACGCTAAATTTGAGCGTGTCACCTAAAATTAATAAATATTTTTTTATAAGATGTATTATTTATTGTCTAATGAATATCGCTTTAAATACTCAATGTAGCAACCCCAAGGAACAATCCTAGCACTTTGCCATATCCGGCTAACCCGCAGGACACTTATAAATCAACGCTAAATTTGAGCGTGTCACCTAAAATTAATAAATATTTTTTTATAAGATGTATTATTTATTGTCTAATGAATATCGCTTTAAATACTCAATGTAGCAACCCCAAGGAACAATCCTAGCACTATGCCATATCCGGCTAACCCGTAGGACACTTATAAATCAACGCTAAATTTGAGCGTGTCACCTAAAATTAATAAATATTTTTTTATAAGATGTATTATTTATTGTCTAATGAATATCGCTTTAAATACTCAATGTAGCAACCCCAAGGAACAATCCTAGCACTTTGCCATATCCGGCTAACCCGTAGGACACTTATAAATCAACCCTAAATTTGAGCGTGTCACCTAAAATTAATTAATAATTTTTTATAAGATGTATTATTTATTGTCTAATGAATATCGCTTTAAATACTCAATGTAGCAACCCCAAGGAACAATCCTAGCACTTTGCCATATCCGGCTAACCCGCAGGACACTTATAAATCAACGCTAAATTTGAGCGTGTCACCTAAAATTAATAAATATTTTTTTATAAGATGTATTATTTATTGTCTAATGAATATCGCTTTAAATACTCAATGTAGCAACCCCAAGGAACAATCCTAGCACTATGCCATATCCGGCTAACCCGTAGGACACTTATAAATTAACACTAAATTTGAGCGTGTCACCTAAAATTAAATCATTATTTTTTATAAGATGTATTATTTATTGTCTAATGAATATCGCTTTAAATACTCAATGTAGCAATCCCAAGGAACAATCCTAGCACTTTGCCATATCCGGCTAACCCGTAGGACACTTATAAATCAACCCTAAATTTGAGCGTGTCACCTAAAATTAATTAATAATTTTTTGTAAGATGTATTATTTATTGTCTAATGAATATCTCTTTAAATACTCAATGTAGGAACCCCAAGGAACAATCCTAGCACTTTGCCGTATCCGGCTAACCCGTAGGACACTTATAAATCAACCCTAAATTTGAGCGTGTCACCTAAAATTAATTAATAATTTTTTATAAGATGTATTATTTATTGTCTAATGAATATCGCTTTAAATACTCAATGTAGCAACCCCAAGGAACAATCCTAGCACTTTGCCATATCCGGCTAACCCGTAGGACACTTATAAATCAACCCTAAATTTGAGCATGTCACCATTAATTAATTAATTTTTTTGTAAGATGTATTATTTATTGTCTAATGAATATCTCTTTAAATACTCAATGTAGGAACCCCAAGGAACAATCCTAGCACTTTGCCGTATCCGGCTAACCCGTAGGACACTTATAAATCAACCCTAAATTTGAGCGTGTCACCTAAAATTAAATCATTATTTTTTATAAGATGTATTATTTATTGTCTAATGAATATCGCTTTAAATACTCAATGTAGGAACCCCAAGGAACAATCCTAGCACTTTGCCATATCCGGTTAATCCGTACGACACTTATAAATCAACGCTAAATTTGAGCGTGTCACCTAAAATTAATAAATATGTTTTTATAAGATGTATTATTTATTGTCTAATGAATATCGCTTTAAATACTCAATGTAGCAACCCCAAGGAACAATCCTAGCACTTTGCCATATCCGGCTAACCCGTAGGACACTTATAAATCAACCCTAAATTTGAGCGTGTCACCTAAAATTAAATCATTATTTTTTATAAGATGTATTATTTATTGTCTAATGAATATCGCTTTAAATACTCAATGTAGGAACCCCAAGGAACAATCCTAGCACTTTGCCATATCCGGCTAATCCGTACGACACTTATAAATCAACGCTAAATTTGAGCGTGTCACCTAAAATTAATAAATATTTTTTTATAAGATGTATTATTTATTGTCTAATGAATATCGCTTTAAATACTCAATGTAGCAACCCCAAGGAACAATCCTAGCACTTTGCCATATCCGGCTAACCCGTAGGACACTTATAAATCAACGCTAAATTTGAGCGTGTCACCTAAAATTAATAAATATTTTTTTATAAGATGTATTATTTATTGTCTAATGAATATCGCTTTAAATACTCAATGTAGCAACCCCAAGGAACAATCCTAGCACTTTGCCATATCCGGCTAACCCGTAGGACACTTATAAATCAACGCTAAATTTGAGCGTGTCACCTAAAATTAATAAATATTTTTTTATAAGATGTATTATTTATTGTCTAATGAATATCGCTTTAAATACTCAATGTAGCAACCCCAAGGAACAATCCTAGCACTTTGCCATATCCGGCTAACCCGTAGGACACTTATAAATCAACGCTAAATTTGAGCGTGTCACCTAAAATTAAATCATTATTTTTTATAAGATGTATTATTTATTGTCTAATGAATATCGCTTTAAATACTCAATGTAGGAACCCCAAGGAACAATCCTAGCACTTTGCCATATCCGGCTAACCCGTAGGACACTTATAAATCAACGCTAAATTTGAGCGTGTCACCTAAATTTAATAAATATTTTTTTATAAGATGTATTATTTATTGTCTAATAAATATCGCTTTAAATACTCAATGTAGGAACCCCAAGGAACAATCCTAGCACTTTGCCATATCCGGCTAATCCGTACGACACTTATAAATCAACGCTAAATTTGAGCGTGTCACCTAAAATTAATAAATATTTTTTTATAAGATGTATTATTTATTGTCTAATGAATATCGCTTTAAATACTCCATGTAGCAACCCCAAGGAACAATCCTAGCACTTTGCCATATCCGGCTAACCCGTAGGACACTTATAAATCAACGCTAAATTTGAGCGTGTCACCTAAAATTAATAAATATTTTTTTATAAGATGTATTATTTATTGTCTAATGAATATCGCTTTAAATACTCAATGTAGCAACCCCAAGGAACAATCCTAGCACTTTGCCATATCCGGCTAACCCGTAGGACACTTATAAATCAACGCTAAATTTGAGCGTGTCACCTAAAATTAATAAAAAAAATTTTATAAGATGTATTATTTATTGTCCAATGAATATCGCTTTAAATACTCAATGTAGCAACCCCAAGGAACAATCCTAGCACTTTGCCATATCCGGCTAACCCGTAGGACACTTATAAATCAACGCTAAATTTGAGCGTGTCACCTAAAATTAATAAATATTTTTTTATAAGATGTATTATTTATTGTCTAATGAATATCGCTTTAAATACTCAATGTAGCAACCCCAAGGAACAATCCTAGCACTTTGCCATATCCGGCTAACCCGTAGGACACTTATAAATCAACGCTAAATTTGAGCGTGTCACCTAAAATTAATAAATATTTTTTTATAAGATGTATTATTTATTGTCTAATTAATATCGCTTTAAATACTCAATGTAGCAACCCCAAGGAACAATCCTAGCACTTTGCCATATCCGGCTAACCCGTAGGACACTTATAAATCAACGCTAAATTTGAGCGTGTCACCTAAAATTAAATCATTATTTTTTATAAGATGTATTATTTATTGTCTAATGAATATCGCTTTAAATACTCAATGTAGGAACCCCAAGGAACAATCCTAGCACTTTGCCATATCCGGCTAACCCGTAGGACACTTATAAATCAACGCTAAATTTGAGCGTGTCACCTAAAATTAATAAATATTTTTTTATAAGATGTATTATTTATTGTCTAATGAATATCGCTTTAAATACTCAATGTAGCAACCCCAAGGAACAATCCTAGCACTTTGCCATATCCGGCTAACCCGTAGGACACTTATAAATCAACCCTAAATTTGAGCGTGTCACCTAAAATTAAATCATTATTTTTTATAAGATGTATTATTTATTGTCTAATGAATATCGCTTTAAATACTCAATGTAGGAACCCCAAGGAACAATCCTAGCACTTTGCCATATCCGGCTAACCCGTAGGACACTTATAAATCAACGCTAAATTTGAGCGTGTCACCTAAAATTAATAAATATTTTTTTATAAGATGTATTATTTATTGTCTAATGAATATCGCTTTAAATACTCAATGTAGCAACCCCAAGGAACAATCCTAGCACTTTGCCATATCCGGCTAACCCGTAGGACACTTATAAATCAACGCTAAATTTGAGCGTGTCACCTAAAATTAAATCATTATTTTTTATAAGATGTATTATTTATTGTCTAATGAATATCGCTTTAAATACTCAATGTAGGAACCCCAAGGAACAATCCTAGCACTTTGCCATATCCGGCTAACCCGTAGGACACTTATAAATCAACGCTAAATTTGAGCGTGTCACCTAAAATTAATAAAAAAAATTTTATAAGATGTATTATTTATTGTCCAATGAATATCGCTTTAAATACTCAATGTAGCAACCCCAAGGAACAATCCTAGCACTTTGCCATATCCGGCTAACCCGTAGGACACTTATAAATCAACGCTAAATTTGAGCGTGTCACCTAAAATTAATAAATATTTTTTTATAAGATGTATTATTTATTGTCTAATGAATATCGCTTTAAATACTCAATGTAGCAACCCCAAGGAACAATCCTAGCACTTTGCCATATCCGGCTAACCCGTAGGACACTTATAAATCAACGCTAAATTTGAGCGTGTCACCTAAAATTAATAAATATTTTTTTATAAGATGTATTATTTATTGTCTAATTAATATCGCTTTAAATACTCAATGTAGCAACCCCAAGGAACAATCCTAGCACTTTGCCATATCCGGCTAACCCGTAGGACACTTATAAATCAACGCTAAATTTGAGCGTGTCACCTAAAATTAAATCATTATTTTTTATAAGATGTATTATTTATTGTCTAATAAATATCGCTTTAAATACTCAATGTAGGAACCCCAAGGAACAATCCTAGCACTTTGCCATATCCGGCTAACCCGTAGGACACTTATAAATCAACGCTAAATTTGAGCGTGTCACCTAAAATTAATAAATATTTTTTTATAAGATGTATTATTTATTGTCTAATGAATATCGCTTTAAATACTCAATGTAGCAACCCCAAGGAACAATCCTAGCACTTTGCCATATCCGGCTAACCCGTAGGACACTTATAAATCAACCCTAAATTTGAGCGTGTCACCTAAAATTAAATCATTATTTTTTATAAGATGTATTATTTATTGTCTAATGAATATCGCTTTAAATACTCAATGTAGGAACCCCAAGGAACAATCCTAGCACTTTGCCATATCCGGCTAACCCGTAGGACACTTATAAATCAACGCTAAATTTGAGCGTGTCACCTAAAATTAATAAATATTTTTTTATAAGATGTATTATTTATTGTCTAATGAATATCGCTTTAAATACTCAATGTAGCAACCCCAAGGAACAATCCTAGCACTTTGCCATATCCGGCTAACCCGTAGGACACTTATAAATCAACGCTAAATTTGAGCGTGTCACCTAAAATTAAATCATTATTTTTTATAAGATGTATTATTTATTGTCTAATGAATATCGCTTTAAATACTCAATGTAGGAACCCCAAGGAACAATCCTAGCACTTTGCCATATCCGGCTAACCCGTAGGACACTTATAAATCAACGCTAAATTTGAGCGTGTCACCTAAAATTAATAAATATTTTTTTATAAGATGTATTATTTATTGTCTAATGAATATCGCTTTAAATACTCAATGTAGCAACCCCAAGGAACAATCCTAGCACTTTGCCATATCCGGCTAACCCGTAGGACACTTATAAATCAACCCTAAATTTGAGCGTGTCACCTAAAATTAAATCATTATTTTTTATAAGATGTATTATTTATTGTCTAATGAATATCGCTTTAAATACTCAATGTAGGAACCCCAAGGAACAATCCTAGCACTTTGCCATATCCGGCTAATCCGTACGACACTTATAAATCAACGCTAAATTTGAGCGTGTCACCTAAAATTAATAAATATTTTTTTATAAGATGTATTATTTATTGTCTAATGAATATCGCTTTAAATACTCAATGTAGCAACCCCAAGGAACAATCCTAGCACTTTGCCATATCCGGCTAACCCGTAGGACACTTATAAATCAACGCTAAATTTGAGCGTGTCACCTAAAATTAATAAATATTTTTTTATAAGATGTATTATTTATTGTCTAATGAATATCGCTTTAAATACTCAATGTAGCAACCCCAAGGAACAATCCTAGCACTTTGCCATATCCGGCTAACCCGTAGGACACTTATAAATCAACGCTAAATTTGAGCGTGTCACCTAAAATTAAATCATTATTTTTTATAAGATGTATTATTTATTGTCTAATGAATATCGCTTTAAATACTCAATGTAGGAACCCCAAGGAACAATCCTAGCACTTTGCCATATCCGGCTAACCCGTAGGACACTTATAAATCAACGCTAAATTTGAGCGTGTCACCTAAAATTAATAAATATTTTTTTATAAGATGTATTATTTATTGTCTAATGAATATCGCTTTAAATACTCAATGTAGCAACCCCAAGGAACAATCCTAGCACTTTGCCATATCTGGCTAACCCGTAGGACACTTATAAATCAACGCTAAATTTGAGCGTGTCACCTAAAATTAAATCATTATTTTTTATAAGATGTATTATTTATTGTCTAATGAATATCGCTTTAAATACTCAATGTAGGAACCCCAAGGAACAATCCTAGCACTTTGCCATATCCAGCTAACCCGTAGGACACTTATAAATCAACGCTAAATTTGAGCGTGTCACCTAAAATTAATAAATATTTTTTTATAAGATGTATTATTTATTGTCTAATGAATATCGCTTTAAATACTCAATGTAGCAACCCCAAGGAACAATCCTAGCACTTTTCCATATCCGGCTAACCCGTAGGACACTTATAAATCAACCCTAAATTTGAGCGTGTCACCTAAAATTAAATCATTATTTTTTATAAGATGTATTATTTATTGTCTAATGAATATCGCTTTAAATACTCAATGTAGGAACCCCAAGGAACAATCCTAGCACTTTGCCATATCCGGCTAACCCGTAGGACACTTATAAATCAACGCTAAATTTGAGCGTGTCACCTAAAATTAATAAATATTTTTTTATAAGATGTATTATTTATTGTCTAATGAATATCGCTTTAAATACTCAATGTAGCAACCCCAAGGAACAATCCTAGCACTTTGCCATATCCAGATAACCCGTAGGACACTTATAAATCAACGCTAAATTTGAGCGTGTCACCTAAAATTAAATCATTATTTTTTATAAGATGTATTATTTATTGTCTAATGAATATCGCTTTAAATACTCAATGTAGGAACCCCAAAGAACAATCCTAGCACTTTGCCATATCCGGCTAACCCGTAGGACACTTATAAATCAACGCTAAATTTGAGCGTGTCACCTAAAATTAATAAATATTTTTTTATAAGATGTATTATTTATTGTCTAATGAATATCGCTTTAAATACTCAATGTAGCAACCCCAAGGAACAATCCTAGCACTTTGCCATATCCAGATAACCCGTAGGACACTTATAAATCAACGCTAAATTTGAGCGTGTCACCTAAAATTAAATCATTATTTTTTATAAGATGTATTATTTATTGTCTAATGAATATCGCTTTAAATACTCAATGTAGGAACCCCAAGGAACAATCCTAGCACTTTGCCATATCCGGCTAACCCGTAGGACACTTATAAATCAACGCTAAATTTGAGCGTGTCACCTAAAATTAATAAATATTTTTTTATAAGATGTATTATTTATTGTCTAATGAATATCGCTTTAAATACTCAATGTAGCAACCCCAAGGAACAATCCTAGCACTTTACCATATCCGGCTAACCCGTAGGACACTTATAAATCAACCCTAAATTTGAGCGTGTCACCTAAAATTAAATCATTATTTTTTATAAGATGTATTATTTATTGTCTAATGAATATCGCTTTAAATACTCAATGTAGGAACCCCAAGGAACAATCCTAGCACTTTGCCATATCCGGCTAATCCGTACGACACTTATAAATCAACGCTAAATTTGAGCGTGTCACCTAAAATTAATAAATATTTTTTTATAAGATGTATTATTTATTGTCTAATGAATATCGCTTTAAATACTCAATGTAGCAACCCCAAGGAACAATCCTAGCACTTTGCCATATCCGGCTAACCCGTAGGACACTTATAAATCAACGCTAAATTTGAGCGTGTCACCTAAAATTAATAAATATTTTTTTATAAGATGTATTATTTATTGTCTAATGAATATCGCTTTAAATACTCAATGTAGCAACCCCAAGGAACAATCCTAGCACTTTGCCATATCCGGCTAACCCGTAGGACACTTATAAATCAACGCTAAATTTGAGCGTGTCACCTAAAATTAAATCATTATTTTTTATAAGATGTATTATTTATTGTCTAATGAATATCGCTTTAAATACTCAATGTAGGAACCCCAAGGAACAATCCTAGCACTTTGCCATATCCGGCTAACCCGTAGGACACTTATAAATCAACGCTAAATTTGAGCGTGTCACCTAAAATTAATAAATATTTTTTTATAAGATGTATTATTTATTGTCTAATGAATATCGCTTTAAATACTCAATGTAGCAACCCCAAGGAACAATCCTAGCACTTTGCCATATCCGGCTAACCCGTAGGACACTTATAAATCAACCCTAAATTTGAGCGTGTCACCTAAAATTAAATCATTATTTTTTATAAGATGTATTATTTATTGTCTAATGAATATCGCTTTAAATACTCAATGTAGGAACCCCAAGGAACAATCCTAGCACTTTGCCATATCCGGCTAACCCGTAGGACACTTATAAATCAACGCTAAATTTGAGCGTGTCACCTAAAATTAATAAATATTTTTTTATAAGATGTATTATTTATTGTCTAATGAATATCGCTTTAAATACTCAATGTAGCAACCCCAAGGAACAATCCTAGCACTTTGCCATATCCGGCTAACCCGTAGGACACTTATAAATCAACGCTAAATTTGAGCGTGTCACCTAAAATTAAATCATTATTTTTTATAAGATGTATTATTTATTGTCTAATGAATATCGCTTTAAATACTCAATGTAGGAACCCCAAGGAACAATCCTAGCACTTTGCCATATCCGGCTAACCCGTAGGACACTTATAAATCAACGCTAAATTTGAGCGTGTCACCTAAAATTAATAAATATTTTTTTATAAGATGTATTATTTATTGTCTAATGAATATCGCTTTAAATACTCAATGTAGTAACCCCAAGGAACAATCCTAGCACTTTGCCATATCCGGCTAACCCGTAGGACACTTATAAATCAACGCTAAATTTGAGCGTGTCACCTAAAATTAAATCATTATTATTTATAAGATGTATTATTTATTGTCTAATGAATATCGCTTTAAATACTCAATGTAGGAACCCCAAGGAACAATCCTAGCACTTTGCCATATCCGGCTAACCCGTAGGACACTTATAAATCAACGCTAAATTTGAGCGTGTCACCTAAAATTAATAAATATTTTTTTATAAGATGTATTATTTATTGTCTAATGAATATCGCTTTAAATACTCAATGTAGTAACCCCAAGGAACAATCCTAGCACTTTGCCATATCCGGCTAACCCGTAGGACACTTATAAATCAACGCTAAATTTGAGCGTGTCACCTAAAATTAAATCATTATTTTTTATAAGATGTATTATTTATTGTCTAATGAATATCGCTTTAAATACTCAATGTAGGAACCCCAAGGAACAATCCTAGCACTTTGCCGTATCCGGCTAACCCGTAGGACACTTATAAATCAACGCTAAATTTGAGCGTGTCACCTAAAATTAATAAATATTTTTTTATAAGATGTATTATTTATTGTCTAATGAATATCGCTTTAAATACTCAATGTAGGAACCCCAAGGAACAATCCTAGCACTTTGCCATATCCGGCTAACCCGTAGGACACTTATAAATCAACGCTAAATTTGAGCGTGTCACCTAAAATTAATAAATATTTTTTTATAAGATGTATTATTTATTGTCTAATGAATATCGCTTTAAATACTCAATGTAGCAACCCCAAGGAACAATCCTAGCACTTTGCCATATCCGGCTAACCCGTAGGACACTTATAAATCAACGCTAAATTTGAGCGTGTCACCTAAAATTAAATCATTATTTTTTATAAGATGTATTATTTATTGTCTAATGAATATCGCTTTAAATACTCAATGTAGGAACCCCAAGGAACAATCCTAGCACTTTGCCATATCCGGCTAACCCGTAGGACACTTATAAATCAACGCTAAATTTGAGCGTGTCACCTAAAATTAATAAATATTTTTTTATAAGATGTATTATTTATTGTCTAATGAATATCGCTTTAAATACTCAATGTAGCAACCCCAAGGAACAATCCTAGCACTTTGCCATATCCGGCTAACCCGTAGGACACTTATAAATCAACGCTAAATTTGAGCGTGTCACCTAAAATTAAATCATTATTTTTTATAAGATGTATTATTTATTGTCTAATGAATATCGCTTTAAATACTCAATGTAGGAACCCCAAGGAACAATCCTAGCACTTTGCCATATCCGGCTAACCCGTAGGACACTTATAAATCAACGCTAAATTTGAGCGTGTCACCTAAAATTAATAAATATTTTTTTATAAGATGTATTATTTATTGTCTAATGAATATCGCTTTAAATACTCAATGTAGCAACCCCAAGGAACAATCCTAGCACTTTGCCATATCCGGCTAACCCGTAGGACACTTATAAATCAACCCTAAATTTGAGCGTGTCACCTAAAATTAAATCATTATTTTTTATAAGATGTATTATTTATTGTCTAATGAATATCGCTTTAAATACTCAATGTAGGAACCCCAAGGAACAATCCTAGCACTTTGCCATATCCGGCTAATCCGTACGACACTTATAAATCAACGCTAAATTTGAGCGTGTCACCTAAAATTAATAAATATTTTTTTATAAGATGTATTATTTATTGTCTAATGAATATCGCTTTAAATACTCAATGTAGCAACCCCAAGGAACAATCCTAGCACTTTGCCATATCCGGCTAACCCGTAGGACACTTATAAATCAACGCTAAATTTGAGCGTGTCACCTAAAATTAAATCATTATTTTTTATAAGATGTATTATTTATTGTCTAATGAATATCGCTTTAAATACTCAATGTAGGAACCCCAAGGAACAATCCTAGCACTTTGCCATATCCGGCTAACCCGTAGGACACTTATAAATCAACGCTAAATTTGAGCGTGTCACCTAAAATTAATAATTATTTTTTTATAAGATGTATTATTTATTGTCTAATGAATATCGCTTTAAATACTCAATGTAGCAACCCCAAGGAACAATCCTAGCACTTTGCCATATCCGGCTAACCCGTAGGACACTTATAAATCAACGCTAAATTTGAGCGTGTCACCTAAAACTAAATCATTATTTTTTATAAGATGTATTATTTATTGTCTAATGAATATCGCTTTAAATACTCAATGTAGGAACCCCAAGGAACAATCCTAGCACTTTGATATATCCGGCTAACCCGCAGGACACTTATAAATCAACGCTAAATTTGAGCGTGTCACCTAAAATTAAATCATTATTTTTTATAAGATGTATTATTTATTGTCTAATGAATATCGCTTTAAATACTCAATGTAGGAACCCCAAGGAACAATCCTAGCACTTTGCCATATCCGGCTAACCCGTAGGACACTTATAAATCAACGCTAAATTTGAGCGTGTCACCTAAAATTTAATCATTATTTTTTATAAGATGTATTATTTATTGTCTAATGAATATCGCTTTAAATACTCAATGTAGGAACCCCAAGGAACAATCCTAGCACTTTGCCATATCCGGCTAACCCGTAGGACACTTATAAATCAACGCTAAATTTGAGCGTGTCACCTAAATTTAATAAATATTTTTTTATAAGATGTATTATTTATTGTCTAATGAATATCGCTTTAAATACTCAATGTAGGAACCCCAAGGAACAATCCTAGCACTTTGCCATATCCGGCTAATCCGTACGACACTTATAAATCAACGCTAAATTTGAGCGTGTCACCTAAAATTAAATCATTATTTTTTATAAGATGTATTATTTATTGTCTAATGAATATCGCTTTAAATACTCAATGTAGCAACCCCAAGGAACAATCCTAGCACTTTGCCATATCCGGCTAACCCGTAGGACACTTATAAATCAACGCTAAATTTGAGCGTGTCACCTAAAATTAATAAATATTTTTTTATAAGATGTATTATTTATTGTCTAATGAATATCGCTTTAAATACTCAATGTAGCAACCCCAAGGAACAATCCTAGCACTTTGCCATATCCGGCTAACCCGTAGGACACTTATAAATCAACGCTAAATTTGAGCGTGTCACCTAAAATTAAATCATTATTTTTTATAAGATGTATTATTTATTGTCTAATGAATATCGCTTTAAATACTCAATGTAGGAACCCCAAGGAACAATCCTAGCACTTTGCCATATCCGGCTAACCCGTAGGACACTTATAAATCAACGCTAAATTTGAGCGTGTCACCTAAAATTAATAAATATTTTTTTATAAGATGTATTATTTATTGTCTAATGAATATCGCTTTAAATACTCAATGTAGCAACCCCAAGGAACAATCCTAGCCCTTTGCCATATCCGGCTAACCCGTAGGACACTTATAAATCAACCCTAAATTTGAGCGTGTCACCTAAAATTAAATCATTATTTTTTATAAGATGTATTATTTATTGTCTAATGAATATCGCTTTAAATACTCAATGTAGGAACCCCAAGGAACAATCCTAGCACTTTGCCATATCCGGCTAACCCGTAGGACACTTATAAATCAACGCTAAATTTGAGCGTGTCACCTAAAATTAATAAATATTTTTTTATAAGATGTATTATTTATTGTCTAATGAATATCGCTTTAAATACTCAATGTAGCAACCCCAAGGAACAATCCTAGCACTTTGCCATATCCGGCTAACCCGTAGGACACTTATAAATCAACGCTAAATTTGAGCGTGTCACCTAAAATTAAATCATTATTTTTTATAAGATGTATTATTTATTGTCTAATGAATATCGCTTTAAATACTCAATGTAGGAACCCCAAGGAACAATCCTAGCACTTTGCCATATCCGGCTAACCCGTAGGACACTTATAAATCAACGCTAAATTTGAGCGTGTCACCTAAAATTAATAAATATTTTTTTATAAGATGTATTATTTATTGTCTAATGAATATCGCTTTAAATACTCAATGTAGCAACCCCAAGGAACAATCCTAGCACTTTGCCATATCCGGCTAACCCGTAGGACACTTATAAATCAACCCTAAATTTGAGCGCGTCACCTAAAATTAAATCATTATTTTTTATAGGATGTATTATTTATTGTCTAATGAATATCGCTTTAAATACTCAATGTAGGAACCCCAAGGAACAATCCTAGCACTTTGCCATATCCGGCTAATCCGTACGACACTTATAAATCAACGCTAAATTTGAGCGTGTCACCTAAAATTAATAAATATTTTTTTATAAGATGTATTATTTATTGTCTAATAAATATCGCTTTAAATACTCAATGTAGCAACCCCAAGGAACAATCCTAGCACTTTGCCATATCCGGCTAACCCGTAGGACACTTATAAATCAACGCTAAATTTGAGCGTGTCACCTAAAATTAATAAATATTTTTTTATAAGATGTATTATTTATTGTCTAATGAATATCGCTTTAAATACTCAATGTAGCAACCCCAAGGAACAATCCTAGCACTTTGCCATATCCGGCTAACCCGTAGGACACTTATAAATCAACCCTAAATTTGAGCGTGTCACCTAAAATTAATAAATATTTTTTTATAAGATGTATTATTTATTGTCTAATGAATATCGCTTTAAATACTCAATGTAGCAACCCCAAGGAACAATCCTAGCACTTTGCCATATCCGGCTAACCCGTAGGACACTTATAAATCAACGCTAAATTTGAGCGTGTCACCTAAAATTAAATCATTATTTTTTATAAGATGTATTATTTATTGTCTAATGAATATCGCTTTAAATACTCAATGTAGGAACCCCAAGGAACAATCCTAGCACTTTGCCATATCCGGCTAACCCGTAGGACACTTATAAATCAACGCTAAATTTGAGCGTGTCACCTAAAATTAATAAATATTTTTTTATAAGATGTATTATTTATTGTCTAATGAATATCGCTTTAAATACTCAATGTAGCAACCCCAAGGAACAATCCTAGCACTTTGCCATATCCGGCTAACCCGTAGGACACTTATAAATCAACCCTAAATTTGAGCGTGTCACCTAAAATTAAATCATTATTTTTTATAAGATGTATTATTTATTGTCTAATGAATATCGCTTTAAATACTCAATGTAGCAACCCCAAGGAACAATCCTAGCACTTTGCCATATCCGGCTAACCCGTAGGACACTTATAAATCAACCCTAAATTTGAGCGTGTCACCTAAAATTAAATCATTATTTTTTATAAGATGTATTATTTATTGTCTAATGAATATCGCTTTAAATACTCAATGTAGCAACCCCAAGGAACAATCCTAGCACTTTGCCATATCCGGCTAACCCGTAGGACACTTATAAATCAACGCTAAATTTGAGCGTGTCACCTAAAATTAAATCATTATTTTTTATAAGATGTATTATTTATTGTCTAATGAATATCGCTTTAAATACTCAATGTAGGAACCCCAAGGAACAATCCTAGCACTTTGCCATATCCGGCTAACCCGTAGGACACTTATAAATCAACGCTAAATTTGAGCGTGTCACCTAAAATTAATAAATATTTTTTTATAAGATGTATTATTTATTGTCTAATGAATATCGCTTTAAATACTCAATGTAGCAACCCCAAGGAACAATCCTAGCACTTTGCCATATCCGGCTAACCCGTAGGACACTTATAAATCAACCCTAAATTTGAGCGTGTCACCTAAAATTAAATCATTATTTTTTATAAGATGTATTATTTATTGTCTAATGAATATCGCTTTAAATACTCAATGTAGGAACCCCAAGGAACAATCCTAGTACTTTGCCATATCCGGCTAATCCGTACGACACTTATAAATCAACGCTAAATTTGAGCGTGTCACCTAAAATTAATAAATATTTTTTTATAAGATGTATTATTTATTGTCTAATGAATATCGCTTTAAATACTCAATGTAGCAACCCCAAGGAACAATCCTAGCACTTTGCCATATCCGGCTAACCCGTAGGACACTTATAAATCAACGCTAAATTTGAGCGTGTCACCTAAAATTAATAAATATTTTTTTATAAGATGTATTATTTATTGTCTAATGAATATCGCTTTAAATACTCAATGTAGCAACCCCAAGGAACAATCCTAGAACTTTTCCATATCCGGCTAATCCGTAGGACACTTATAAATCAACGCTAAATTTGAGCGTGTCACCTAAAATTAATAAATATTTTTTTATAAGATGTATTATTTATTGTCTAATGAATATCGCTTTAAATACTCAATGTAGCAACCCCAAGAAACAATCCTAGCACTTTGCCATATCCGGCTAACCCGTAGGACACTTATAAATCAACGCTAAATTTGAGCGTGTCACCTAAAATTAATAAATATTTTTTTATAAGATGTATTATTTATTGTCTAATGAATATCGCTTTAAATACTCAATGTAGCAACCCCAAGGAACAATCCTAGCACTTTGCCATATCCGGCTAACCCGTAGGACACTTATAAATCAACGCTAAATTTGAGCGTGTCACCTAAAATTAAATCATTATTTTTTATAAGATGTATTATTTATTGTCTAATGAATATCGCTTTAAATACTCAATGTAGCAACCCCAAGGAACAATCCTAGCACTTTGCCATATCCGGCTAACCCGTAGGACACTTATAAATCAACGCTAAATTTGAGCGTGTCACCTAAAATTAAATCATTATTTTTTATAAGATGTATTATTTATTGTCTAATGAATATCGCTTTAAATACTCAATGTAGCAACCCCAAGGAACAATCCTAGCACTTTGCCATATCCGGCTAACCCGTAGGACACTTATAAATCAACGCTAAATTTGAGCGTGTCACCTAAAATTAATAAATATTTTTTTATAAGATGTATTATTTATTGTCTAATGAATATCGCTTTAAATACTCAATGTAGCAACCCCAAGGAACAATCCTAGCACTTTGCCATATCCGGCTAACCCGTAGGACACTTATAAATCAACGCTAAATTTGAGCGTGTCACCTAAAATTAATAAATATTTTTTTATAAGATGTATTATTTATTGTCTAATGAATATCGCTTTAAATACTCAATGTAGGAACCCCAAGGAACAATCCTAGCACTTTGCCATATCCGGCTAATCCGTACGACACTTATAAATCAACGCTAAATTTGAGCGTGTCACCTAAAATTAATAAATATTTTTTTATAAGATGTATTATTTATTGTCTAATGAATATCGCTTTAAATACTCAATGTAGCAACCCCAAGGAACAATCCTAGCACTTTGCCATATCCGGCTAACCCGTAGGACACTTATAAATCAACGCTAAATTTGAGCGTGTCACCTAAAATTAATAAATATTTTTTTATAAGATGTATTATTTATTGTCTAATGAATATCGCTTTAAATACTCAATGTAGCAACCCCAAGGAACAATCCTAGCACTTTGCCATATCCGGCTAACCCGTAGGACACTTATAAAACAACGCTAAATTTGATCGTGTCACCTAAAATTAATAAATATTTTTTTATAAGATGTATTATTTATTGTCTAATGAATATCGCTTTAAATACTCAATGTAGCAACCCCAAGGAACAATCCTAGCACTTTGCCATATCCGGCTAACCCGTAGGACACTTATAAATCAACGCTAAATTTGAGCGTGTCACCTAAAATTAAATCATTATTTTTTATAAGATGTATTATTTATTGTCTAATGAATATCGCTTTAAATACTCAATGTAGGAACCCCAAGGAACAATCCTAGCACTTTGCCATATCCGGCTAACCCGTAGGACACTTTTAAATCAACGCTAAATTTGAGCGTGTCACCTAAAATTAATAAATATTTTTTTATAAGATGTATTATTTATTGTCTAATGAATATCGCTTTAAATACTCAATGTAGCAACCCCAAGGAACAATCCTAGCACTTTGCCATATCCGGCTAACCCGTAGGACACTTATAAATCAACGCTAAATTTGAGCGTGTCACCTAAAATTAATAAATATTTTTTTATAAGATGTATTATTTATTGTCTAATGAATATCGCTTTAAATACTCAATGTAGCAACCCCAAGGAACAATCCTAGCACTTTGCCATATCCGGCTAACCCGTAGGACACTTATAAATCAACGCTAAATTTGAGCGTGTCACCTAAAATTAATAAATATTTTTTTATAAGATGTATTATTTATTGTCTAATGAATATCGCTTTAAATACTCAATGTAGCAACCCCAAGGAACAATCCTAGCACTTTGCCATATCCGGCTAACCCGTAGGACACTTATAAATCAACGCTAAATTTGAGCGTGTCACCTAAAATTAAATCATTATTTTTTATAAGATGTATTATTTATTGTCTAATGAATATCGCTTTAAATACTCAATGTAGGAACCCCAAGGAACAATCCTAGCACTTTGCCATATCCGGCTAACCCGTAGGACACTTATAAATCAACGCTAAATTTGAGCGTGTCACCTAAAATTAATAAATATTTTTTTATAAGATGTATTATTTATTGTCTAATGAATATCGCTTTAAATACCCAATGTGGCAACCCCAAGGAACAATCCTAGCACTTTGCCATATCCGGCTAACCCGTAGGACACTTATAAATCAACCCTAAATTTGAGCGTGTCACCTAGAATAAATCATTATTTTTTATAAGATGTATTATTTATTGTCTAATGAATATCGCTTTAAAAACTCAATGTAGGAACCCCAAGGAACAATCCTAGCACTTTGCCATATCCGGCTAACCCGTAGGACACTTATAAATGAACGCTAAATTTGAGCGTGTCACCTAAAATTAATAAATATTTTTTTATAAGATGTATTATTTATTGTCTAATGAATATCGCTTTAAATACTCAATGTACAACCCCAAGGAACAATCCTAGCACTTTGCCATATCCGGCTAACCCGTAGGACACTTATAAATCAACCCTAAATTTGAGCGTGTCACCTAAAATTAAATCATTATTTTTTATAAGATGTATTATTTATTGTCTAATGAATATCGCTTTAAATACTCAATGTAGGAACCCCAAGGAACAATCCTAGCACTTTGCCATATCCGGCTAACCCGTAGGACACTTATAAATCAACGCTAAATTTGAGCGTGTCACATAAAATTAATAAATATTTTTTTATAAGATGTATTATTTATTGTCTAATGAATATCGCTTTAAATACTCAATGTAGCAGCCCCAAGGAACAATCCTAGCACTTTGCCATATCCGGCTAACCCGTAGGACACTTATAAATCAACGCTAAATTTGAGTGTGTCACCTAAAATTAATAAATATTTTTTTATAAGATGTATTATTTATTGTCTAATGAATATCGCTTTAAATACTCAATGTAGCAACCCCAAGGAACAATCCTAGCACTTTGCCATATCCGGCTAACCCGTAGGACACTTATAAATCAACGCTAAATTTGAGCGTGTCACCTAAAATTAATAAATATTTTTTTATAAGATGTATTATTTATTGTCTAATGAATATCGCTTTAAATACTCAATGTAGCAACCCCAAGGAAAATCCTAGCACTTTGCCATATCCGGCTAACCCGTAGGACACTTATAAATCAACGCTAAATTTGAGCGTGTCACCTAAAATTAATAAATATTTTTTTATAAGATGTATTATTTATTGTCTAATGAATATCGCTTTAAATACTCAATGTAGCAACCCCAAGAAACAATCCTAGCACTTTGCCATATCCGGCTAACCCGTAGGACACTTATAAATCAACGCTAAATTTGAGCGTGTCACCTAAAATTAATAAATATTTTTTTATAAGATGTTTTATTTATTGTCTAATGAATATCGCTTTAAATACTCAATGTAGCAATCCTAGGGAACAATCCTAGCACTTTGCCATATCCGGCTAACCCGTAGGACACTTATAAATCAACCCTAAATTTGAGCGTGTCACCTAAAATTAATTAATAACTTTTTGTAAGATGTATAATTTATTGTCTAATGAATATCTCTTTAAATACTCAATGTAGGAACCCCAAGGAACAATCCTAGCACTTTGCCGTATCCGGCTAACCCGTAGGACACTTATAAATCAACCCTAAATTTGAGCGTGTCACCTAAAATTAATTAATAATTTTTTATAAGATGTATTATTTATTGTCTAATGAATATCGCTTTAAATACTCAATGTAGGAACCCCAAGGAACAATCCTAGCACTTTGCCATATCCGGCTAACCCGTAGGACACTTATAAATCAACGCTAAATTTGAGCGTGTCACCTAAAATTAATAAATATTTTTTTATAAGATGTATTATTTATTGTCTAATGAATATCGCTTTAAATACTCAATGTAGCAACCCCAAGGAACAATCCTAGCACTTTGCCATATCCGGCTAACCCGTAGGACACTTATAAATCAACGCTAAATTTGAGCGTGTCACCTAAAATTAATAAATATTTTTTTATAAGATGTATTATTTATTGTCTAATGAATATCGCTTTAAATACTCAATGTAGGAACCCCAAGGAACAATCCTAGCACTTTGCCATATCCGGCTAATCCGTACGACACTTATAAATCAACGCTAAATTTGAGCGTGTCACCTAAAATTAATAAATATTTTTTTATAAGATGTATTATTTATTGTCTAATGAATATCGCTTTAAATACTCAATGTAGCAACCCCAAGGAACAATCCTAGCACTTTGCCATATCCGGCTAACCCGTAGGACACTTATAAATCAACGCTAAATTTGAGCGTGTCACCTAAAATTAAATCATTATTTTTTATAAGATGTATTATTTATTGTCTAATGAATATCGCTTTAAATACTCAATGTAGGAACCCCAAGGAACAATCCTAGCACTTTGCCATATCCGGCTAACCCGTAGGACACTTATAAATGAACGCTAAATTTGAGCGTGTCACCTAAAATTAATAAATATTTTTTTATAAGATGTATTATTTATTGTCTAATGAATATCGCTTTAAATACTCAATGTACAACCCCAAGGAACAATCCTAGCACTTTGCCATATCCGGCTAACCCGTAGGACACTTATAAATCAACCCTAAATTTGAGCGTGTCACCTAAAATTAAATCATTATTTTTTATAAGATGTATTATTTATTGTCTAATGAATATCGCTTTAAATACTCAATGTAGGAACCCCAAGGAACAATCCTAGCACTTTGCCATATCCGGCTAACCCGTAGGACACTTATAAATCAACGCTAAATTTGAGCGTGTCACATAAAATTAATAAATATTTTTTTATAAGATGTATTATTTATTGTCTAATGAATATCGCTTTAAATACTCAATGTAGCAGCCCCAAGGAACAATCCTAGCACTTTGCCATATCCGGCTAACCCGTAGGACACTTATAAATCAACGCTAAATTTGAGTGTGTCACCTAAAATTAATAAATATTTTTTTATAAGATGTATTATTTATTGTCTAATGAATATCGCTTTAAATACTCAATGTAGCAACCCCAAGGAACAATCCTAGCACTTTGCCATATCCGGCTAACCCGTAGGACACTTATAAATCAACGCTAAATTTGAGCGTGTCACCTAAAATTAATAAATATTTTTTTATAAGATGTATTATTTATTGTCTAATGAATATCGCTTTAAATACTCAATGTAGCAACCCCAAGGAACAATCCTAGCACTTTGCCATATCCGGCTAACCCGTAGGACACTTATAAATCAACGCTAAATTTGAGCGTGTCACCTAAAATTAATAAATATTTTTTTATAAGATGTATTATTTATTGTCTAATGAATATCGCTTTAAATACTCAATGTAGCAACCCCAAGAAACAATCCTAGCACTTTGCCATATCCGGCTAACCCGTAGGACACTTATAAATCAACGCTAAATTTGAGCGTGTCACCTAAAATTAATAAATATTTTTTTATAAGATGTTTTATTTATTGTCTAATGAATATCGCTTTAAATACTCAATGTAGCAATCCTAGGGAACAATCCTAGCACTTTGCCATATCCGGCTAACCCGTAGGACACTTATAAATCAACCCTAAATTTGAGCGTGTCACCTAAAATTAATTAATAACTTTTTGTAAGATGTATAATTTATTGTCTAATGAATATCTCTTTAAATACTCAATGTAGGAACCCCAAGGAACAATCCTAGCACTTTGCCGTATCCGGCTAACCCGTAGGACACTTATAAATCAACCCTAAATTTGAGCGTGTCACCTAAAATTAATTAATAATTTTTTATAAGATGTATTATTTATTGTCTAATGAATATCGCTTTAAATACTCAATGTAGGAACCCCAAGGAACAATCCTAGCACTTTGCCATATCCGGCTAACCCGTAGGACACTTATAAATCAACGCTAAATTTGAGCGTGTCACCTAAAATTAATAAATATTTTTTTATAAGATGTATTATTTATTGTCTAATGAATATCGCTTTAAATACTCAATGTAGCAACCCCAAGGAACAATCCTAGCACTTTGCCATATCCGGCTAACCCGTAGGACACTTATAAATCAACGCTAAATTTGAGCGTGTCACCTAAAATTAATAAATATTTTTTTATAAGATGTATTATTTATTGTCTAATGAATATCGCTTTAAATACTCAATGTAGCAATCCCAAGGAACAATCCTAGCACTTTGCCATATCCGGCAAACCCGTAGGACACTTATAAATCAACCCTAAATTTGAGCGTGTCACCTAAAATTAATTAATAATTTTTTATAAGATGTATTATTTATTGTCTAATGAATATCGCTTTAAATACTCAATGTAGCAACCCCAAGGAACAATCCTAGCACTTTGCCATATCCGGCTAACCCGTAGGACACTTATAAATCAACGCTAAATTTGAGCGTGTCACCTAAAATTAATAAATATTTTTTTATAAGATGTATTATTTATTGTCTAATGAATATCGCTTTAAATACTCAATGTAGCAACCCCAAGGAACAATCCTAGCACTTTGCCATATCCGGCTAACCCGCAGGACACTTATAAATCAACGCTAAATTTGAGCGTGTCACCTAAAATTAATAAATATTTTTTTATAAGATGTATTATTTATTGTCTAATGAATATCGCTTTAAATACTCAATGTAGCAACCCCAAGGAACAATCCTAGCACTTTGCCATATCCGGCTAACCCGTAGGACACTTATAAATCAACGCTAAATTTGAGCGTGTCACCTAAAATTAAATCATTATTTTTTATAAGATGTATTATTTATTGTCTAATGAATATCGCTTTAAATACTCAATGTAGGAACCCCAAGGAACAATCCTAGCACTTTGCCATATCCGGCTAACCCGTAGGACACTTATAAATCAACGCTAAATTTGAGCGTGTCACCTAAAATTAATAAATATTTTTTTATAAGATGTATTATTTATTGTCTAATGAATATCGCTTTAAATACTCAATGTAGCAACCCCAAGGAACAATCCTAGCACTTTGCCATATCCGGCTAACCCGTAGGACACTTATAAATCAACGCTAAATTTGAGCGTGTCACCTAAAATTAAATCATTATTTTTTATAAGATGTATTATTTATTGTCTAATGAATATCGCTTTAAATACTCAATGTAGCAACCCCAAGGAACAATCCTAGCACTTTGCCATATCCGGCTAACCCGTAGGACACTTATAAATCAACGCTAAATTTGAGCGTGTCACCTAAAATTAAATCATTATTTTTTATAAGATGTATTATTTATTGTCTAATGAATATCGCTTTAAATACTCAATGTAGGAACCCCAAGGAACAATCCTAGCACTTTGCCATATCCGGCTAACCCGTAGGACACTTTTAAATCAACGCTAAATTTGAGCGTGTCACCTAAAATTAATAAATATTTTTATATAAGATGTATTATTTATTGTCTAATGAATATCGCTTTAAATACTCAATGTAGCAACCCCAAGGAACAATCCTAGCACTTTGCCATATCCGGCTAACCCGTAGGACACTTATAAATCAACCCTAAATTTGAGCGTGTCACCTAAAATTAAATCATTATTTTTTATAAGATGTATTATTTATTGTCTAATGAATATCGCTTTAAATACTCAATGTAGGAACCCCAAGGAACAATCCTAGCACTTTGCCATATCCGGCTAACCCGTAGGACACTTATAAATCAACGCTAAATTTGAGCGTGTCACATAAAATTAATAAATATTTTTTTATAAGATGTATTATTTATTGTCTAATGAATATCGCTTTAAATACTCAATGTAGCAGCCCCAAGGAACAATCCTAGCACTTTGCCATATCCGGCTAACCCGTAGGACACTTATAAATCAACGCTAAATTTGAGCGTGTCACCTAAAATTAATAAATATTTTTTTATAAGATGTATTATTTATTGTCTAATGAATATCGCTTTAAATACTCAATGTAGCAACCCCAAGGAACAATCCTAGCACTTTGCCATATCCGGCTAACCCGTAGGACACTTATAAATCAACGCTAAATTTGAGCGTGTCACCTAAAATTAATAAATATTTTTTTATAAGATGTATTATTTATTGTCTAATGAATATCGCTTTAAATACTCAATGTAGCAACCCCAAGGAACAATCCTAGCACTTTGCCATATCCGGCTAACCCGTAGGACACTTATAAATCAACGCTAAATTTCAGCGTGTCACCTAAAATTAATAAATATTTTTTTATAAGATGTTTTATTTATTGTCTAATGAATATCGCTTTAAATACTCAATGTAGCAATCCTAAGGAACAATCCTAGCACTTTGCCATATCCGGCTAACCCGTAGGACACTTATAAATCAACCCTAAATTTGAGCGTGTCACCTAAAATTAATTAATAATTTTTTGTAAGATGTATAATTTATTGTCTAATGAATATCTCTTTAAATACTCAATGTAGGAACCCCAAGGAACAATCCTAGCACTTTGCCGTATCCGGCTAACCCGTAGGACACTTATAAATCAACCCTAAATTTGAGCGTGTCACCTAAAATTAATTAATAATTTTTTATAAGATGTATTATTTATTGTCTAATGAATATCGCTTTAAATACTCAATGTAGCAACCCCAAGGAACAATCCTAGCACTTTGCCATATCCGGCTAACCCGTAGGACACTTATAAATCAACCCTAAATTTGAGCGTGTCACCTAAAATTAATTAATAATTTTTTGTAAGATGTATTATTTATTGTCTAATGAATATCTCTTTAAATACTCAATGTAGGAACCCCAAGGAACAATCCTAGCACTTTGCCGTATCCGGCTAACCCGTAGGACACTTATAAATCAACCCTAAATTTGAGCGTGTCACCTAAAATTAAATCATTATTTTTTATAAGATGTATTATTTATTGTCTAATGAATATCGCTTTAAATTCTCAATGTAGGAACCCCAAGGAACAATCCTAGCACTTTGCCATATCCGGCTAACCCGTAGGACACTTATAAATCAACGCTAAATTTGAGCGTGTCACCTAAAATTAATAAATATTTTTTTATAAGATGTATTATTTATTGTCTAATGAATATTGCTTTAAATACTCAATGTAGCAACCCCAAGGAACAATCCTAGCACTTTGCCATATCCGGCTAACCCGTAGGACACTTATAAATCAACGCTAAATTTGAGCGTGTCACCTAAAATTAATAAATATTTTTTTATAAGATGTATTATTTATTGTCTAATGAATATCGCTTTAAATACTCAATGTAGCAACCCCAAGGAACAATCCTAGCACTTTGCCATATCCGGCTAACCCGTAGGACACTTATAAATCAACGCTAAATTTGAGCGTGTCACCTAAAATTAAATCATTATTTTTTATAAGATGTATTATTTATTGTCTAATGAATATCGCTTTAAATACTCAATGTAGCAACCCCAAGGAACAATCCTAGCACTTTGCCATATCCGGCTAACCCGTAGGACACTTATAAATCAACGCAAAATTTGAGCGTGTCACCTAAAATTAAATCATTATTTTTTATAAGATGTATTATTTATTGTCTAATGAATATCGCTTTAAATACTCAATGTAGGAACCCCAAGGAACAATCCTAGCACTTTGCCATATCCGGCTAACCCGTAGGACACTTATAAATCAACGCTAAATTTGAGCGTATCACCTAAAATTAATAAATATTTTTTTATAAGATGTATTATTTATTGTCTAATGAATATCGCTTTAAATACTCAATGTAGCAATCCCAAGGAACATTCCTAGCACTTTGCCATATCCGGCTAACCCGTAGGACACTTATAAATCAACCCTAAATTTGAGCGTGTCACCTAAAATTAATTAATAATTTTTTGTAAGATGTATTATTTATTGTCTAATGAATATCTCTTTAAATACTCAATGTAGGAACCCCAAGGAACAATCCTAGCACTTTGCCGTATCCGGCTAACCCGTAGGACACTTATAAATCAACCCTAAATTTGAGCGTGTCACCTAAAATTAATTAATAATTTTTTATAAGATGTATTATTTATTGTCTAATGAATATCGCTTCAAATACTCAATGTAGCAACCCCAAGGAACAATCCTAGCACTTTGCCATATCCGGCTAACCCGTAGGACACTTATAAATCAACCCTAAATTTGAGCGTGTCACCTAAAATTAATTAATAATTTTTTGTAAGATGTATTATTTATTGTCTAATGAATATCTCTTTAAATACTCAATGTAGGAACCCCAAGGAACAATCCTAGCACTTTGCCGTATCCGGCTAACCCGTAGGACACTTATAAATCAACCCTAAATTTGAGCGTGTCACCTAAAATTAATTAATAATTTTTTATAAGATGTATTATTTATTGTCTAATGAATATCGCTTTAAATACTCAATGTAGCAACCCCAAGGAACAATCCTAACACTTTGCCATATCCGGCTAACCCGTAGGACACTTATAAATCAACGCTAAATTTGAGCGTGTCACCTAAAATTAAATCATTATTTTTTATAAGATGTATTATTTATTGTCTAATGAATATCGCTTTAAATACTCAATGTAGCAACCCCAAGGAACAATCCTAGCACTTTGCCATATCCGGCTAACCCGTAGGACACTTATAAATCAACGCTAAATTTGAGCGTGTCACCTAAAATTAATAAATATTTTTTTATAAGATGTATTATTTATTGTCTAATGAATATCGCTTTAAATACTCAATGTAGCAATCCCAAGGAACAATCCTAGCACTTTGCCATATCCGGCTAACCCGTAGGACACTTATAAATCAACCCTAAATTTGAGCGTGTCACCTAAAATTAATTAATAATTTTTTATAAGATGTATTATTTATTGTCTAATGAATATCGCTTTAAATACTCAATGTAGCAATCCCAAGGAACAATCCTAGCACTTTGCCATATCCGGCTAACCCGTAGGACACTTATAAATCAACCCTAAATTTGAGCGTGTCACCTAAAATTAATTAATAATTTTTTATAAGATGTATTATTTATTGTCTAATGAATATCGCTTTAAATACTCAATGTAGCAATCCCAAGGAACAATCCTAGCACTCTGCCATATCCGGCTAACCCGTAGGACACTTATAAATCAACCCTAAATTTGAGCGTGTCACCTAAAATTAATTAATAATTTTTTATAAGATGTATTATTTATTGTCTAATGAATATCGCTTTAAATACTCAATGTAGGAACCCCAAGGAACAATCCTAGCACTTTGCCATATCCGGCTAACCCGTAGGACACTTATAAATCAACCCTAAATTTGAGCGTGTCACCTAAAATTAAATCATTATTTTTTATAAGATGTATTATTTATTGTCTAATGAATATCGCTTTAAATACTCAATGTAGCAACCCCAAGGAACAATCCTAGCACTTTGCCATATCCGGCTAACCCGTAGGACACTTATAAATCAACCCTAAATTTGAGCGTGTCACCTAAAATTAAATCATTATTTTTTATAAGATGTATTATTTATTGTCTAATGAATATCGCTTTAAATACTCAATGTAGCAACCCCAAGGAACAATCCTAGCACTTTGCCATATCCGGCTAACCCGTACGACACTTATAAATCAACGCTAAATTTAAGCGTGTCACCTAAAATTAAATCATTATTTTTTATAAGATGTATTATTTATTGTCTAATGAATATCGCTTTAAATACTCAATGTAGCAATCCCAAGGAACAATCCTAGCACTTTGCCATATCCGGCTAACCCGTAGGACACTTATAAATCAACCCTAAATTTGAGCGTGTCACCTAAAATTAATTAATAATTTTTTGTAAGATGTATTATTTATTGTCTAATGAATATCTCTTTAAATACTCAATGTAGGAACCCCAAGGAACAATCCTAGCACTTTGCCGTATCCGGCTAACCCGTAGGACACTTATAAATCAACCCTAAATTTGAGCGTGTCACCTAAAATTAATTAATAATTTTTTATAAGATGTATTATTTATTGTCTAATGAATATCGCTTTAAATACTCAATGTAGCAACCCCAAGGAACAATCCTAACACTTTGCCATATCCGGCTAACCCGTAGGACACTTATAAATCAACGCTAAATTTGAGCGTGTCACCTAAAATTAAATCATTATTTTTTATAAGATGTATTATTTATTGTCTAATGAATATCGCTTTAAATACTCAATGTAGCAACCCCAAGGAACAATCCTAGCACTTTGCCATATCCGGCTAACCCGTAGGACACTTATAAATCAACGCTAAATTTGAGCGTGTCACCTAAAATTAATAAATATTTTTTTATAAGATGTATTATTTATTGTCTAATGAATATCGCTTTAAATACTCAATGTAGCAATCCCAAGGAACAATCCTAGCACTTTGCCATATCCGGCTAACCCGTAGGACACTTATAAATCAACCCTAAATTTGAGCGTGTCACCTAAAATTAATTAATAATTTTTTATAAGATGTATTATTTATTGTCTAATGAATATCGCTTTAAATACTCAATGTAGCAATCCCAAGGAACAATCCTAGCACTTTGCCATATCCGGCTAACCCGTAGGACACTTATAAATCAACCCTAAATTTGAGCGTGTCACCTAAAATTAATTAATAATTTTTTATAAGATGTATTATTTATTGTCTAATGAATATCGCTTTAAATACTCAATGTAGCAATCCCAAGGAACAATCCTAGCACTCTGCCATATCCGGCTAACCCGTAGGACACTTATAAATCAACCCTAAATTTGAGCGTGTCACCTAAAATTAATTAATAATTTTTTATAAGATGTATTATTTATTGTCTAATGAATATCGCTTTAAATACTCAATGTAGGAACCCCAAGGAACAATCCTAGCACTTTGCCATATCCGGCTAACCCGTAGGACACTTATAAATCAACCCTAAATTTGAGCGTGTCACCTAAAATTAAATCATTATTTTTTATAAGATGTATTATTTATTGTCTAATGAATATCGCTTTAAATACTCAATGTAGCAACCCCAAGGAACAATCCTAGCACTTTGCCATATCCGGCTAACCCGTAGGACACTTATAAATCAACCCTAAATTTGAGCGTGTCACCTAAAATTAAATCATTATTTTTTATAAGATGTATTATTTATTGTCTAATGAATATCGCTTTAAATACTCAATGTAGCAACCCCAAGGAACAATCCTAGCACTTTGCCATATCCGGCTAACCCGTACGACACTTATAAATCAACGCTAAATTTAAGCGTGTCACCTAAAATTAAATCATTATTTTTTATAAGATGTATTATTTATTGTCTAATGAATATCGCTTTAAATACTCAATGTAGCAATCCCAAGGAACAATCCTAGCACTTTGCCATATCCGGCTAACCCGTAGGACACTCATAAATCAACCCTAAATTTGAGCGTGTCACCTAAAATTAATTAATAATTTTTTATAAGATGTATTATTTATTGTCTAATGAATATCGCTTTAAATACTCAATGTAGCAACCCCAAGGAACAATCCTAGCACTTTGCCATATCCGGCTAACCCGTAGGGCACTTATAAATCAACGCTAAATTTGAGCGTGTCACCTAAAATTAATAAATATTTTTTTATAAGATGTATTATTTATTGTCTAATGAATATCGCTTTAAATACTCAATGTAGCAATCCCACGGAACAATCCTAGCACTTTGCCATATCCGGCTAATCCGTACGACACTTATAAATCAACGCTAAATTTGAGCGTGTCACCTAAAATTAATTAATAATTTTTTATAAGATGTATTATTTATTGTCTAATGAATATCGCTTTAAATACTCAATGTAGCAACCCCAAGGAACAATCCTAGCACTTTGCCATATCCGGCTAACCCGTAGGACACTTATAAATCAACGCTAAATTTGAGCGTGTCACCTAAAATTAATAAATATTTTTTTATAAGATGTATTATTTATTGTCTAATGAATATCGCTTTAAATACTCAATGTAGCAACCCCAAGGAACAATCCTAGCACTTTGCCATATCCGGCTAACCCGTAGGACACTTATAAATCAACGCTAAATTTGAGCGTGTCACCTAAAATTAATTAATAATTTTTTATAAGATGTATTATTTATTGTCTAATGAATATCGCTTTAAATACTCAATGTAGCAACCCCAAAGAACAATCCTAGCACTTTGCCATATCCGGCTAACCCGTAGGACACTTATAAATCAACGCTAAATTTGAGCGTGTCACCTAAAATTAATAAATATTTTTTTATAAGATGTATTATTTAATGTCTAATGAATATCGCTTTAAATACTCAATGTAGCAACCCCAAGGAACAATCCTAGCACTTTGCCATATCCGGCTAACCCGTAGGACACTTATAAATCAACGCTAAATTTGAGCGTGTCACCTAAAATTAAATCATTATTTTTTATAAGATGTATTATTTATTGTCTAATGAATATCGCTTTAAATACTCAATGTAGGATCCCCAAGGAACAATCCTAGCACTTTGCCATATCCGGCTAACCCGTAGGACACTTATAAATCAACGCTAAATTTGAGCGTGTCACCTAAAATTAATAAATATTTTTTTATAAGATGTATTATTTATTGTCTAATGAATATCGCTTTAAATACTCAATGTAGCAACCCCAAGGAACAATCCTAGCACTTTGCCATATCCGGCTAACCCGTAGGACACTTATAAATCAACCCTAAATTTGAGCGTGGCACCTAAAATTAATTAATAATTTTTTATAAGATGTATTATTTATTGTCTAATGAATATCGCTTTAAATACTCAATGTAGCAACCCCAAGGAACAATCCTAGCACTTTGCCATATCCGGCTAACCCGTAGGACACTTATAAATCAACGCTAAATTTGAGCGTGTCACCTAAAATTAAATCATTATTTTTTATAAGATGTATTATTTATTGTCTAATGAATATCGCTTTAAATACTCAATGTAGCAATCCCAAGGAACAATCCTAGCACTTTGCCATATCCGGCTAACCCGTAGGACACTTATAAATCAACCCTAAATTTGAGCGTGTCACCTAAAATTAATTAATAATTTTTTATAAGATGTATTATTTATTGTCTAATGAATATCGCTTTAAATACTCAATGTAGCAACCCCAAGGAACAATCCTAGCACTTTGCCATATCCGGCTAACCCGTAGGACACTTATAAATCAACGCTAAATTTGAGCGTGTCACCTAAAATTAATAAATATTTTTTTATAAGATGTATTATTTATTGTCTAATGAATATCGCTTTAAATACTCTATGTAGCAACCCCAGGGAACAATCCTAGCACTTTGCCATATCCGGCTAACCCGTAGGACACTTATAAATCAACCCTAAATTTGAGCGTGTCACCTAAAATTAATAAATATTTTTTTATAAGATGTATTATTTATTGTCTAATGAATATCGCTTTAAATACTCAATGTAGGAACCCCAAGGAACAATCCTAGCACTTTGCCGTATCCGGCTAACCCGTAGGACACTTATAAATCAACGCTAAATTTGAGCGTGTCACCTAAAATTAATAAATATTTTTTTATAAGATGTTTTATTTATTGTCTAATGAATATCGCTTTAAATACTCAATGTAGCAATCCCAAGGAACAATCCTAGCACTTTGCCAAATCCGGCTAACCCGTAGGACACTTATAAATCAACCCTAAATTTAAAAGTGTCACCTAAAATTAATTAATAATTTTTTATAAGATGTATTATTTATTGGCTAATGAATATCGCTTTAAATACTCAATGTAGCAACCCCAAGGAACAATCCTAGCACTTTGCCATATCCGGCTAATCCGTACGACACTTATAAATCAACGCTAAATTTGAGCGTGTCACCTAAAATTAATTAATAATTTTTTATAAGATGTATTATTTATTGTCTAATGAATATCGCTTTAAATACTCAATGTAGCAACCCCAAGGAACAATCCTAGCACTTTGCCATATCCGGCTAACCTGTAGGACACTTATAAATCAACGCTAAATTTGAGCGTGTCACCTAAAATTAATAAATATTTTTTTATAAGATGTATTATTTATTGTCTAATGAATATCGCTTTAAATACTCAATGTAGCAACCCCAAGGAACAATCCTAGCACTTTGCCATATCCGGCTAACCCGTAGGACACTTATAAATCAACGCTAAATTTGAGCGTGTCACCTAAAATTAATTAATAATTTTTTATAAGATGTATTATTTATTGTCTAATGAATATCGCTTTAAATACTCAATGTAGCAACCCCAAGGAACAATCCTAGCACTTTGCCATATCCGGCTAACCCGTAGGACACTTATAAATCAACGCTAAATTTGAGCGTGTCACCTAAAATTAATAAATATTTTTTTATAAGATGTATTATTTATTGTCTAATGAATATCGCTTTAAATACTCAATGTAGCAACCCCAAGGAACAATCCTAGCACTTTGCCATATCCGGCTAACCCGTAGGACACTTATAAATCAACCCTAAATTTGAGCGTGTCACCTAAAATTAATTAATAATTTTTTATAAGATGTATTATTTATTGTCTAATGAATATCGCTTTAAATACTCAATGTAGCAACCCCAAGGAACAATCCTAGCACTTTGCCATATCCGGCTAACCCGTAGGACACTTATAAATCAACGCTAAATTTGAGCGTGTCACCTAAAATTAATAAATATTTTTTTATAAGATGTATTATTTATTGTCTAATGAATATCGCTTCAAATACTCAATGTAGCAACCCCAAGGAACAATCCTAGCACTTTGATATATCCGGCTAACCCGTAGGACACTTATAAATCAACGCTAAATTTGAGCGTGTCACCTAAATTTAATAAATATTTTTTTATAAGATGTATTATTTATTGTCTAATGAATATCGCTTTAAATACTCAATGTAGCAACCCCAAGGAACAATCCTAGCACTTTGCCATATCCGGCTAACCCGTAGGACACTTATAAATCAACGCTAAATTTGAGCGTGTCACCTAAAATTAATAAATATTTTTTTATAAGATGTATTATTTATTGTCTAATGAATATCGCTTTAAATACTCAATGTAGCAACCCCAAGGAACAATCCTAGCACTTTGCCATATCCGGCTAACCCGTAGGACACTTATAAATCAACGCTAAATTTGAGCGTGTCACCTAAAATTAATTAATAATTTTTTATAAGATGTATTATTTATTGTCTAATGAATATCGCTTTAAATACTCAATGTAGCAACCCCAAGGAACAATCCTAGCACTTTGCCATATCCGGCTAACCCGTAGGACACTTATAAATCAACGCTAAATTTGAGCGTGTCACCTAAAATTAATTAATAATTTTTTATAAGATGTATTATTTATTGTCTAATGAATATCGCTTTAAATACTCAATGTAGCAACCCCAAGGAACAATCCTAGCACTTTGCCATATCCGGCTAACCCGTAGGACACTTATAAATCAATACTAAATTTGAGCGTGTCACCTAAAATTAAATCATTATTTTTTATAAGATGTATTATTTATTGTCTAATGAATATCGCTTTAAATACTCAATGTAGCAATCCCAAGGAACAATCCTAGCACTTTGCCTAATCCGGCTAACCCGTAGGACACTTATAAATCAACCCTAAATTTGAGCGTGTCACCTAAAATTAATTAATAATTTTTTATAAGATGTATTATTTACTGTCTAATAAATATCGCTTTAAATACTCAATGTAGCAACCCCAAGGAACAATCCTAGCACTTTGCCATATCCGGCTAACCCGTAGGACACTTATAAATCAACGCTAAATTTGAGCGTGTCACCTAAAATTAATAAATATTTTTTTATAAGATGTATTATTTATTGTCTAATGAATATCGCTTTAAATACTCAATGTAGCAATCCCAAGGAACAATCCTAGCACTTTGCCATATCCGGCTAATCCGTAGGACACTTATAAATCAACCCTAAATTTGAGCGTGTCACCTAAAATTAATTAATAATTTTTTATAAGATGTATTATTTATTGTCTAATGAATATCGCTTTAAATACTCAATGTAGCAACCCCAAGGAACAATCCTAGCACTTTGCCATATCCGGCTAACCCGTAGGACACTTATAAATCAACGCTAAATTTGAGCGTGTCACCTAAAATTAATAAATATTTTTTTATAAGATGTATTATTTATTGTCTAATGAATATTGCTTTAAATACTCAATGTAGCAACCCCAAGGAACAATCCTAGCACTTTGCCATATCCGGCTAACCCGTAGGACACTTATAAATCAACGCTAAATTTGAGCGTGTCACCTAAAATTAATAAATATTTTTTTATAAGATGTATTATTTATTGTCTAATGAATATCGCTTTAAATACTCAATGTAGCAACCCCAAGGAACAATCCTAGCACTTTGATATATCCGGCTAACCCGTAGGACACTTATAAATCAACGCTAAATTTGAGCGTGTCACCTAAAATTAATAAATATTTTTTTATAAGATGTATTATTTATTGTCTAATGAATATCGCTTTAAATACTCAATGTAGCAACCCCAAGGAACAATCCTAGCACTTTGATATATCCGGCTAACCCGTAGGGCACTTATAAATCAACGCTAAATTTGAGCGTGTCACCTAAAATTAATAAATATTTTTTTATAAGATGTATTATTTATTGTCTAATGAATATCGCTTTAAATACTCAATGTAGCAACCCCAAGGAACAATCCTAGCACTTTGATATATCCGGCTAACCCGTAGGACACTTATAAATCAACGCTAAATTTGAGCGTGTCACCTAAAATTAATAAATATTTTTTTATAAGATGTATTATTTATTGTCTAATGAATATCGCTTTAAATACTCAATGTAGCAACCCCAAGGAACAATCCTAGCACTTTGCCATATCCGGCTAACCCGTAGGACACTTATAAATCAACGCTAAATTTGAGCGTGTCACCTAAAATTAATAAATATTTTTTTATAAGATGTATTATTTATTGTCTAATGAATATTGCTTTAAATACTCAATGTAGCAACCCCAAGGAACAATCCTAGCACTTTGCCATATCCGGCTAACCCGTAGGACACTTATAAATCAACGCTAAATTTGAGCGTGTCACCTAAAATTAATAAATATTTTTTTATAAGATGTATTATTTATTGTCTAATGAATATCGCTTTAAATACTCAATGTAGCAACCCCAAGGAACAATCCTAGCACTTTGCCATATCCGGCTAACCCGTAGGACACTTATAAATCAACCGTAAATTTGAGCGTGTCACCTAAAATTAATTAATAATTTTTTATAAGATGTATTATTTATTGTCTAATGAATATCGCTTTAAATACTCAATGTAGCAACCCCAAGGAACAATCCTAGCACTTTGCCATATCCGGCTAACCCGTAGGACACTTATAAATCAACGCTAAATTTGAGCGTGTCACCTAAAATTAATAAATATTTTTTTATAAGATGTATTATTTATTGTCTAATGAATATCGCTTTAAATACTCAATGTAGCAATACCAAGGAACAATCCTAGCACTTTGCCATATCCGGCTAACCCGTAGGACACTTATAAATCAACCCTAAATTTGAGCGTGTCACCTAAAATTAATTAATAATTTTTATAAGACGTATTATTTATTGTCTAATGAATATCGCTTTAAATACTCAATGTAGCAACCCCAAGGAACAATCCTAGCACTTTGCCATATCCGGCTAATCCGTACGACACTTATAAATCAACGCTAAATTTGAGCGTGTCACCTAAAATTAATTAATAATTTTTTATAAGATGTATTATTTATTGTCTAATGAATATCGCTTTAAATACTCAATGTAGCAACCCCAAGGAACAATCCTAGCACTTTGCCATATCCGGCTAACCCGTAGGACACTTATAAATCAACGCTAAATTTGAGCGTGTCACCTAAAATTAATAAATATTTTTTTATAAGATGTATTATTTATTGTCTAATGAATATCGCTTTAAATACTCAATGTAGCAATACCAAGGAACAATCCTAGCACTTTGCCATATCCGGCTAACCCGTAGGACACTTATAAATCAACCCTAAATTTGAGCGTGTCACCTAAAATTAATTAATAATTTTTTGTAAGATGTATTATTTATTGTCTAATGAATATCTCTTTAAATACTCAATGTAGGAACCCCAAGGAACAATCCTAGCACTTTGCCGTATCCGGCAAACCCGTAGGACACTTATAAATCAACCCTAAATTTGAGCGTGTCACCTAAAATTAATTAATAATTTTTTATAAGATGTATTATTTATAGTCTAATGAATATCGCTTTAAATACTCAATGTAGCATTCCCAAGGAACAATCCTAGCACTTTGCCATATCCGGCTAACCCGTAGGACACTTATAAATCAACGCTAAATTTGAGCGTGTCACCTAAAATTAATTAATAATTTTTTATAAGATGTATTATTTATTGTCTAATGAATATCGCTTTAAATACTCAATGTAGCAATCCCAAGGAACAATCCTAGCACTTTGCCATATCCGGCTAACCGGTAGGACACTTATAAATCAACCCTAAATTTGATCGTGTCACCTAAAATTAATTAATAATTTTTTATAAGATGTATTATTTACTGTCTAATGAATATCGCTTTAAATACTCAATGTAGCAACCCCAAGGAACAATCCTAGCACTTTGCTATATCCGGCTAACCCGTACGACATTTATAAATCAACGCTAAATTTGAGCGTGTCACCTAAAATTAAATCATTATTTTTTATAAGATGTATTATTTATTGTCTAATGAATATCTCTTTAAATACTCAATGTAGGAACCCCAAGGAACAATCCTAGCACTTTGCCATATCCGGCTAACCCGTAGGACACTTATAAATCAACGCTAAATTTGAGCGTGTCACCTAAAATTAATAAATATTTTTTTATAAGATGTATTATTTATTGTCTAATGAATATCGCTTTAAATACTCAATGTAGCAATCCCAAGGAACAATCCTAGCACTTTGCCATATCCGGCAAACCCGTAGGACACTTATAAATCAACCCTAAATTTGAGCGTGTCACCTAAAATTAATTAATAATTTTTTATAAGATGTATTATTTATTGTCTAATGAATATCGCTTTAAATACTCAATGTAGCAACCCCAAGGAACAATCCTAGCACTTTGCCATATCCGGCTAACCCGTAGGACACTTATAAATCAACGCTAAATTTGAGCGTGTCACCTAAAATTAATTAATAATTTTTTATAAGATGTATTATTTATTGTCTAATGAATATCGCTTTAAATACTCAATGTAGCAACCCCAAGGAACAATCCTAGCACTTTGCCATATCCGGCTAACCCGTAGGACACTTATAAATCAATACTAAATTTGAGCGTGTCACCTAAAATTAAATCATTATTTTTTATAAGATGTATTATTTATTGTCTAATGAATATCGCTTTAAATACTCAATGTAGCAATCCCAAGGAACAATCCTAGCACTTTGCCTAATCCGGCTAACCCGTAGGACACTTATAAATCAACCCTAAATTTGAGCGTGTCACCTAAAATTAATTAATAATTTTTTATAAGATGTATTATTTACTGTCTAATAAATATCGCTTTAAATACTCAATGTAGCAACCCCAAGGAACAATCCTAGCACTTTGCCATATCCGGCTAACCCGTAGGACACTTATAAATCAACGCTAAATTTGAGCGTGTCACCTAAAATTAATAAATATTTTTTTATAAGATGTATTATTTATTGTCTAATGAATATCGCTTTAAATACTCAATGTAGCAATCCCAAGGAACAATCCTAGCACTTTGCCATATCCGGCTAATCCGTAGGACACTTATAAATCAACCCTAAATTTGAGCGTGTCACCTAAAATTAATTAATAATTTTTTATAAGATGTATTATTTATTGTCTAATGAATATCGCTTTAAATACTCAATGTAGCAACCCCAAGGAACAATCCTAGCACTTTGCCATATCCGGCTAACCCGTAGGACACTTATAAATCAACGCTAAATTTGAGCGTGTCACCTAAAATTAATAAATATTTTTTTATAAGATGTATTATTTATTGTCTAATGAATATTGCTTTAAATACTCAATGTAGCAACCCCAAGGAACAATCCTAGCACTTTGCCATATCCGGCTAACCCGTAGGACACTTATAAATCAACGCTAAATTTGAGCGTGTCACCTAAAATTAATAAATATTTTTTTATAAGATGTATTATTTATTGTCTAATGAATATCGCTTTAAATACTCAATGTAGCAACCCCAAGGAACAATCCTAGCACTTTGATATATCCGGCTAACCCGTAGGACACTTATAAATCAACGCTAAATTTGAGCGTGTCACCTAAAATTAATAAATATTTTTTTATAAGATGTATTATTTATTGTCTAATGAATATCGCTTTAAATACTCAATGTAGCAACCCCAAGGAACAATCCTAGCACTTTGATATATCCGGCTAACCCGTAGGACACTTATAAATCAACGCTAAATTTGAGCGTGTCACCTAAAATTAATAAATATTTTTTTATAAGATGTATTATTTATTGTCTAATGAATATCGCTTTAAATACTCAATGTAGCAACCCCAAGGAACAATCCTAGCACTTTGATATATCCGGCTAACCCGTAGGACACTTATAAATCAACGCTAAATTTGAGCGTGTCACCTAAAATTAATAAATATTTTTTTATAAGATGTATTATTTATTGTCTAATGAATATCGCTTTAAATACTCAATGTAGCAACCCCAAGGAACAATCCTAGCACTTTGCCATATCCGGCTAACCCGTAGGACACTTATAAATCAACGCTAAATTTGAGCGTGTCACCTAAAATTAATAAATATTTTTTTATAAGATGTATTATTTATTGTCTAATGAATCTTGCTTTAAATACTCAATGTAGCAACCCCAAGGAACAATCCTAGCACTTTGCCATATCCGGCTAACCCGTAGGACACTTATAAATCAACGCTAAATTTGAGCGTGTCACCTAAAATTAATAAATATTTTTTTATAAGATGTATTATTTATTGTCTAATGAATATCGCTTTAAATACTCAATGTAGCAACCCCAAGGAACAATCCTAGCACTTTGCCATATCCGGCTAACCCGTAGGACACTTATAAATCAACCCTAAATTTGAGCGTGTCACCTAAAATTAATTAATAATTTTTTATAAGATGTATTATTTATTGTCTAATGAATATCGCTTTAAATACTCAATGTAGCAACCCCAAGGAACAATCCTAGCACTTTGCCATATCCGGCTAACCCGTAGGACACTTATAAATCAACGCTAAATTTGAGCGTGTCACCTAAAATTAATAAATATTTTTTTATAAGATGTATTATTTATTGTCTAATGAATATCGCTTTAAATACTCAATGTAGCAATACCAAGGAACAATCCTAGCACTTTGCCATATCCGGCTAACCCGTAGGACACTTATAAATCAACCCTAAATTTGAGCGTGTCACCTAAAATTAATTAATAATTTTTATAAGACGTATTATTTATTGTCTAATGAATATCGCTTTAAATACTCAATGTAGCAACCCCAAGGAACAATCCTAGCACTTTGCCATATCCGGCTAATCCGTACGACACTTATAAATCAACGCTAAATTTGAGCGTGTCACCTAAAATTAATTAATAATTTTTTATAAGATGTATTATTTATTGTCTAATGAATATCGCTTTAAATACTCAATGTAGCAACCCCAAGGAACAATCCTAGCACTTTGCCATATCCGGCTAACCCGTAGGACACTTATAAATCAACGCTAAATTTGAGCGTGTCACCTAAAATTAATAAATATTTTTTTATAAGATGTATTATTTATTGTCTAATGAATATCGCTTTAAATACTCAATGTAGCAATACCAAGGAACAATCCTAGCACTTTGCCATATCCGGCTAACCCGTAGGACACTTATAAATCAACGCTAAATTTGAGCGTGTCACCTAAAATTAAATCATTATTTTTTATAAGATGTATTATTTATTGTCTAATGAATATCGCTTTAAATACTCAATGTAGGAACCCCAAGGAACAATCCTAGCACTTTGCCATATCCGGCTAACCCGTAGGAAACTTATAAATCAACGCTAAATTTGAGCGTGTCACCTAAAATTAATAAATATTTTTTTATAAGATGCATTATTTATTGTCTAATGAATATCGCTTTAAATACTCAATGTAGCAATCCCAAGGAACAATCCTAGCACTTTGCCATATCCGGCTAACCCGTAGGACACTTATAAATCAACCCTAAATTTGAGCGTGTCACCTAAAATTAATTAATAATTTTTTGTAAGATGTATTATTTATTGTCTAATGAATATCTCTTTAAATACTCAATGTAGGAACCCCAAGGAACAATCCTAGCACTTTGCCGTATCCGGCAAACCCGTAGGACACTTATAAATCAACCCTAAATTTGAGCGTGTCACCTAAAATTAATTAATAATTTTTTATAAGATGTATTATTTATTGTCTAATGAATATCGCTTTAAATACTCAATGTAGCAACCCCAAGGAACAATCCTAGCACTTTGCCATATCCGGCTAACCCGTAGGACACTTATAAATCAACGCTAAATTTGAGCGTGTCACCTAAAATTAATAAATATTTTTTTATAAGATGTATTATTTATTGTCTAATGAATATCGCTTTAAATACTCAATGTAGGAACCCCAAGGAACAATCCTAGCACTTTGCCATACCCGGCTAACCCGTAGGACACTTATAAATCAACCCTAAATTTGAGCGTGTCACCTAAAATTAATTAATAATTTTTTATAAGATGTATTATTTATTGTCTAATGAATATCGCTTTAAATACTCAATGTAGCAATCCCAAGGAACAATCCTAGCACTTTGCCATATCCGGCTACCCCGTAGGACACTTATAAATCAACGCTAAATTTGAGCGTGTCACCTAAAATTAAATCATCATTTTTTATAAGATGTATTATTTATTGTCTAATGAATATCGCTTTAAATACTCACTGTAGCAATCCCAAGGAACAATCCTAGCACTTTGCCGTATCCGGCTAACCCGTAGGACACTTATAAATCAACCCTAAATTTGAGCGTGTCACCTAAAATTAATTAATAATTTTTTATAAGATGTATTATTTATTGTCTAATGAATATCGCTTTAAATACTCAATGTAGCAACCCCAAGGAACAATCCTAGCACTTTGCCATATCCGGCTAACCCGTAGGACACTTATAAATCAACGCTAAATTTGAGCGTGTCACCTAAAATTAATAAATATTTTTTTATAAGATGTATTATTTATTGTCTAATGAATATCGCTTTAAATACTCAATGTAGCAACCCCAAGGAACAATCCTAGCACTTTGCCATATCCGGCTAACCCGTAGGACACTTATAACTCAACCCTAAATTTGAGCGTGTCACCTAAAATTAATTAATAATTTTTTATAAGATGTATTATTTATTGTCTAATGAATATCGCTTTAAATACTCAATGTAGCAACCCCAAGGAACAATCCTAGCACTTTGCCATATCCGGCTAATCCGTACGACACTTATAAATCAACGCTAAATTTGAGCGTGTCACCTAAAATTAATTAATAATTTTTTATAAGATGTATTATTTATTGTCTAATGAATATCGCTTTAAATACTCAATGTAGCAACCCCAAGGAACAATCCTAGCACTTTGCCATATCCGGCTAACCCGTAGGACACTTGTAAATCAACGCTAAATTTGAGCGTGTCACCTAAAATTAAATCATTATTTTTTATAAGATGTATTATTTATTGTCTAATGAATATCGCTTTAAATACTCAATGTAGGAACCCCAAGGAACAATCCTAGCACTTTTCCATATCCGGCTAACCCGTAGGAAACTTATAAATCAACGCTAAATTTGAGCGTGTCACCTAAAATTAATAAATATTTTTTTATAAAATGCATTATTTATTGTCTAACGAATATCGCTTTAAATACTCAATGTAGCAATCCCAAGGAACAATCCTAGCACTTTGCCATATCCGGCTAACCCGTAGGACACTTATAAATCAACCCTAAATTTGAGCGTGTCACCTAAAATTAATTAATAATTTTTTGTAAGATGTATTATTTATTGTCTAATAAATATCTCTTTAAATACTCAATGTAGGAACCCCAAGGAACAATCCTAGCACTTTGCCGTATCCGGCAAACCCGTAGGACACTTATAAATCAACCCTAAATTTGAGCGTGTCACCTAAAATTAATTAATAATTTTTTATAAGATGTATTATTTATTGTCTAATGAATATCGCTTTAAATACTCAATGTAGCATTCCCAAGGAACAATCCTAGCACTTTGCCATATCCGGCTAACCCGTAGGACACTTATAAATCAACGCTAAATTTGAGCGTGTCACCTAAAATTAATTAATAATTTTTTATAAGATGTATTATTTATTGTCTAATGAATATCGCTTTAAATACTCAATGTAGCAATCCCAAGGAACAATCCTAGCACTTTGCCATATCCGGCTAACCGGTAGGACACTTATAAATCAACCCTAAATTTGATCGTGTCACCTAAAATTAATTAATAATTTTTTATAAGATGTATTATTTACTGTCTAATGAATATCGCTTTAAATACTCAATGTAGCAACCCCAAGGAACAATCCTAGCACTTTGCTATATCCGGCTAACCCGTACGACATTTATAAATCAACGCTAAATTTGAGCGTGTCACCTAAAATTAAATCATTATTTTTTATAAGATGTATTATTTATTGTCTAATGAATATCTCTTTAAATACTCAATGTAGGAACCCCAAGGAACAATCCTAGCACTTTGCCATATCCGGCTAACCCGTAGGACACTTATAAATCAACGCTAAATTTGAGCGTGTCACCTAAAATTAATAAATATTTTTTTATAAGATGTATTATTTATTGTCTAATGAATATCGCTTTAAATACTCAATGTAGCAATCCCAAGGAACAATCCTAGCACTTTGCCATATCCGGCAAACCCGTAGGACACTTATAAATCAACCCTAAATTTGAGCGTGTCACCTAAAATTAATTAATAATTTTTTATAAGATGTATTATTTATTGTCTAATGAATATCGCTTTAAATACTCAATGTAGCAACCCCAAGGAACAATCCTAGCACTTTGCCATATCCGGCTAACCCGTAGGACACTTATAAATCAACGCTAAATTTGAGCGTGTCACCTAAAATTAATAAATATTTTTTTATAAGATGTATTATTTATTGTCTAATGAATATCGCTTTAAATACTCAATGTAGCAATCCCAAGGAACAATCCTAGCACTTTGCCATATCCGGCTAACCCGTAGGACACTTATAAATCAACCCTAAATTTGAGCGTGTCACCTAAAATTAAATCATTATTTTTTATAAGATGTATTATTTATTGTCTAATGAATATCGCTTTAAATACTCAATGTAGGAACCCCAAGGAACAATCCTAGCACTTTGCCATACCCGGCTAACCCGTAGGACACTTATAAATCAACGCTAAATTTGAGCGTGTCACCTAAAATTAATAAATATTTTTTTATAAGATGTATTATTTATTGTCTAATGAATATCGCTTTAAATACTCAATGTAGCAGTCCCAAGGAACAATCCTAGCACTTTGCCATATCCGGCTAACCCGTAGGACACTTATAAATCAACCCTAAATTTGAGCGTGTCACCTAAAATTAATTAATAATTTTTTATAAGATGTATTATTTATTGTCTAATGAATATCGCTTTAAATACTCAATGTAGCAATCCCAAGGAACAATCCTAGCACTTTGCCATATCCGGCTAACCCGTAGGACACTTATAAATCAACGCTAAATTTGAGCGTGTCACCTAAAATTAATAAATATTTTTTTATAAGATGTATTATTTATTGTCTAATGAATATCGCTTTAAATACTCAATGTAGCAATCCCAAGGAACAATCCTAGCACTTTGCCATATCCGGCTAACCCGTAGGACACTTATAAATCAACCCTAAATTTGAGCGTGTCACCTAAAATTAAATCATTATTTTTTATAAGATGTATTATTTATTGTCTAATGAATATCGCTTTAAATACTCAATGTAGGAAACCCAAGGAACAATCCTAGCACTTTGCCATACCCGGCTAACCCGTAGGACACTTATAAATCAACGCTAAATTTGAGCGTGTCACCTAAAATTAATAAATATTTTCTTATAAGATGTATTATTTATTGTCTAATGAATATCGCTTTAAATACTCAATGTAGCAATCCCAAGGAACAATCCTAGCACTTTGCCATATCCGGCTAACCCGTAGGACACTTATAAATCAACCCTAAATTTGAGCGTGTCACCTAAAATTAATTAATAATTTTTTTATAAGATGTATTATTTATTGTCTAATGAATATCGCTTTAAATACTCAATGTAGCAACCCCAAGGAACAATCCTAGCACTTTGCCATATCCGGCTAACCCGTAGGACACTTATAAATCAACGCTAAATTTGAGCGTGTCACCTAAAATTAATAAATATTTTTTTATAAGATGTATTATTTATTGTCTAATGAATATCGCTTTAAATACTCAATGTAGCAACCCCAAGGAACAATCCTAGCACTTTGCCATATCCGGCTAACCCGTAGGACACTTATAAATGAACCCTAAATTTGAGCGTGTCACCTAAAATTAATTAATAATTTTTTATAAGATGTATTATTTATTGTCTAATGAATATCGCTTTAAATACTCAATGTAGCAACCCCAAGGAACAATCCTAGCACTTTGCCATATCCGGCTAACCCGTAGGACACTTATAAATCAACACTAAATTTGAGCGTGTCACCTAAAATTAAATCATTATTTTTTATAAGATGTATTATTTATTGTCTAATGAATATCGCTTTAAATACTCAATGTAGCAATCCCAAGGAACAATCCTAGCACTTTGCCTAATCCGGCTAACCCGTAGGACACTTATAAATCAACCCTAAATTTGAGCGTGTCACCTAAAATTAATTAATAATTTTTTATAAGATGTATTATTTACTGTCTAATGAATATCGCTTTAAATACTCAATGTAGCAACCCCAAGGAACAATCCTAGCACTTTGCCATACCCGGCTAACCCGTAGGACACTTATAAATCAACGCTAAATTTGAGCGTGTCACCTAAAATTAATAAATATTTTTTTATAAGATGTATTATTTATTGTCTAATGAATATCGCTTTAAATACTCAATGTAGCAATCCCAAGGAACAATCCTAGCACTTTGCCATATCCGGCTAACCCGTAGGACACTTATAAATCAACCCTAAATTTGAGCGTGTCACCTAAAATTAATTAATAATTTTTTTATAAAATGTATTATTTATTGTCTAATGAATATCGCTTTAAATACTCAATGTAGCAACCCCAAGGAACAATCCTAGCACTTTGCCATATCCGGCTAACCCGTAGGACACTTATAAATCAACGCTAAATTTGAGCGTGTCACCTAAAATTAATAAATATTTTTTTATAAGATGTATTATTTATTGTCTAATGAATATCGCTTTAAATACTCAATGTAGCAACCCCAAGGAACAATCCTAGCACTTTGCCATATCCGGCTAACCCGTAGGACACTTATAAATGAACCCTAAATTTGAGCGTGTCACCTAAAATTAATTAATAATTTTTTATAAGATGTATTATTTATTGTCTAATGAATATCGCTTTAAATACTCAATGTAGCAACCCCAAGGAACAATCCTAGCACTTTGCCATATCCGGCTAACCCGTAGGACACTTATAAATCAACACTAAATTTGAGCGTGTCACCTAAAATTAAATCATTATTTTTTATAAGATGTATTATTTACTGTCTAATGAATATCGCTTTAAATACTCAATGTAGCAATCCCAAGGAACAATCCTAGCACTTTGCCTAATCCGGCTAACCCGTAGGACACTTATAAATCAACCCTAAATTTGAGCGTGTCACCTAAAATTAATTAATAATTTTTTATAAGATGTATTATTTACTGTCTAATGAATATCGCTTAAAATACTCAATGTAGCAACCCCAAGGAACAATCCTAGCACTTTGCCATACCCGGCTAACCCGTAGGACACTTATAAATCAACGCTAAATTTGAGCGTGTCACCTAAAATTAATAAATATTTTTTTATAAGATGTATTATTTATTGTCTAATGAATATCGCTTTAAATACTCAATGTAGCAATCCCAAGGAACAATCCTAGCACTTTGCCATATCCGGCTAACCCGTAGGACACTTATAAATCAACCCTAAATTTGAGCGTGTCACCTAAAATTAATTAATAATTTTTTTATAAGATGTATTATTTATTGTCTAATGAATACCGCTTTAAATACTCAATGTAGCAACCTCAAGGAACAATCCTAGCACTTTGCCATATCCGGCTAACCCGTAGGACACTTATAAATCAACGCTAAATTTGAGCGTGTCACCTAAAATTAATAAATATTTTTTTATAAGATGTATTATTTATTGTCTAATGAATATCGCTTTAAATACTCAATGTAGCAACCCCAAGGAACAATCCTAGCACTTTGCCATATCGGGCTAACCCGTAGGACACTTATAAATGAACCCTAAATTTGAGCGTGTCACCTAAAATTAATTAATAATTTTTTATAAGATGTATTATTTATTGTCTAATGAATATCGCTTTAAATACTCAATGTAGCAACCCCAAGGAACAATCCTAGTACTTTGCCATATCCGGCTAACCCGTAGGACACTTATAAATCAACACTAAATTTGAGCGTGTCACCTAAAATTAAATCATTATTTTTTATAAGATGTATTATTTATTGTCTAATGAATATCGCTTTAAATACTCAATGTAGCAATCCCAAGGAACAATCCTAGCACTTTGCCTAATCCGGCTAACCCGTAGGACACTTATAAATCAACCCTAAATTTGAGCGTGTCACCTAAAATTAAATCATTATTTTTTATAAGATGTATTATTTATTGTCTAATGAATATCGCTTTAAATACTCAATGTAGGAACCCCAAGGAACAATCCTAGCACTTTGCCATATCCGGCTAACCCGTAGGACACTTATAAATCAACGCTAAATTTGAGCGTGTCACCTAAAATTAATAAATATTTTTTTATAAGATGTATTATTTATTGTCTAATGAATATCGCTTTAAATACTCAATGTAGCAATCCCAAGGAACAATCCTAGCACTTTGCCATATCCGGCTAACCCGTAGGACACTTATAAATCAACCCTAAATTTGAGCGTGTCACCTAAAATTAATTAATAATTTTTTATAAGATGTATTATTTACTGTCTAATGAATATCGCTTTAAATTCTCAATGTAGCAACCCCAAGGAACAATCCTAGCACTTTGCCATATCCGGCTAACCCGTAGGACACTTATAAATCAACGCTAAATTTGAGCGTGTCACCTAAAATTAATTAATAATTTTTTATAAGATGTATTATTTATTGTCTAATGAATATCGCTTTAAATACTCAATGCAGCTACCCCAAGGAACAATCCTAGCACTTTGCCATATCCGGCTAACCCGTAGTACACTTATAAATCAACGCTAAATTTGAGCGTGTCACCAAAAATTAATAAATATTTTTTTATAAGATGTATTATTTATTGTCTAATGAATATCGCTTTAAATACTCAATGTAGCAACCCCAAGGAACAATCGTAGCACTTTGCCATATCCGGCTAACCCGTAGGACACTTATAAATCAACACTAAATTTGAGCGTGTCACCTAAAATTAAATCATTATTTTTTATAAGATGTATTATTTATTGTCTAAAGAATATCGCTTTAAATACTCAATGTAGCAACCCCAAGGAACAATCCTAGCACTTTGTCATATCCGGCTAACCCGTAGGACACTTATAAATCAACGCTAAATTTGAGCGTGTCACCTAAAATTAAATCATTATTTTTTATAAGATGTATTATTTATTGTCTAATGAATATCGCTTTAAATACTCAATGTAGGAACCCCAAGGAACAATCCTAGCACTTTTCCATATCCGGCTAACCCGTAGGACACTTATAAATCAACGCTAAATTTGAGCGTGTCACCTAAAATTAATAAATATTTTTTTATAAGATGTATTATTTATTGTCTAATGAATATCGCTTTAAATACTCAATGTAGCAACCCCAAGGAACAATCCTAGCACTTTGCCATATCCGGCTAACCCGTAGGACACTTATAAATCAACGCTAAATTTGAGCGTGTCACCTAAAATTAAATCATTATTTTTTATAAGATGTATTATTTATTGTCTAATGAATATCGCTTTAAATACTCAATATAGGAACCCCAAGGAACAATCCTAGCACTTTTCCATATCCGGCTAACCCGTAGGACACTTATAAATCAACGCTAAATTTGAGCGTGTCACCTAAAATTAATAAATATTTTTTTGTAAGATGTATTATTTATTGTCTAATGAATATCTCTTTAAATACTCAATGTAGGAACCCCAAGGAACAATCCTAGCACTTTGCCGTATCCGGCTAACCCGTAGGACACTTATAAATCAACCCTAAATTTGAGCGTGTCACCTAAAATTAATTAATAATTTTTTATAAGATGTATTATTTATTGTCTAAAGAATATCGCTTCAAATCCTCAATGCAGCAACCCCAAGGAACAATCCTAGCACTTTGCCATATCCGGCTAACCCGTAGGACACTTATAAATCAACCCTAAATTTGAGCGTGTCACCTAAAATTAAATAATTATTTTTTATAAGATGTATTATTTATTGTCTAATGAATATCTCTTTAAATACTCAATGTAGGAACCCCAAGGAACAATCCTAGCACTTTGCCGTATCCGGCTAACCCGTAGGACACTTGTAAATCAACGCTAAATTTGAGCGTGTCACCTAAAATTAATAAATATTTTTTTATAAGATGTATTATTTATTGTCTAATGAATATCGCTTTAAATACTCAATGTAGCAACCCCAAGGAACAATCCTAGCACTTTGCCTAATCCGGCTAACCCGTAGGACACTTATAAATCAACGCTAAATTTGAGCGTGTCACCTAAAATTAATAAATATTTTTTTAGAAGATGTATTATATATTGTCTAATGAATATCGCTTTAAATACTCAATGTAGCAACCCCAAGGAACAATCCTAGCACTTTGCCATATCCGGCTAACCCGTAGGACACTTATAAATGAACCCTAAATTTGAGCGTGTCACCTAAAATTAATTAATAATTTTTTATAAGATGTATTATTTATTGTCTAATGAATATCGCTTTAAATACTCAATGCAGCAACCCCAAGGAACAATCCTAGCACTTTGCCATATCCGGCTAACCCGTAGGACACTTATAAATCAACACTAAATTTGAGCGTGTCACCTAAAATTAAATCATTATTTTTTATAAGATGTATTATTTATTGTCTAATGAATATCGCTTTAAATACTCAATGTAGCAATCCCAAGGAACAATCCTAGCACTTTGCCTAATCCGGCTAACCCGTAGGACACTTATAAATCAACCCTAAATTTGAGCGTGTCACCTAAAATTAATTAATAATTTTTTATAAGATGTATTATTTACTGTCTAATGAATATCGCTTTAAATACTCAATGTAGCAACCCCAAGGAACAATCCTAGCACTTTGCCATATCCGGCTAACCCGTAGGACACTTATAAATCAACCTTAAATTTGAGCGTGTCACCTAAAATTAAATCATTATTTTTTATAAGATGTATTATTTATTGTCTAATGAATATCGCTTTAAATACTCAATGTAGGAACCCCAAGGAACAATCCTAGCACTTTGCCATATCCGGCTAACCCGTAGGACACTTATAAATCAACGCTAAATTTGAGCGTGTCACCTAAAATTAATAAATATTTTTTTATAAGATGTATTATTTATTGTCTAATGAATATCGCTTTAAATACTCAATGTAGCAATCCCAAGGAACAATCCTAGCACTTTGCCATATCCGACTAACCCGTAGGACACTTATAAATCAACCCTAAATTTGAGCGTGTCACCTAAAATTAAATCATTATTTTTTATAAGATGTATTATTTATTGTCTAATGAATATCGCTTTAAATACTCAATGTAGGAACCCCAAGGAACAATCCTAGCACTTTGCCATATCCGGCTAACCCGTAGGACACTTATAAATCAACGCTAAATTTGAGCGTGTCACCTAAAATTAATTAATAATTTTTTATAAGATGTATTATTTATTGTCTAATGAATATCGCTTTAAATACTCAATGTAGCAATCCCAAGGAACAATCCTAGCACTTTGCCATATCCGGCTAACCCGTAGGACACTTATAAATCAACCCTAAATTTGAGCGTGTCACCTAAAATTAATTAATAATTTTTTTATAAGATGTATTATTTATTGTCTAATGAATATCGCTTTAAATACTCAATGTAGCAACCCCAAGGAACAATCCTAGCACTTTGCCATATCCGGCTAACCCGTAGGACACTTATAAATCAACGCTAAATTTGAGCGTGTCACCTAAAATTAATAAATATTTTTTTATAAGATGTATTATTTATTGTCTAATGAATATCGCTTTAAATACTCAATGTAGCAACCCCAAGGAACAATCCTAGCACTTTGCCATATCCGGCTAACCCGTAGGACACTTATAAATCAACCCTAAATTTGAGCGTGTCACCTAAAATTAATTAATAATTTTTTATAAGATGTATTATTTATTGTCTAATGAATATCGCTTTAAATACTCAATGTAGCAACCCCAAGGAACAATCCTAGCACTTTGCCATATCCGGCTAACCCGTAGGACACTTATAAATCAACACTAAATTTGAGCGTGTCACCTAAAATTAAATCATTATTTTTTATAAGATGTATTATTTATTGTCTAATGAATATCGCTTTAAATACTCAATGTAGCAATCCCAAGGAACAATCCTAGCACTTTGCCTAATCCGGCTAACCCGTAGGACACTTATATATCAACCCTAAATTTGAGCGTGTCACCTAAAATTAATTAATAATTTTTTATAAGATGTATTATTTACTGTCTAATGAATATCGCTTTAAATACTCAATGTAGCAACCCCAAGGAACAATCCTAGCACTTTGCCATATCCGGCTAACCCGTAGGACACTTATAAATCAACGCTAAATTTGAGCGTGTCACCTAAAATTAATTAATAATTTTTTATAAGATGTATTATTTATTGTCTAATGAATATCGCTTTAAATACTCAATGTAGCAACCCCAAGGAACAATCCTAGCACTTTGCCATATCCGGCTAACCCGTAGGACACTTATAAATCAACGCTAAATTTGAGCGTGTCACCAAAAATTAATAAATATTTTTTTATAAGATGTATTATTTATTGTCTAATGAATATCGCTTTAAATACTCAATGTAGCAACCCCAAGGAACAATCCTAGCACTTTGCCATATTCGGCTAACCCGTAGGACACTTATAAATCAACGCTAAATTTGAGCGTGTCACCTAAAATTAAATCATTATTTTTTATAAGATGTATTATTTATTGTCTAATGAATATCGCTTTAAATACTCAATGTAGGAACCCCAAGGAACAATCCTAGCACTTTTCCATATCCGGCTAACCCGTAGGACACTTATAAATCAACGCTAAATTTGAGCGTGTCACCTAAAATTAATAAATATTTTTTTATAAGATGTATTATTTATTGTCTAATGAATATCGCTTTAAATACTCAATGTAGCAACCCCAAGGAACAATCCTAGCACTTTGCCGTATCCGGCTAACCCGTAGGACACTTATAAATCAACCCTAAATTTGAGCGTGTCACCTAAAATTAAATAATTATTTTTTATAAGATGTATTATTTATTGTCTAATGAATATCTCTTTAAATACTCAATGCAGCAACCCCAAGGAACAATCCTAGCACTTTGCCGTATCCGGCTAACCCGTAGGACACTTATAAATCAACCCTAAATTTGAGCGTGTCACCTAAAATTAATTAATAATTTTTTGTAAGATGTATTATTTATTGTCTAATGAATATCGCTTCAAATACTCAATGCAGCAACCCCAAGGAACAATCCTAGCACTTTGCCATATCCGGCTAACCCGTAGGACACTTATAAATCAACGCTAAATTTGAGCGTGTCACCTAAAATTAAATCATTATTTTTTATAAGATGTATTATTTATTGTCTAATGAATATCGCTTTAAATACTCAATGTAGGAACCCCAAGGAACAATCCTAGCACTTTTCCATATCCGGCTAACCCGTAGGACACTTATAAATCAACGCTAAATTTGAGCGTGTCACCTAAAATTAATAAATATTTTTTTGTAAGATGTATTATTTATTGTCTAATGAATATCTCTTTAAATACTCAATGTAGGAACCCCAAGGAACAATCCTAGCACTTTGCCGTATCCGGCTAACCCGTAGGACACTTATAAATCAACCCTAAATTTGAGCGTGTCACCTAAAATTAAATAATTATTTTTTATAAGATGTATTATTTATTGTCTAATGAATATCTCTTTAAATACTCAATGTAGGAACCCCAAGGAACAATCCTAGCACTTTGCCGTATCCGGCTAACCCGTAGGACACTTATAAATCAACCCTAAATTTGAGCGTGTCACCTAAAATTAATTAATAATTTTTTATAAGATGTATTACTTATTGTCTAATGAATATCGCTTTAAATACTCAATGTAGCAACCCCAAGGAACAATCCTAGCACTTTGCCATATCCGGCTAACCCGTAGGACACTTATAAATCAACGCTAAATTTGAGCGTGTCACCTAAAATTAAATCATTATTTTTTATAAGATGTATTATTTATTGTCTAATGAATATCGCTTTAAATACTCAATGTAGGAACCCCAAGGAACAATCCTAGCACTTTTTCATATCCGGCTAACCCGTAGGACACTTATAAATCAACGCTAAATTTGAGCGTGTCACCTAAAATTAATAAATATTTTTTTATAAGATGTATTATTTATTGTCTAATGAATATCGCTTTAAATACTCAATGTAGCAACCCCAAGGAACAATCCTAGCACTTTGCCATATCCGGCTAACCCGTAGGACACTTATAAATCAACGCTAAATTTGAGCGTGTCACCTAAAATTAATAAATATTTTTTTATAAGATGTATTATTTATTGTCTAATGAATATCGCTTTAAATACTCAATGTAGCAACCCCAAGGAACAATCCTAGCACTTTGCCATATCCGGCTAACCCGTAGGACACTTATAAATCAACCCTAAATTTGAGCGTGTCACCTAAAATTAATTAATAATTTTTTATAAGATGTATTATTTATTGTCTAATGAATATCGCTTTAAGTACTCAATGTAGCAACCCCAAGGAACAATCCTAGCACTTTGCCATATCCGGCTAATCCGTACGACACTTATAAATCAACGCTAAATTTGAGCGTGTCACCTAAAATTAATTAATAATTTTTTATAAGATGTATTATTTATTGTCTAATGAATATCGCTTTAAATACTCAATGTAGCAACCCCAAGGAACAATCCTAGCACTTTGCCATATCCGGCTAGCCCGTAGGACACTTATAAATCAACGCTAAATTTGAGCGTGTCACCTAAAATTAATTAATAATTTTTTATAAGATGTATTATTTATTGTCTAATGAATATCGCTTTAAATACTCAATGTAGCAACCCCAAGAAACAATCCTAGCACTTTGCCATATCCGGCTAACCCGTAGGACACTTATAAATCAACGCTAAATTTGAGCGTGTCACCTAAAATTAATAAATATTTTTTTATAAGATGTATTATTTATTGTCTAATGAATATCGCTTTAAATACTCAATGTAGCAACCCCAAGGAACAATCCTAGCACTTTGCCATATCCGGCTAACCCGTAGGACACTTATAAATCAACCCTAAATTTGAGCGTGTCACCTAAAATTAATTAATAATTTTTTATAAGATGTATTATTTATTGTCTAATGAATATCGCTTTAAATACTCAATGTAGCAACCCCAAGGAACAATCCTAGCACTTTGCCATATCCAGCTAACCCGTAGGACACTTATAAATCAACGCTAAATTTGAGCGTGTCACCTAAAATTAATAAATATTTTTTTATAAGATGTATTATTTATTGTCTAATTAATATCGCTTTAAATACTCAATGTAACAACCCCAAGGAACAATCCTAGCACTTTGCCATATCCGGCTAACCCGTAGGACACTTATAAATCAACCCTAAATTTGAGCGTGTCACCTAAAATTAATTAATAATTTTTTATAAGATGTATTATTTATTGTCTAATGAATATCGCTTTAAATACTCAATGTAGCAACCCCAAGGAACAATCCTAGCACTTTGCCATTTCCGGCTAACCCGTAGGACACTTATAAATCAACGCTAAATTTGAGCGTGTCACCTAAAATTAATAAATATTTTTTTATAAGATGTATTATTTATTGTCTAATGAATATCGCTTTAAATACTCAATGTAGCAACCCCAAGGAACAATCCTAGCACTTTGCCATATCCGGCTAACCCGTAGGACACTTATAAATCAACGCTAAATTTGAGCGTGTCACCTAAAATTAATAAATATTTTTTTATAAGATGTATTATTTATTGTCTAATGAATATCGCTTTAAATACTCAATGTAGCAACCCCAAGGAACAATCCTAGCACTTTGCCATATCCGGCTAACCCGTAGGACACTTATAAATCAACGCTAAATTTGAGCGTGTCACCTAAAATTAATAAATATTTTTTTATAAGATGTATTATTTATTGTCTAATGAATATCGCTTTAAATACTCAATGTAGCAACCCCAAGGAACAATCGTAGCACTTTTCCATATCCGGCTAACCCGTAGGACACTTATAAATCAACCCTAAATTTGAGCGTGTCACCTAAAATTAATTAATAATTTTTTATAAGATGTATTATTTATTGTCTAATGAATATCGCTTTAAATACTCAATGTAGCGACCCCAAGAAACAATCCTAGCACTTTGCCATATCCGGCTAACCCGTAGGACACTTATAAATCAACGCTAAATTTGAGCGTGTCACCTAAAATTAATTAATAATTTTTTATAAGATGTATTATTTATTGTCTAATGAATATCGCTTTAAATACTCAATGTAGCAACCCCAAGGAACAATCCTAGCACTTTGCCATATCCGGCTAACCCGTAGGACACTTATAAATCAACGCTAAATTTGAGCGTGTCACCTAAAATTAAATCATTATTTTTTATAAGATGTATTATTTATTGTCTAATGAATATCGCTTTAAATACTCAATGTAGGAACCCCAAGGAACAATCCTAGCACTTTGCCATATCCGGCTAACCCGTAGGACACTTATAAATCAACGCTAAATTTGAGCGTGTCACCTAAAATTAATAAATATTTTTTTATAAGATGTATTATTTATTGTCTAATGAATATCGCTTTAAATACTCAATGTAGGAACCCCAAGGAACAATCCTAGCACTTTGCCATATCCGGCTAACCCGTAGGACACTTATAAATCAACGCCAAATTTGAGCGTGTCACCTAAAATTAAATCATTATTTTTTATAAGATGTATTATTTATTGTCTAATGAATATCGCTTTAAATACTCAATGTAGGAACCCCAAGGAACAATCCTAGCACTTTGCCATATCCGGCTAACCCGTAGGACACTTATAAATCAACGCTAAATTTGAGCGTGTCACCTAAAATTAATAAATATTTTTTTATAAGATGTATTATTTATTGTCTAATGAATATCGCTTTAAATACTCAATGTAGCAATACCAAGGAACAATCCTAGCACTTTGCCATATCCGGCTAACCCGTAGGACACTTATAAATCAACCCTAAATTTGAGCGTGTCACCTACAATTAATTAATAATTTTTTGTAAGATGTATTATTTATTGTCTAATGAATATCTCTTTAAATACTCAATGTAGGAACCCCAAGGAACAATCCTAGCACTTTGCCGTATCCGGCTAACCCGTAGGACACTTATAAATTAACCCTAAATTTGAGCGTGTCACCTAAAATTAAATCATTATTTTTTATAAGATGTATTGTTTATTGTCTAATGAATATCGCTTTAAATACTCAATGTAGGAACCCCAAGGAACAATCCTAGCACTTTGCCATATCCGGCTAACCCGTAGGACACTTATAAATCAACGCTAAATTTGAGCGTGTCACCTAAAATTAAATCATTATTTTTTATAAAATGTATTATTTATTGTCTAATGAATATCGCTTTAAATACTCAATGTAGGAACCCCAAGGAACAATCCAAGCACTTTGCCATATCCGGCTAACCCGTAGGACACTTATAAATCAACGCTAAATTTGAGCGTGTCACCTAAAATTAATAAATATTTTTTTATAAGATGTATTATTTATTGTCTAATGAATATCGCTTTAAATACTCAATGTAGCAATCCCAAGGAACAATCCTAGCACTTTGCCATATCCGGCTAACCCGTAGGACACTTATAAATCAACCCTAAATTTGAGCGTGTCACCTAAAATTAATTAATAATTTTTTGTAAGATGTATTATTTATTGTCTAATGAATATCTCTTTAAATACTCAATGTAGGAACCCCAAGGAATAATCCTAGCACTTTGCCGTATCCGGCTAACCCGTAGGACACTTATAAATCAACGCTAAATTTGAGCGTGTCACCTAAAATTAAATCATTATTTTTTATAAGATGTATTATTTATTGTCTAATGAATATCGCTTTAAATACTCAATGTAGCAACCCCAAGGAACAATCCTAGCACTTTGCCATATCCGGCTAACCCGTAGGACACTTATAAATCAACGCTAAATTTGAGCGTGTCACCTAAAATTAAATCATTATTTTTTATAAGATGTATTATTTATTGTCTAATGAATATCGCTTTAAATACTCAATGTAGGAACCCCAAGGAACAATCCTAGCACTTTGCCATATCCGGCTAACCCGTAGGACACTTATAAATCAACGCTAAATTTGAGCGTGTCACCTAAAATTAATAAATATTTTTTTATAAGATGTATTATTTATTGTCTAATGAATATCGCTTTAAATACTCAATGTAGCAATCCCAAGGAACAATCCTAGCACTTTGCCATATCCGGCTAACCCGTAGGACACTTATAAATCAACGCTAAATTTGAGCGTGTCACCTTAAATTAATTAATAATTTTTTATAAGATGTATTATTTATTGTCTAATGAATATCGCTTTAAATACTCAATGTAGCAACCCCAAGGAACAATCCTAGCACTTTGCCATATCCGGCTAACCCGTAGGACACTTATAAATCAACCCTAAATTTGAGCGTGTCACCTAAAATTAAATAATTATTTTTTATAAGATGTATTATTTATTGTCTAATGAATATCGCTTTAAATACTCAATGTAGCAACCCCAAGGAACAATCCTAGCACTTTGCCATATCCGGCTAACCCGTAGGACACTTATAAATCAACCCTAAATTTGAGCGTGTCACCTAAAATTAAATAATTATTTTTTATAAGATGTATTATTTATTGTCTAATGAATATCGCTTTAAATACTCAATGTAGCAACCCCAAGGAACAATCCTAGCACTTTGCCATATCCGGCTAACCCGTAGGACACTTATAAATCAACGCTAAATTTGAGCGTGTCACCTAAAATTAAATCATTATTTTTTATAAGATGTATTATTTATTGTCTAATGAATATCGCTTTAAATACTCAATGTAGAAACCCCAAGGAACAATCCTAGCACTTTGCCATATCCGGCTAACCCGTAGGACACTTATAAATCAACCCTAAATTTGAGCGTGTCACCTAAAATTAATTAATAATTTTTTGTAAGATGTATTATTTATTGTCTAATGAATATCTCTTTAAATACTCAATGTAGGAACCCCAAGGAATAATCCTAGCACTTTGCCGTATCCGGCTAACCCGTAGGACACTTATAAATCAACGCTAAATTTGAGCGTGTCACCTAAAATTAAATCATTATTTTTTATAAGATGTATTATTTATTGTCTAATGAATATCGCTTTAAATACTCAATGTAGCAACCCCAAGGAACAATCCTAGCACTTTGCCATATCCGGCTAACCCGTAGGACACTTATAAATCAACGCTAAATTTGAGCGTGTCACCTAAAATTAAATCATTATTTTTTATAAGATGTATTATTTATTGTCTAATGAATATCGCTTTAAATACTCAATGTAGGAACCCCAAGGAACAATCCTAGCACTTTGCCATATCCGGCTAACCCGTAGGACACTTATAAATCAACGCTAAATTTGAGCGTGTCACCTAAAATTAATAAATATTTTTTTATAAGATGTATTATTTATTGTCTAATGAATATCGCTTTAAATACTCAATGTAGCAATCCCAAGGAACAATCCTAGCACTTTGCCATATCCGGCTAACCCGTAGGACACTTATAAATCAACGCTAAATTTGAGCGTGTCACCTTAAATTAATTAATAATTTTTTATAAGATGTATTATTTATTGTCTAATGAATATCGCTTTAAATACTCAATGTAGCAACCCCAAGGAACAATCCTAGCACTTTGCCATATCCGGCTAACCCGTAGGACACTTATAAATCAACCCTAAATTTGAGCGTGTCACCTAAAATTAAATAATTATTTTTTATAAGATGTATTATTTATTGTCTAATGAATATCGCTTTAAATACTCAATGTAGCAACCCCAAGGAACAATCCTAGCACTTTGCCATATCCGGCTAACCCGTAGGACACTTATAAATCAACCCTAAATTTGAGCGTGTCACCTAAAATTAAATAATTATTTTTTATAAGATGTATTATTTATTGTCTAATGAATATCGCTTTAAATACTCAATGTAGCAACCCCAAGGAACAATCCTAGCACTTTGCCATATCCGGCTAACCCGTAGGACACTTATAAATCAACGCTAAATTTGAGCGTGTCACCTAATATTAAATCATTATTTTTTATAAGATGTATTATTTATTGTCTAATGAATATCGCTTTCAATACTCAATGTAGAAACCCCAAGGAACAATCCTAGCACTTTGCCATATCCGGCTAACCCGTAGGACACTTATAAATCAACGCTAAATTTGAGCGTGTCACCTAAAATTAATAAATATTTTTTTATAAGATGTATTATTTATTGTCTAATGAATATCGCTTTAAATACTCAATGTAGCAATCCCAAGGAACAATCCTAGCACTTTGCCATATCCGGCTAACCCGTATGACACTTATAAATCAACGCTAAATTTGAGCGTGTCACCTTAAATTAATTAATAATTTTTTATAAGATGTATTATTTATTGTCTAATGAATATCGCTTTAAATACTCAATGTAGCAACCCCAAGGAACAATCCTAGCACTTTGCCATATCCGGCTAACCCGTAGGACACTTATAAATCAACCCTAAATTTGAGCGTGTCACCTAAAATTAAATAATTATTTTTTATAAGATGTATTATTTATTGTCTAATGAATATCGCTTTAAATACTCAATGTAGGAACCCCAAGGAACAATCCTAGCACTTTTCCATATCCGGCTAACCCGTAGGACACTTATAAATCAACGCTAAATTTGAGCGTGTCACCTAAAATTAATAAATATTTTTTTATAAGATGTATTATTTATTGTCTAATGAATATCGCTTTAAATACTCAATGTAGCAACCCCAAGGAACAATCCTAGCACTTTGCCATATCCGGCTAACCCGTAGGACACTTATAAATCAACCCTAAATTTGAGCGTGTCACCTAAAATTAAATAATTATTTTTTATAAGATGTATTATTTATTGTCTAATGAATATCGCTTTAAATACTCAATGTAGCAACCCCAAGGAACAATCCTAGCACTTTGCCATATCCGGCTAACCCGTAGGACACTTATAAATCAACGCTAAATTTGAGCGTGTCACCTAAAATTAAATCATTATTTTTTATAAGATGTATTATTTATTGTCTAATGAATATCGCTTTAAATACTCAATGTAGAAACCCCAAGGAACAATCCTAGCACTTTGCCATATCCGGCTAACCCGTAGGACACTTATAAATCAACGATAAATTTGAGCGTGTCACCTAAAATTAATTAATAATTTTTTGTAAGATGTATTATTTATTGTCTAATGAATATCGCTTTAAATACTCAATGTAGCAATCCCAAGGAACAATCCTAGCACTTTGCCATATCCGGCTAACCCGTAGGACACTTATAAATCAACGATAAATTTGAGCGTGTCACCTAAAATTAATTAATAATTTTTTGTAAGATGTATTATTTATTGTCTAATGAATATCTCTTTAAATACTCAATGTAGGAACCCCAAGGAACAATCCTCGCACTTTGCCGTATCCGGCTAACCTGCAGGACACTTATAAATCAACTCTAAATTTGAGCGTCACATTAAATTAATTTTTTGTAAGTTGTATTTCTTTTTGCGTGGTAATATTGTATCAGCTGGATAAATAAATGGCGGAACGCCACAAAGTCAAAAAATCTTATGTTTCCATTAAAATTAATTAATTAATTATTTTTTTAGGGTCTACAAAGGTGGGCACATTCACTTCTTACTACGCCGCTCAGACATAACAATAAAACAGAATTGGGGCCATGACGTCACAACATTATTAAATAATTTATTTATTACAACATACTTAAGGCTAAAGTTGATATGATATGAGATATGCTATTCACAAATTTTTAGAGAGCGTGACCTTGGAAACTCTCTTTAATGTATTGTACTATAGCCTGGTAGTGGAAGCGATGCGCACTTGTCTTGGCAAGTCAGATAGTGACCTCTATGAGATATTTCTCGAACTAAGTTAGAAGAGATTTAAAAAAAAGTTAGAATGGCGTACGTCAATGTCAGGGAATGGTCACCGGACCAAGTTACTGAGTGGTTACGAGGTGAATAATTAATTAATTTTACTAATTTTATGTTATATCTAACCGGTTAGTGAAATACGTGATAGTGTGTAAGTTTAGGCACTTAATCTAGGCATCTGTGATATTGCTTATTGGTTATACTTGTCAGTTTTGACGTTCACGCCCACATTTTTATATTGTCAACAGTTAATTATCCTGTAAAATGGTCTTGTCATCTCATTTGTAGGATTATAAAGACACTAGTATGTTGTAATTAAATTATACGCATAGACTGTCGTTAAAATTTAAAATCAATATCCATGGCCCTTTGACATTTTACTGGAGTCTAGGTTATGTTTATTTTGGACCACTTTGAACTCTGTAAATAATATGATAAACTATTTTTACATTTCTTGTAAAGATAACGTTCTCAAGTTATGAACAAATAAGTTGATAAAAAATGTTTATTTTTAGGTTTGGATAATGTCATTCTTCCTTACATAAATTCTTTTTTAAATAACGAAGTCAAAGGACATCAACTTCTTAGTTTACGTTCAGATGATTTAGAACATTTAGGTGTATATACTTTAGGCCATCAAGAATTAATATTAGAAGCTGTCGAACACTTACGGAATTTCGTAAGTATATTATATTTTAATGCATATAATTAGTGAAACTTTCTATTATGACTATGTTTTATAGCATTATGAATTGGATCGTGAAAACTTACAACTCCTTGCGCTTCGATTATCATGTGCATCCCGATCCTTGTACAATGAATTATTTTCTGCAGAAGACGATGGAAAAATTGAAACACAAACCATGGCAGATGTTGCGAATATCATAAGTACCATAAAGCCTTTGGTATGTTGGCTAGATCGGTAAGTTATAAAAATTTCATACACTACATTTTGGTAAATAGAAATGCACTATATAGTACGCGTTTATATCCAGTGACAAGAATTTGGAATGAGGTACATACTACAATATTGTGCCACTAGATGGCAAGTCATTGCGCGCCAAAATAATATTTATTACATTATTACAAGAGAGGTAAAACATATTTACGTCTCGAGTTACACAAGATTTTTCACTCCTGATGATTTTATTTTTTACCTGAAGAAAGTATAATTCTCAAGTAAATTTTAGTTCTATAGGGTTAGTTTTAAAAAGTCACGAATCTAATTAAAAATTGAGTATAATATCTACGTCTACACAATTACGAAAACAATCAACGACAATTAACAAGTTAAATAATTATTTAGACTTACCCATACGTCGTGTATGGAAAGTTTATTTACTCTTTTTCACCATTAAATAAGTTTCTCTACTTAAAACGTGTAGGAAAATACTCAACTAAACACTTAAATTAATGTTTATCACTAAAATTTCAATGAGTACACACTTATTTCACATAAAAACTCATTAAAAACTATGAACAAATCTACACTAACGAAGTACTTGTTGATATGTCACAAACAACTGAATTAATATGAACATGGCGGATGGAATCAACGTGCGGTTTGCCAGCACGGAACGCCCGTGACGTCACAGGCAATGCATGCTATGATTCCAAACTCGCAAATAAATCACTTGCAATATTTTTTGGCGTCATTTTTACCTCCCGCTAACCTTGGTAAAGGAGGTATAGAAATCGTGCTAAAAATCGCATATCGAGATTTTGCTAAATGACCACGTTTTAAGGTCCGTAGAATCCAATTCTAACATTTTCACGACGATGTCTGTGTGTATGTATGTGTGGATCCTTTACTCTAACTCAAATACTATCAATCATAAAATTTTGAAACCTTGTGTTTCGAACTTTTTCTGTAATGGAAAGAGTCCATTAGATTTTGGTGTAAATCGGATAACCGGAAATGGCTCAAAATAGTTTTTCTTCAGAAAATACCTTTAAATGTTATTTTTTCGAGATTAATGTTATTATAAAAATTAAAGGTTATTAAATTTTTTACAGATTTGCATTAATACTTTTTTATATATTTTATGGATAAATTTATAAAATTATCTATAAATTTAATCACGGAGCCTACGCTTTAAACAAGCAAATCACCTTGGTTACACAGTTCATATCTTAAATGTATGTAATTGACAGATAAATGTCACTGTCAAAGAACTAATCATTTCAAATTAATAACAGTAACGTTTTAAAAAGGAAATAGTAAATAGAACCCTAGTTATAAGGAATGGATCTTAATACAGTTTCCGCAGTAACTAAATATGTAAGTATATGTATATTTAAATTAATAAAAATTAAATAGCGGGTGAGGTGACGCCTGGTAAACACCCGCACGGTACAAATATGTCATCATCATTACCGATATCTGCGAACAAAGCAGATTGGCACACCCAGCAATGGGTAATATGCCGTGATTATATATTTATTTTATTTAAATAGCGGGAGGTTTGGTGTTGGCCACATCAGATTTTTGGGTATGAGGATGGTGTGATTTAAAAAAGAGTCGAAATTTTTAAAAAATTAAAAATTCTGAAAATTTATATTTAAGTAGTTTGAAGGTTGTAGATTTAAGATTTTAAAACCATAGGTCGATATCTATTTTCGTGTCCGACATATTCGTCCTCAAAACTTTGCTGAAAAATGCCCATTTTTGGGTCACATCCCAAAAATGGTCAATTTTACACCGCTGGCGATATCACCATTAGATTCTACGAGCAAAATTACATAAGCATACCAATTTTCATAATTTTTGAACAACTATTACAATCTCCAGAAGGAAAAGTCTGAAAATGGCCAAAAATCGCTAAAAATCTAAGGTGTACCCCTTGCGATTTTTTCAGTTTTTGACGATTTTAAAGAATGTTTAATAATTAATGTATCCGTTGGAATATTTTGATGAAAATTGGTATACTTATGGTTTTTGGTACGAGGAATTTACTGGTGAGGTCGTTGAAGGTGTAACACACACCCATTTTTGGGTATGAGGGTGATGTGGTTTAAAAAAAGGGTCGAAATTTTTAAAAAATTAAAAATTCTGAAAATTTGTCTTTAAGTATTTTGAGGGGTGTAGATTTAAGATTTTGAAACCACAGGTCGATATCTCTTTTCGTGTCCGAGATATTCGTCGTCAAAACTTTGCTCAAAAATGCATATGCAGAATAAAATAAAACTAAATAATAATAAATATATTATGCATATTTGTAAAAAAAAATATGAAGGAATACCGTTGAAAATTGCTAAATTAAAACAAATGATTTTAGTATTTCATTTCTATAGAAAATCTAAGAAGAAAAATGCTGTGATATTTCACTTTTGACCTTTACGCGTACAGCTCACTGAACTATATTTGCTGAACGCGTTCTGTATATGGCAGGGATGGCGAACTTTTACGTATCAACGTGCCATTTTTCTAAAAAAATGTTTAATGAGGTCATAGACGTGCCATCAAATAATTTTGACTTTGTGATTATTGGGAAAATAATAATAATAATAATAAATACTATTAACTCAAAACTCTTTATTTACTACAAAAAAATAGGAACATTTTGCAATGTTTCAATTATACGCGTAATTTAAATTAAAGTAAAATTAGTGTGACTTCTGTTGTTGCAGATTAGATGACAAATAACATATGTTAGGGTTGTAAGATGTTACTTTTAACAGAATGCATGCTGAACTGGAGTCATCTGTCAAACGGTTTCTAACCGAGTCTTGAATGTTATTCATCTCTGAAAATAATGACTCGCAGGCATAGGTTGATGAAAATGTTAAAATAGCATGAGCCAGCTTCATCAAACAATTAAATATGTCTGGTAACACATTCCATGTTTCCAAAATTTTGTTATTAGCATTTTCACTTATATTGTCAATCTTTCTGTTTCAATTAATTCTAACTCTTTCCTTGTTTCAATAAATTTTTGAATCCATATTGAACTAGACAGGAAAGCAATCAGCTGCATTTCAAATTCCTCAATTTCCAACCAATCGAATTTGGACAAATTCAGTTTATCAAATGACGTCACATCAGGGTACATAATAAACTTGAGTATTTCCGATAATTCTTTGAACTGAGAAAATCTCGCTGAAAATTCCTTGATTGAAGAATCAATCACAGAAATAAATTCTTCAGTAACTTGGTCTTCGTCTGGTTTCTCATGTATTTCAAATCGTTGATATATTTTTTCAAATCGCAGCCCGCGCACTGCGCCCGAACATTCCGTAGCGTAGGGATCACTCTCGTTCGCTCGTCATACAGGGTGGGGCAGAAAAACCTATCCGATTTCAAAACGTTATAAAATTAAAACCACTCAACTTGTCAAAAAAATTTTTTATTAACATATCGCAAATTTTATGCCATTTTTAAATTTAAGTTTTGAAAAGCACATCACTCAAATGTCGTCCTTGGGAGCGGATACACTGATTTAGGCGCTCGCGGTAGCTTTCCATGACTTTCACCGTCATTTCCACAGGAATTTCTTCAATTGCCCGAGCAATTTCCCTTCGTAAAGCAAGAAGGGTCCTTGGTCGATGCTGGTAAACCTTCGATTTGAGGTAACCCCAAAGGAAGAAGTCACATGGAGTGAGATCCGGTGAGCGCGGCGGCCAGCCAAGATCACCTCTCAGGGAAATGAGGCGACCGGGAAACAGTTCCCTGAGAATGTCCATTGATCGTCGCGATGTGTGGGCGGTTGCATCATCCTGTTGAAACCACACATTTTCCACGCCATTTTCTTCCATTTTGGGTCTAAGAAAATTTTCCAGCATGAAACAATAGCGCTCGCTGTTGACCGTTACGGTTTGCCCATTTTCTTCAAAAAAGTAAGGCCCCCAGACGCCTAGGCGGGAAAGAGCACACCACACAGTCACTTTTGGGCTATGGAGGGGTTCCTGATGGATTTCTCGAGGATTTTCGTCACTCCAATATCGAAAATTCTGCCTGTTAACGGCACCACAAAGGTGAAAATGGGCTTCGTCCGTGAAGAGCACAACATCGTCGTTTGGGAGTTCTCGGAGATCGCGACACAGGTTCGTACGGGTTTCAAAATCCCTTTCACTTAATTCCTGTGCAACAACCATTTTGTAGGGATGCATTTTGAGGTCCCGGTGCAAAATGCGCCGAATACTGCGGTTGGAAATCGCCAAAGCGAGCGAATGTTTTCGCGCCGAACGACGCGGGGAACGTTCAATCGCGGCTCTCACATTGGCCACGTTTTCAGGTCCTGTTGCTGTCCTGGGACGTCCAGGCGACTTCTTTTTCAATGCTGAACTCGTCTGTCTAAAATTTGACACCCACACTTTAATCGTAGCGTGATGTGGAACAGGATCATGACGCCCGAGTCCGAAATGAATTCGAAAAGCACGTTGTGTAGCAATTATCGAACCGCCGCATTCGATAAACCGCTCAATAACAAAAGCACGATGTTCACCAGACCAAGGCATGTTGACTACTGACAAATGGCATAAAACCGGCTTTCTAACGGTTTTTACCCCACTACTCTACCTGCTCCCTCTTCTGGGAAAAAGGGATTTGAAATCGGATAGGTTTTTCTGCCCCACCCTGTATAATACCTACTTCACACTTTTTTTCGTAGTGCATCATAATGAATTTTGTGATCAGTGATGTGCCCAAAATATTGTGTCGCGTGCCATTGGTTCGCCATCCCTGGTATATGGCATTTTAATTCCCTGCATCAAATTTTTCAATTATTCTAGAGCCCCATTCAGTGGCCAAGGAGATTACCTCGACAGAAAAACCAAACTTTTACAGCTGAGTCTAGAAATGGCAACTTCCGCTCAGAGAGACAGATTTGCCGACCGACCTGTAGAAAAAATTCGAAGAGGCTGTGAGGCCCTTGCAGAATTAGCCGATAATATCATCCAAGAAATCTCAGATCCTATGTTGTTACAACCAGCATCATTGGATTTAGCAACTTTAAAGAAAAAAGAAAACGAGCCAGGCTTTTCTTTAATGCCTAGTTTTCACGGCGTGCACCAAATAGCTGAAATTAAATTTACATCACCGGCTCATACAACAAGCAAACTTGAAGAAGGAGACGAAATCGTACAAGTAAGAATTTTTTCATTATTTTAATGAGCTTAGAAATCCACACCTTTCTTTTTAATAATCATTATTAAATTACTGTATTCTTCTTGCAGGTTAATTATCAGACAGTAGTGGGTTGGCAACGTAAGAAAGTTTTATGTTTATTCCAAGAATCTCCTCCCGATATAGTTCTTACTCTTAAAAAACGACCGCGACACACTAAAGTTTATGGTCAGATTTATATGAAACCGTACAGGCTTCCAAGTAAAAAACGCGCCGCGCCTTATACTAGGTGGAATGATAATTTGCCGTCACCTCGTCCAGAACTTCTTACCATTCCAGACTTCGAAATGCCTTTGCCAAGGTAAGAAACAAATCATACATTTTATAATATATCCATTATTTTGTTTATGGAACTTTATCTAAATGAAAGTGATCTGCATTTCTAAAAAATCTTAATTGTTATTCGTTAAGCTGTAATTATTTTTTAAATGTTTTATGACGTAGATGTTCATCTTGTTCGTAAACAATGCGAATTCGCTCATAATTGTAACATAAATAAATTAATTTCAACACTTTTAATAGTGTATAAATTTGTTTAAAATAACTTTCGTGAGCAATAATTGGAAATATGCGTAGATAATAAAAAATTAAATAAAATAATTAAAAACTACATACAGGGTGTAAATGAAATAAGTGCATTACATTTAACCAGTAATGTAACTCGACGAGAGCAACAATATTTCTTAATAACTTTTTCTCGAAATCGCAATTTTTTTTAGCATTTTTACCACCCCGTAAATTGACGAGTCGTTCCACGTATTTTTCTAATAATTGAATGCACTAGCAATAGCTATGAAAAAATTTGTTTTAGCAATTAACAGTTTTGTCAGTTGTTGCAATTATATTTTGGCATTAATAATAAACTTGTTTATCAGGTAAAATTCTGTCAAAATGCATACGTTTACAAATAGCGAGTACACAGATATTGTAATTACTTACTTATGGTTTATTTATTTATTCGTATCTTTACTACATTTTAATTTGTGGTTGATATAAAGACAGTATTATAAAGTTGCCAACGCATTTAGACGGAGCGTTTCCAAATCATACTGTTCCTAATATTCGCACATTTGTTAATCTTGTACATCTTTATCACAATACGAAGTGTCACATATGACAATTTTAAATAAAGCAACAGTTGTATCCATATCATGTTTTAATTAATAATAAATGTTATTTCCGTTGATTCGTTTATTAATTTCTGTGACTGCAGTGTAACCGATAATCGAAAAATTTTGAGCTGTTTGTATCCTGCTTGAATACGACAGCAGCCAATTGTTCTCCATGGGCGCGCGCCGAAATATGCAGCAAATCTTTAAAGAATTTTAACTCAAAGACTTAGAAAAAAAAGTTATTAAGAAATATTGTTGCTCTCGTCGAGTTACATTACTGGTTAAATTTAATGCTCTTATTTCATTTACACCCTGTATATGTGAGGCGAGAGCAGAAGGCTTGAAAATAGTTTTCCACGATTTTTTTATTTTTTTATGTTAATGTAGAGATAAAAATATTACGCCCATATTTTTTATTTTGCATAAAGATTTATAATACGGGAGAAAAATGTAAACAATTTTGCAATTTGCCATGTTATCTCGTGACGCCACAACCCCATCAAGAAAGAAAAGCGTGAGGAACTATTAGATAGAAACAGGTGTGTCAAATTAATTTAGCTACAAAAATGTAGGGCGGGAAAATTAAAGGTAACCCCACACATAACCTGCATTGACTTGCACCTACGTGTGATCCGTCAACTGGGCGGTTACTGGTTCAGCATGTGTATGCTTTTTATTTACACACGTTTATTTAATCTCTGACCCACAACAAAAGTAATTGGCGGTAAAAGCCAGGCATGCGCACAAACACTATCAAAGGAAATAATTTCGTCGTGTGATCTCGTTAGGGTTGTGACGTCATTTGACGACCGTTTTGAATATATGTATTTTTCAATTTGAAAATTCATTTATAAATACTATATAATTTATCATTATTTTAATTTTATATTAATATATTTATATGCAATACTTATTTCGTCTAAAGCCGTTGCCTTGGAAAACCCTGTTATAGTAAGACAAAACGTTGAAGGCACCACGGCAGTGACAAAAATACGCTCCCGGTATGTCCACGGCCGACCTAAACCGTTATCATCCTTATAACTTTCATGATACCTTAATTACTATTACGCATTTTGATTTATTATTTCCGTATTGTATCATTTTACTTGACTTCTTTACAGAAAACAAAAAAGTCTTTGGCAATTATAATTTATTAGCATAGATACCTACACGTAATACATACTTAAAACAAACTTGTATACAAAGTTTATATAATTTGTTGAATATTTCCATTTTGTTATAATACTCGTAAATTAAATCATCAATCACAAAATAAACTTGATTGTGTTTTAAGGAAAATATCATTTATCTTATAGATTACCACCAGTAACTCAAGCTCAACCTCTAGAATCTGAATCAAGTAGTGACAGTGAACCACCAGACAGCCCGTTGGAAAGCCAAGGAAGAGTTTATCCTCTAAAACCGAGACCGGTGCTTCAGAGAAGAAATACAATCACTGGTGCTAGTCCGACGAGTAAACGACCGCTACAGGCCATCGAACAGGTAAGATTTTTGTGGTTTATAAAAAATATTCCAAGAAAAATATATATTTCATTATCAAGAATTTGCTATAAATTATTATTCAGACACCCGGATACGAAATTGGTTATATTTTTCAACAATGTAATAAGTCTAGTATTGTATTTTCAATAAATAAATACTAATTTTATTATAAATTGTCGTATCTTTTTAAATTTTTATAGCGAAAGAACTGGTGAAGTAAAATGAAAGAGTATGTCTCGAGTATCGTGAATTTTAGTTTTATAAGGTTAGGGTTTGTTTTGAAAAGTCGCGAACCTAATTATATACTTATTAGTATAAAAAATAGAATGCCTCCATCAAATTGTACAATACTTAAATAAATTCAATAATTATTTTCACTCACCGTCATCGGCATGTCGAGTATGCAAAGTTTATTTATTCTTTTTCACTATTAAATATGTGTCCCCACTTAAAACTTGTATGAAAATACTTAGTCGAACACTTGATTCGCCGTTTAATACAATATTTCAAAGAAAACACACTAATTTCACTTAAAAACGTCTTAAAAACTATGAACAAATCTACAGTAACCAAATACTTGTTGACATGTCACAAACAATCAAACAGATGAATTAATATAAACATGGCGGATGGAATCAACGTGCGGTTTGCCAGCACGGAACGCCCGAGACGTCACAGGCAATGCATCCTATGATTCCAAACTCGTAAATAAATTCATCACTTGTGCGATTTTTTCGGCGCCAATTTAGGAGGAGTGCATTTTCTACCGGATTTAATTTATTTACATATTAAAAAAGAGTACAATATTTATAATAAAATAATAACAACAAATATTTTATGCATATTTGTAAAAAATATTGCACGCTAATATAATGAACAATGAAATAAAATTTAACGTTGCAAACTAAAATAGGGTAGATGTACGCAAGGAAATATTTGTTCTATGGTCCATTCACGATAACGAGACAATTTGGAACTAATTCACGAACATCGCGAATTGTACTCCGTTCGCTGATACGAGAGAATGTGGAACTAATTCTTGAACAGAGACATGTCATTCTATTGGTCAAAAGAAAATAATTTTGGGGCCGAACCAATAGAATGACCCTAACATAAGCTAACTTAACATCCAAAACTTACGCCCGCACAACTTGTGCGTTCGTTAAAGTATGTGCAGTTGCCTAGCAAGTGCTATTTTAATTAGCACCTCGATATTATATTATTCATTTGTCTAAAGTGGAAGTTTAATGAGCAATATAAATAAATAAATACCTATTACTGGGTGTGCCAATCTGCTTTGTACATAAATAACTGTAATTATGACAAATTCGCACCGTGCAGGTATTTATTGTCGGCGTGAAGAGTGCACCACAGGGGTCACTTTTGTGCCATTTATAATTTACATAAATAAATATAACCAGAACATTCTGTCCGCTTTATTTCGTATTTTAATTTTATGATTTGTTGATTTTAAAATTATGGGGTCTCGTGGCCGCGTGCCTGAGTGTCTTGTCACGAATCTGGGGAACCGGGTTCGATCTCGACCGACGCCAAATATTTCGAATTATAAATGACACAAAATTGACCCCTTTGGTGCACTCTCCACACCAGTAATGAGTGCCCGTGAGGTGCAAATATGTCATCATTATTATCGAAATTTACGAACAAAGCAGATTGGCATACCCAGCAATGGGCAATATGCCGTAATAATTGCGTAGGCTTCCACAGTCTGAGTCATGAGAAATATTCCTTTTCCGGGAATGGACTGTGTCATATTTTGAGTCAGAGCTCAACGTTTCGCCCGCAGTCGTATGGGGCATCTTCAGGAGCAAGGGGGATAGACTGTCTTAAACAACACAGGACATAACATCTTATTTGAAAATTCCCGCATTTTAGCTCCTGTCCCTAAGTTTTACAGACGTAAATACAGGGAAACTTTAGAAATATGGAAACATCCTAATAACATGAATCGGGATGATGGCTATTTCTTGAGCCACATGTGGAAACCGGTGATTCTCGGAACACGACACGCCCAATCTACCATTACGAACTCGATTCCCATTGGTCCTCATTAGCTTTGCTCATCTACCGTATCTTTAGATTAGTATATAACTGTCTTCTCGGCCTTCCTTTCGTCACTTGGTTTATTTGGCCTCTAGCTTGGTTTACACGTCGGGTAACCTTGTAAACTGAGTCTCCCCCTCTTGTTGCTTAAACTCGGCCTCTAGCGTGGTTGACACGTCGGGTAACCTTGTTTAAGATAGTCTATCCCCCTTGCTCCTGAAGATGCCCCATACGACTGCGGGCGAAACGTTGAGCTCTGACTCAAAATATGACGCAGTCCATTCCCGGAAAACGAATATTTCTCAATATACCGTAATGATATATTTATTTATTTAAGATTTTAAAATTGAAATTGACTTACATTATTTAGAATTTTAAAAATGGCACAAAATTGACCCCTGTGGTTCACTCTCCACGCCAACAATGAGTGCCCGTGAGGTGACGCCTGGTAAACGCCCGCACGGTATAAATATGTCATCATCATTACCGATATCTGCGTACAAATCAGATTGGCACACCCAGCAATGGGTAATATGCCGTGATGATATGTTTATTTTATTTTTATATTATTGTTTAAACCGCAGTGTCACATTTTTATGAGTCAACCTTATCAGAATAAAAATTATCTCTAAAAAATTTGTCAACTCTTGAATCCCATAAAATTTGAATAATGAGCAAAGATAAACAATTGAATGTCTTACATTGTCATTACTTGCATCACCCAAGTGCTTTGTTCCGTTGTTTATTACATCTTTATCAATTTGCAGTTATGGAACGAGCTAAAACATCAAGCTGCTTATAAACATTCAAGTTCAACATACATAGAAACAGATAACTACAAACGGGATTCGGTTTATCTCAGAGATAAAAGCGCATCGTGTGGGCATGGATTGGAGCTAGCTCAGCGTCCGGCGACATATCCGAAGAAATTCGATAAATCTCTTCTCATGCCCGACAGCGAAGGCAAAACAGACGCTAAGAAGAAAGTAAATTTCGAAGAAAGGAAAGTTATTTTCGAAGATTATTCCACCGAAGTTAAAACAGAAATAAGAATAGAGAAAAAGAAAACGGAATTAAAAGTTATTAAAGAAGTGACGAGTGACATTAATAAATCAGTTTTAAAGGAATCTAATTTTATTAGTAGTGTTGTGAATTTAAGTAACGACAATTTAGAAAAAAGTATAAGTGTTAATAGTTTATCATCTTTATCTCAATGTGACGATCCCATCAAATTTATTGATGAAACAGTTGATGAAATGTACGATCGAACTCATATGAAAAGTGAATGGCAGAATGAAATAATAGAAGAACTAATTGTTAATCTCAAAAAGAATTGCGGCGGAAGTAACAACACAACACCGACCAACTCTCCAGAAAAAAGCATTTCAAAAACATTAGAAATGTTACAAACAGAATCTCCCCCCAAATTAGACAACACTGAATCAGTCATACCAACCGCCCTTCCCCGAATAATCAAAAAACCCCCAGAAATTCCCGCCAAACCACCCGTTCCACCACGAAAATTCACCACGAGAGTAACCCGCGGTCGGTTGGACAAAAGCCACAGCACACCAGCTTACGACACAACCCAAGAACCAAACAATGACAATAATAGGACCCCTGAAATTTTGATAACCGCTCCAGATGAAAAAACTATCGATTTGGAAGAGAAAAGACGGGAATCGCAAGAAATTAAAATTGAAACCCCAGTAGTTGAGACGATCAATTCTGCCTTATGTGATATTAGACATTCGTATACTGATAACTATATACAACCTAGAGATTTGGCGGAAGTTATAAAACCGAAAGAAGATAAAACGAGAAGAATTTCTGAAAATTTGATGAAAATATCGGATACACCGCCCGAACCACCCCCAAGGACTGTTTATGGTATAACTGAAACGCCCAGCAAAATGAAACATTTTGAACCAAAGTCTATTTCTACGCCTATTTCTAAAACTCCAGCAATGGATTTTCCAAGTGTAGACACACATAAAACTTCTGAAGTTACCAAATCAAATTCTGAAGTTAAGGTTTCCCCTACAAATTCTGTTGTTCGCGCCATGATGAAAAACAAATCGGGAAAAAAGAAGACCAGCCTTCTACAAAGTAAGTTATTTTCAATGTACTATATTATTAAAGCCAAGTTGGACTATGTTTACCAATAATTACTTTTTGTAAATTGTTGCATATCTTGACAATTATATAATTGAGGAGCTCTTGACAAAAACAACCTTAGTCCAAATATTGTAAATATGAATTACATACAGCGACACTGTTTTTCGCACAAAATATCTTAGTCACAAGTTATATTTTAATGTTCGAGCGTTCCTATAAAAACGACCTATAAAATTTTTGGCCTTAACTATATGCCTGTAAAGTTTGTACCCGAAGTTGAAAACACCCTATATAGGCACAAAAATCATTAATGTAAAACATAAATAATAAAGGACCAAGGATCGAGCCTTGTGGTACACCATACTCTATAAAATCTTACTTACCCAGATGCAGGTAAGTACATATGTACACCGAATCGTCGATTTTGTAAAAATAAATACTGTATGATGTATGACTGATATTTCAAGTTATTGAATATTTCTTGGGAAAAACAACCATAGTCCAAATATTGTAAACTATATGGCTGTAAAGGCACAGAAATCAATAATGTGAATAATAAAGGACCAAGGATCGAACCTTGTGGTACACCATACTCTGTAAAATCTTACCCTGATGCAGGTAAATACATGTGTATAGCGAATCATCGGTTTTGTAAGAATAAATACTGTATGATGTACGACTGATATTTCAAGTTATTGAATAGTTCTTGGCAAAACAACCATAGTCTAAATACTGCAAATGTGAGTTAGATACAGAATGTAATATTTAGCGTTTCTACAAAAATGTCCTATAAAATTTTTATACATTAATGTGAAATATAAATAATAAAGGACCAAGGATCTAGCCTTGTGGTACACCATACTCTATAAGATCTTACTTACCGTGATGCAGGTAAGTACATGTGTATAGCAAATCTTCGATTTTGTAAGAATAAATCCTGTATGATGTATGACTGATATTTCAAGTTATTGAATAGTTCTTGGCAAAAACGACCATACTTAAAATACTGCAAATATGAGTTACATACAGAATGTAATGCAAAAAGTATGTTAGTTACAAGTTATTACATATTAAAATTTGAGCCTTTCTACAAAAACATAAAAATGAATAATTATTATGTAAAAATAAATATAAATAATTTTCTAATATTTAAACAAGATCCTGAGGTAAATTAAGTTAGAGAAATCTATAAATAAGGAAGCTAGATTTAATTATTTTAAATTCAAAAAAATGGACAGGGCTGTTGCCAGAATTTTTATATGCCTTCTAAGTATTAAATTTAAAAAGATATCATTATTTAAATAACCTTAAATTTGAAAATATCACCAAATATCTGATAGATATTTTACAATTTTGAAATTTGGATATTTTGGAAGTCACGTGATCTGAAACAGAATGTGACGTCACAGCACGTACATCTTCATCGGCTCCAATTTGTCCCTTTAAAGTGTCAATTCTTTGTTTTGTTACAAGTGTTATGATAAATATATTTAATGTAAAATGAGTAATTTACAGTATCGTATTGTGCCTTCTTGCAAAAATGCTGCTAGGAGCAAACCTACTATTAAATTTATAAATGTGAGAAAAGATGCAAAGAAAAAATTTTTGTGGCTGAAACAAACAATCGTTTTCTGATATTTATTTAGCCACCATTCAGCTGTCGACTTCCGGTAAACTGTCCGACTTAAGTGTAGTCTATTAGCCATTATTACTCATTTATAATGGATGTCAGAGTCAAATATTAAATTAGAATTTGTTATTAACATGTGACAAACTATTGCCTATGTTTATTTATCTATTTAAGCCATTCAGCAGATGGCACTGACATCAGTGCCAGTTTCAAGTAGCCGAAATTACATTGGGTAAACGTGTCTCTTGTCTCCAATTTCAGTCAATCAGAGGATTCAAGACCATGCCCTATTTTCTAACATACTGAATGGCTTAAATGGAACAGAGTTTAAATAAAAATAAACGAAAGTGATGGAAAAACTGTTTTTCTATTGGCTGTGAATGACGTAATGTACGTGCTTGTACGACACAGGAGTGGGGGATTGTTTTTCATGATTATTTTGCCGCCAATCTTTTTATTTAATTATTTACGAAAATAAATTATTAAAAAATAATTATTAATAAAAAAAATATAGCATACACTTTCATTTAAAATACTTTTGAAAAATATGAAACAGGTTCATTGAATAATTATTAAGTTAAAATTATTTATTTTCCTTTTAGAGAGAAGAAAAGTAACAGTTAAGGATTTGCAGCCTTGTGATACCCAAGGACATTTATATCAAAGACTAAGAAGTAAAACTACTCAAAATTTTCATTGGGAAAAAAGATGGTTTGTGTTATTAGGAAGTTGTTTATATGGATTTAAAAATAAAGACGTAAGTTTGAATATATTTTTATTAAAATGTTATTCATTATTTTGTTTAATTATTGTTTTAGGCTTTGAAAGCCGAGTGCCTAATATTTTTAACTGGTTTTACTGTAGCTGTGGCTCACGAGGTATTATACAAGTAATTCAATATTATTATAAATATTAATTTATGTTTTCTGTAGGTGAAATCTAAATTAAATGCTTTTAAAGTGTACCACACAGGCACAGCATTTTATTTCTCGGCAGACAATGCCGAAATTATGACATCTTGGGTTGATTTAATAACAGCAGCAACTTTACATTCAGATAGCTCAAAACCTGCAGACAACACTTTATATTCTGAAACAGACGATTCCGAATCAGAAAAACCAAAAACTGAAGGAAAAGAAAAAGACTCATCAAGATTCAGTTCGCTCAAAAAATTTACAAAAAAAAGTAGCGACAGTTCAGCCCCAAATGAAAGCACGAGTTTAGACAGAAAATGTAGAAAGTTTTTTCATAGCTCTAGTACAAAAACACCAAAAAATCAACTACCAATTCCTACGCCGCAATTTAGAAGTTACAGAAAAGTAGTTCCTCCAAATTTGGTTGTTAATACGCAAACAAGTTCAACAAAAAAAATAGAAACACCAAAATCGCCGGAATTACAAAATATATCTGAAACTAATTTAGTATTAGATGCGGCAAAAACTGAACCAGCTACAAGTAATAATCAAAAATTGAAACCAAAACCAATAAATTATATTCATGCATCAAATCCAAGTTTATGTGATATAAATGATTATCGATTACATAGTTTTTATCATCATAAAACAAGACAATTCACTCAAAGAACAGAAAATTTAACCGGATTTGTTACTTTAGAACAGTTTATGTTAAACAGACAAGAAGAAGAACGAAAACAAAATGCATTATTTAGTAAAAATGATGAACCACAAATTAATCCTAATTCAATTCAACCAGATGTGGTTTACGGAGAAATTCGAACAGCTTACAGTGGAGATAGCAGAACTTTTGATACCCATAAACCAAAAAGGGATGAACATAGAAAACACTCCGATCCCCAAAGTGGTGGAAAAAATTTGACACACGTGAGAACAAATTCTGACGGTTATACCGATTTATATTACGAAAAAAATAATGATACATTCAAAGAGCCTCAATCAAAAACCCTTCCGAAAACGGAAAAATCTTCCTTTGATAATCAAAGCAGATCGCTTCCAAGATCACCGGAAAGAAACCAATATTCTTATGAAGAAAAGTCTGAATTAGTTTCCGACATTAAAATGTCCGAACCATATGAATTGCAATACGCTGACAAAAAATCTCTTCGACTACAAAAGATGAACCAAGAAAGTTTTCGGGACCGATCCTACGAAATGATTTACTGTCCGCAAAAAATCAACGACGTGCAATTCGCCCAAAACCGTACGCTGGACGCGCAAAAGAAATATCCAGACATTTTGAAGAAATCAAGTAAGTTAACCAGACAACATAGTCTTAACTCCGCTGACAAAAAAGACAAAATATTCAACCGTGGTGAATCGCCAGAAAAATTCTGGCTTGATTCTCTGAGACGAAGCGACAAAGTCTCGGATAAAAATACCGGAAAAGTGAAGCTAAAAAGCGCGACGCAATACACCCCTATGTGTTTACCGCTAACCCCCGATCAAAAAGGAAAACTTAATCCTAAGTTTGCTTTTGAATTGAATTTAGATGAGAAATCTAGCAAGGGGAAGTTGAAGAGTTTTTTCGGCAAGCAAGACGACAAAAAAGAGAAAACTCTTTTGGGGTCGCCGAGGCTTCACCGGGCGATATTCAGGAAGCAGGATGTCAAACCGGAAGCGGATTGGTCTTCGGAAGCTCCTCAAGTAAGTTGTTGATATGTTTTCATTGTTGTGTCTTTGTGAATGTTTATTATTCTTCTGTGTTTTGACTTCTTAAGTATCGTTCACAACAAAAAAATTACGGTAGCGGTAGAATTAGAGGCATGAGTTAAACAAAGCGCACGAAGGAAATCTTTATACTGACCTTGACAAAAATATACGTCAAAGTTCAAGAAACATGTAAGTAAATGGAATACACAAATTATATATTAACTAACGGTTCTCCCAAATCAACGGGAAATATTTTCCAAATTGTCGTCGACTAAAAGTACATAGTGACAAGTAGTGATAGTCTGACAGTCCTCACACTGGCGCGAATTTACCGCGCAAACGAATAAGAAAGATATGTCGACGTTTTCAGAATCACAGCTTATGATACCACACGTATTTTCTATTTCAAGTGATGCTTCAAACATATTTTAAACTGACAAAACGGTTCGTGTATATATAAAACGCCATTCTATACGTAATAAATCCCTCCCAGAAATATTTAACGGGAAATCCATCAGATGGCGCGACCAGCGACACGTACATCTGCTTGGATAGCTTATAGCGCAGTGGAAACGGCAGCGGTAAAAGTTTGCAAACTCCAGATTTCTACGTTGCCGCTATCGCTTAAGTTTTTGACGGTTTGACATTTATTGACATCTGATGAACAAAAAGATTATTGCGAGCAAACACGTGACTCGAGCGTCCTTGAAGTGCTTTTAATCAGCTGATTTGTGTGCGCATGTCACTTTGACAAGACCAATATTTTGACTTATTTTAATTTTGAACTATTAAATATTTATTATTTTTAATTTCATGTGTTTTACTGCCTGAAAATTGTAAAATAATAACATTTTGTTATTGCCAAAGTGACATTGTTCATCAGGGTATAATAGTTCATTATGCCCTCATTATAATCCGATAATCGTTTATGGACTTTAAATAAGAAATAATATGAACGGTATATAATGAAAATTATTTTCTTTTTAATTATAATTCGTTACAATAATAATAAGGATTGATTACAACAATTAATACATGAATTGATTACAACAATTAATATAATAAGAAAAAAAAACAGCTTTAAAAGCACAACACAGAAATCTTTTTTAATTTAATTATAATACTTAAAATTGATTATGAAAAGGGCCTTAAAAACAATTTACTTTCACTACACATGTACATAGTAAGTACGTCGAATTGCAGACTGCAATATTTCGCATTGATTTTTGACGGATGACGGATCACTAATTTTTTGAAGACGATATTTCTTCCACGTTTGAATTAATTTTTGATATTATTTACCGCCACATGTGATACGTCCAAAGTAATACAAACTCTCTAAAATGTAATAATATTCAGAAATAAGTACATAAGAAATAAAGAACTGAAATCTGCCATGTGAACATTTATGCGTTTCTCTTCCTCAAAGTATGCAGAAGCATTTAAAATAATTTGTTTACACCGTTTCGATAAAATATCCTCCGAAACATAAAATTCACCAATTTCATCATCTCCAACGATATACGAGTATAACGTTGATATTTTAAAAATAAATAAATGTTGATAATAAACAAAACAATTAAACAACATCCTTAGCAACGCCAAAGCTTAAGCATTATTGTAATCAAAATTATTATAAATGAAAACTTATTTCACATATTCTAGTGAGACAAAATCTTGTATGCACCAAGAGCGTTACTAGATGATAATGCCCATCGGACGACATCTAGCCCGAGGGCCTCTCGTCGCCCTCCTGGCATTATAATCATCGTAACGCCCTTCGTACATAAAATACTATTACACTGACAAAACGTTTCGTTTATATATAAAACTCCACTCTACGCGTAAGAAATTCTACCCAGCGCTACTTAACGGGAAATCCGTCAGATGGCGCAGCCAGCGCACGGAATAACTGTTTGGATAGCCTGAATATTTAAATAAGGATGTTTCGTGCTGAGTATTTCATTATTTTTTCTGAAACCTTTGTTAAATTAATTTAATTATTAAATCTGATATAAATTTCGTACGCTACCGATGCCACTAATTCTATCACTGCCGCTAATTTTTTAAATTCTGAACGGGCCTTTAATGTGTTTGTCGTTTTTACAGGTTGTTCCTTTTTCTACTAATCTAACACCCTCAAATCCTCGATCAGGGCTTTCTAACTCTCCTTCAAGTAGTGTTGTCATATCCCCTCCTCCCGATTACCCGGGCTTAGAGTATCCTCCAGTTTTTGAACCCGAGACTTATTCTCTAGCTAACCCATCCTGTAGCTTAACATTACTTAGAAAACAGCAGAAGTAATATTTTGGCTTTTTAAATAGTGCTAATAGTTTTTCGTACGATTTACTAACTTGTGACAATATCTGTATTCTATATATAGGTAGTTTATTTATAAATATTTATAAGAGACGGTTACGGTTTTGGAAAATCACGTTTTTCAAAAATGGCTGTGTAATGGTTTATAGAATTGTATTTTTTTTTAAATATAATTATAAGTGGTTTCGGTTGCAATAAAAAATTTCTTACCTTTCGCACTGTACTATAGACGATCCTATACTTCGAATTTCTTGATTACATATTAATATTACACGTCCACAATGCTTTAATATTTAAATAACTATGTATGTATTATAATAATCACTTTAATTCTATATTAAAATAACTAATTCAACACTTTCATTGTTTTACCGGTTTCAGGATATTATTCCATTGTTTACATGTACAAAAGTAGGCTGGTAACTAAGTAATAACTGTATCTGTATGGTAATATTATTACCCTACTGACTTGTCAACAACGGTCTACAAAATAAAATAAAATGAAAATATAATGCTCTTCATTAATACATACAGATAACGTTAGCCTATCGTTCTAAATACGGTCTACTTTATTCTAAAGTAATAAACACGTGGAACAAAGCACATAATTTGAATATTTGTCATATTGACATATGTCAAATTAATTGTTGTTAACCATAGCAATCTGAAAGTAGCATTAATGAGAGAATTTCAAAAAATGGTATTTATCAATAATGTCTTAATTTTCTGAAACCGATAAACTATTGAACAAACCACGGATGTTATTAATCATAACAAGCCTTAGATGTCTTAAAATCCTCGCTCTACGAGCTCGGATTTCAAACCGAGATCTTCAGCAGTTATGATATACATAACATTCCTAGGTATATTAATAGCTATAACATTCTTCATACGTTCAGTCAACAAACTGTTTACAAAACAAATGAAATCCAATATGGTGCTGTTTGACAAATATTTGACAGTGGCGTAGAACACCTTTAAATTTCATGTTACTACTTTTGTGGCATACTGTATATTTATTATTTTAATACAAGAACAATAATACAGTATCTTAACTACAGTCATTTTAATTTATTTGACCATAGAGAAATCTATATAACATGCTCAATAAAATGCGGTCATGCACGATTTTTCAATTTTAACTTTAATCGATACAGTAATGAAAAATAATAGACCCGTATTTTTTATTTTTCCTTAAATCGATATTTAAAACTGAATAAATTGCAATTAAAAATAACATTGTTCAAAACGCGGCTGATTTTCTCCGCCTCGTCCCTTGCCCAGTGACGTCAGTGTTTCTTCAACGCGGCCATTTTGATTGTCACATTAGGTTAAAAGTCAAAGTGACATTTAAAGATAAACTGAAATTTACGAAAGTAAACATGTCGGTGAAACGCTGTTTTGTGCCATCGTGCCAAAATACTAGCGAAAATAGTGAGAAAATATTTTTAATAGTACCGCGTGATACAAAAAAACTCGAAGAACAGTTACTGTTTGTATTGAAAAATACAATTTGATACGCAGCAAAGCAACAGTAATGAAATTATAAGAATACACAGCGAACAACGTATACAAATGTTAATCAGACGAAAAAGTAAAAACGAATGACTAATGACCAGCAGCGGAATGATACGTGGATAACTTTAAGTCAAATGAAAATTATATTTATTAAAATGAATAGAATGATGTTATTTTAATATATTGTAGCATTTCTATCAAATATTTAGATATGTAATTCTCAATTTATACATAGTCTATATATTTTTTTTCTTTTTGAAATTCTGTGTCAATATAATGAGGCTGTATGAAATGAGTCTGAACTTGCAGTGTGATACGCTGACGTCACAACATGACTGGTTTTTTGCAACTTTTTAAAAATGTCATACTTTAAAAAGATTTTATACAACAAAAAATGTAAATAAAAATAATTTATTCATACAGCTCGATAAATTAGACTATCCTTGTTTGATTTAAACAAAAAAAACGAACATTTTTTTATTTTTGCATGACCTCATTGCCGTGAATAAAAAAGTCGTCAACAGTTTATATTTTAGGGCACAGGAGCACTATCAAATATTTGTTAAACATTCATCAGATTGTCAGCTGTCCTGCGACGCCATATTGGATTGTTTTGCCTTGAATATAGCTATAATCTTAGACCAAGCATAGAGGGGAGACAAAGCATAGTCACGTGTATGTTTCCAAAACATTTGAGCGATTTTGAACCATATTGCAATGTCAAAATCAGCTGCAAGAGGCTAGTCGACCAATTAAATACTGTACACTTGCCCAAATCTAAATAAATACTTGATCATCCATAACTACAAATTATCTTGATTTTAATAATTGCGTAGGCTTCCACAGTCTGAGTCATGAGAAATATTCGTTTTCCGGGAATGGACTGTGTCATATTTTGAGTCAGAGCTCAACGTTTCACCCGCAGTCGTATGGGGCATCTTCAGGAGTAAGGGGGATAGTACTGTCTTAAACAAGGTTACCCGACGTGTCAACCACGCTAGAGGCCGAGTTTAAGCAACAATAGGGGGACTAAGTTTACAAGGTTACCCGACGTGTAAACTGAATCTCCCCCTCTTGTTGCTTAAACTCGGCCTCTAGCGTGGTTGACACGTCGGGTAACCTTGTTTAAGACAGTACTATCCCCCTTGCTCTTGAAGATGCCCCATACGACTGAGGGCGAAACGTTTAGCTCTGACTCAAAGTATGACACAGTTCATTCCCGGAAAACGAATATTTATCTTGATTTTATTTTATAAAACTAAAATAAATGCGAAAGATTATTCATAAAAAAAAACATAATGTAAATAAGGGACAGGTTAAAACGGTAGGTGACGCTTGTTGACATTTAAAATTTATTCGGTCGACTGCACAACGTACGTAATACATCTATGATGATTTGGAAAATCGTCTTAAGGCGCGAAATACATAGCATCCCCCCTCCATTCCTGGATCTCTACACTACTGTTCTAATATTCACTTATTTGGCAATTTTTTAATGTTTCATAAATAAAATAGATATTAAATTATAGGATCGTCTATGCTTCACAAATCTTTCTTCACACCTAGTTTATAGACTGTTAAAAAATTTCAAAGCAAAAACGTACAAATGATTTATATAACTTTATCTTCCGTATTGCTAAAAAAAAATGCATAATTTGTATCAGGTAGAAGATCCTCTCCACCAAAGTTTTATTTCTAACAATTGATGGGCTCGTGGTTTCTTTCTATGCATGTTGATCGTATATTTGAGACAATGTGACTGACTATTTCCAGAAAGATGTTGCATGAGCATGTCAGCAATAATTTAACCTAACCAATCCTGTACCTTGTGACATACAGATGATGGACCACCAACAAGGAGATAGTACGTATTACGTTCGGTGTGAAACAGGGTTACGTTTAAGTTCGTAAAGTAGAACGTTTTGAATATTCACTGTTTCATGAGACACATCACTTTTGTGATATTTATACCTTGTTACATTTAAGCCATTTAGTATTGCAGAGCATAGGGAATAGTTTTGAGCTCTCTGATTGACTGAAATTAGTGACAAGTTTACCCAATGTAATTTCAGCTACTTCAGATTTGCGCTGTTGCCAGTGCCATCTATTGAATGGCTTAAATGGAACAGAGCATAGTTACTAAGGCCCGATCCTACCATCTCTAGTTAAGCGAATCGTCTAAGTTTTTCCAAGTGAACGAAAAGAGGCTCTAAATTTTTGCTAATTACGCAAAATATGTTATAAATTTGTAACATTTTTATCATAGTTATTTAAAAAAACACTTGATATGTCTATTATTTATATGTGCGTTGTAAATACACAAAACGTCTCAATTTTTTAATAATTGTATCTGTATTTGTCATTCATTTGTAATAAAATTTAAACCCTCGCTCTTTTTAATTTTTTTAAATATTTGTTCTTTATCTCTAATCAACAATTTTAGAGCTTTGTCAGATATAAGAACAGTGATATTAATAATAATATCAAGTTTTCTTAATAAATATGTGAAAAATAAGTTACTAATTCGTAACAGATTTTGTGATAATTAACAAAAATGTAGTGCCTCTTTTCGTTCATTTGAAACAGCATAGACGATCCCGTTAAAGTGACAGTTTGTTAACCATTATTTAAGAATAAAACTGAAGGTTAGAAGCGATCCGAACAACAATTTTAACTTTTAGTTAGCTCTAACCAAAGGTGGTAAGAACAATTTTAAAAAATAACCGTTGATTATCACTAACTTTCACTTTAACTAGAACTGATAGGAGCAGGCGTAAATTAATTTATTATTTTAATCGGCAAATTATGTTTTAAGATATTGTGATTTCCTTATAATATTAGGAATAGATGGACGGCCATGTTGCAATAATTTTATCGCATGTAGTAGGTAATAACTGGAACAATGGATTTTTGAAACGTTTATTCAGTCAACTAGAGTATTTTATAACATGACATATCTGTTAAATATTATTAGATGGTTGTTCTTGCCTATATTGTTATTATTATATAATTATTTTATTATATAAATTTGCTTAACTAGAAATTGTATAGTTCATTTGAATATATTGATATATATCTTTATATAAAATATATATTATATGTAGATTATTTCTAATTATATTAGAGTATATAACAGTGACAATACAGTATTTTTACATACAACATTTATTTTTATTTCTTTCAATTTTATTACTATATACTTGCTCATTTTGTTAAAATTCTGCATTTTATCTGTAACATTTTTTAAATAATTTGCTATTTATTGTATGTTTGTACTAGTAGTCTACTTGTTTTTAATATTAATAGACCAACTAATTATAAATGAGCAAGTATCCAACATATTTCCACCATTATAACCACTGAACTCACATAAATATACTGGAACACGCTTCGAGAGAGAGAATACCACAAGAGACAAACAATTTTTGTTTATATTGGCACCAGCAGAATAAAATTTATCTTATTTATAAATTAAATAATTATTTGGACTCACCTACATGTTGTCTACCGTCTTAAGCAAAGTTTATTCATTCATTTCAACTATTAAATATGTTTTCCCACTTAAAATTTGTATGAAAATATTCACTTCAACACTTAAATTAATGTTTAACACAAAAATTTCATTAAGATCACACTAATTTCACTTAAAAACTAGTAAAAAACTATGAGAAAGTCTGCAGTAACCCAGTACTTGTTGATGTTGACAGAACAAGTGAATTAATTCCAACATGGCGCGTGGAACCAACGTGCGATTTGCCTGCACGCAACTCCTGTGACGTCACAGGCAATGCACTCTTCGATTCCAAAATTGCAAATAAATTGATTGTTTTCTGGTATAACATGTGATATTAAACTAAATTACATATAATAACGGTTAATAGGAGCTGCCAAATATGTAGATATGGAAAACTGTAGTTACATTTAATAAAACAAAAAGATATAATACTTTGGTTTTGTAATTTCGTTTGAAAATATATGAAAAATAAGCGAATTAAAAAAAGTATTAAGGTCAGTAAGTGCTTCCTATCGGTTGAGGATGATTTTGGAGATCGAGACGATCCGATACCAGTAGAAGAGCACTTACTGACCCCAATGCTTAATACGTTTTTTGTACGATCGATGTACAAAATTGAAAACAGTAAGATTTGAAAATTATTTTGACATTACTCGATCGTGAAAAAATGGATATAATGTGTGTAGTTTGTGCTTTCTACTGATTCAAAAATACTCGAATCGCTGGTCCCTGGTTTACGTAAGTCTCACCGAAATAAAACTAGTAACTTTTCTATACATACTACAATACCTTAAAACTACCCACAAGACACAGTGTTCTGTTGAAAATGAGTAAATAAACATTTTGTAATTATTGTAAGGTATGTATAAAACTGCACGAGTATTTAAATTGTTGTGTTTGATGTTTTTTTTTTATACATTCTTCTATTTTCGCATTTATCAAAATAAACAAAAGTGTAATTTTGTTTCAGCATAAAAATTTCTTTATGCAAGCCGCAAGCAAACTAATGTTTAACAAAAAGATTGGGAAATACTTCAAATCAATTTTAAAAACAAATTTCTCTTCAAAAAACTAAATTCTTCATCTTGATAAATTTTGATGTATAGCTGGCGCGCGTTGAGACTGAATCTGCGCATACTTTGACTTATGAATAAACCCTCTTTCCTTTTATACCAATTTTAGATGTGACAGAGTGTTTTTCTCGTTGATAATAATTACTATTACATTTCGACCCGTCCATGTACGAACTTTAGGTTCTGCGCATACAGGGACAGTTTTAACTTAACGCGCGCCACCTATATTGAATTGATGCGCAAAAAATCATGGCGTATGATTTGGTCAAATCGTATGATAACCAGAGCCCTACAGTCAAATCAAATATAAGTCGGAACCAATGTACAATTAAAAAGTCAATTTGGTCTGTTGTTAAAAACATGCTGTAATGAGAAATGTCAATAAATAATGAACACTTCTTTCAAATTGTTGTTTTCTTTTATTTGAATGAATCGAGTATCCAATGATTTCCTAATTTCATCATTGCATAGCCATGTAATTCTCTGATTGCTCAGAATAAACACCTATAGTTCACAATAAGGTAGAATAGTGTGACGTCAGAATATAGCGCGAAATATGAAGCACTGTCCTATGCAAAAACTCTATTGACAGAACATATAAGGGTCAAAATTTAAAGGGTTGTAATTTGTTGTTGATATTGTTTGAGATATTAATAACATCAAATTATAAACATTTTTCTATTACTTTGTGATACATACATTAATAAATAACAGGTTTTATTTCAAATTGAAGTCAACTTTGCACAATCTCTGCACATTTTGAACTACAAGTATCAAGTTTGCGCAGTTTCAAACATATCCAAGAGTTTACCAACATACCAACCAACCGAGATTTTGGTTGTTGGCATTTGTAAGCGTTTTCAAATCAATTCTTTTCAGATCTTTAGATTTCCTCTTTTTAAGTTTAAGGTACGTAAATAACTCTGTCTCTCCACATTAATATGTTAATAATATGTCGTATATAGGATACTGTAATCTAAAAATGGCTCGCTTGTCTTTCAAACTTGAATAGAATAATTGTTATTACAAATTAGGATAATATGTTTTGTTGAATTGAAAGGGTAATATTCAGACTTAACTGAATGACTGCTTAAATAGCTAACTTTTCTTAATTAAGTAAGATATTGGCGACGAAATGAACTGCTTAAAATTATAGTTCTTATTTGCTGTAGCAATAAGGTTCACTTTGAAAGACGAGTTTACCGGTAGAACAGTAGTTTAAATGAAGCGCGCCACATATGACGTATTTTGCAAAAATCATTGATGTCATGGAACAAAGGCGCAAACATCTGTCACTACTTAAAGAAATCTTAAATTTCGTTCTCGCCAAATTACATTGTTGTAATCAACTATTACATTGTTGTCATCAATTAAGGTGTTTTCTTTATCCTTGTTTTGAAAATAATTTTAAACGTCAAGATTCTTTGACAGATGTTTGCACTTTTGTTTAAAACGAGGAAAATGAAAACATCTTTATTGTTGATGACAACAATGTAATTTTTGTTCCATGGCATCAATGTTTTTTCTAAAAATATTATTATTGTTTAATATTTTATATATTATAAACACTAGCATATTCGGATGCTGTATTTTTTTCTGTAAAAAAAACTTAAACACAATTTTGCTCTAAAATAATTAGAGGAGCAAATAACTGCACATTAAGATTTTACCATTGAAACCCCTATGCTGTGTCGTCCAAGTCACCACCCTGTATATATATATATATATATATATATATATATATATATATATATATATATATATATATATATATATTTGATTTCGAATTTTTAATATTATAAACATTGCATAAAGGAGAAGACTACTTCTAGGGACTATCTCTCTCGGTTCGCTATCCAGTTACTAAAACACTCTCGTCCGCCTAATCATGGGTACATTGTACACCACATTCAAAAACGAATTCCCAATAATCCCTAACATAATTCCAATTCTTTCCAACCTAGTCCCAACGTCTTCTAAAATAGGAAATGGGGATACAGGAGCCATTCCTGAGCTAACCCCAATATCCAAGGGCATACCATTCAGCTCCCGTGTCCTGTTAGTGTAAGTATACATGTAGCACGCGGGTTTCGAACCTAGGGTCCTGACACGATGGAACACACCAGTACGAACACGGGTGCTATCGCCTTTGGGGAGTTTTATACCTGTATGTTGGTGGTCGTGGCGTTTGTCATCTGTTTCGTAATAGACTTCGCCTTCTAGGACGGTTAGAGTTACGTTTCTCATATCTGGGGTGATGTAGTTTTCTAAATACAGACCTAGAAAGATATGTTTTTTTTTATAATTAAATACAGGGTCCGGCAGAGGAAACACAGTTTTTTTTGTGTAACGCTTAATTGAAAACCCTGCGTTTCTTCTGAATGGCCCTGTATAACATCAGAGCATTCGCGCGCCGGCCCTAAGAATGGCAATGAAGTTAGCAGAATTAGGACCATGACCATTATTCAACGACCACAAATATACTATACAGTGTCCCACACTCTATGTTCAGTGTAGGGTCTTAGAGTACCATGTTGCCATATTTACCTGTTGTAAGTCTACAAGATAGAAAGAGAAAAATAGATGCCCAAAAAGAGATGAAATATTCTGGGTACTTCATTGAATGTATTTATGACTGGTGTACTTTCAGTGTATCTAAACGGGTGGGTGAAAAGAAAAAATAAATAATAAACTGGTCAGTTTTAATTATTAAATATTATTTTTTTTTATTTAATAATATCTTCTTATTTGATAATTTACTAATATTAGACTTTATAGAAATACTGCATATATTTTACATATTTCATAAGTCTTTATTCTTTCTTTATAATCTCCAATTTGAATTTATATTTTAATATTCTAATTTCTAATACATTTGATCAAGATTAGTATGCCGAGCGGTTTTAAAATATTGTATTGAAATATTACTTATTACAGGTCAAATAGCTTCAGCATGTTTTTTACACCCCGGTTCCAACGTATCTTTTCGCGGCCCTGTATTTAAAACTATTTAGAACTGCAGACAAATTTCGGGGGAATGGTGAATACAATAAGCCCTTGGGTAAATAACAGACCCTCATAAAACTTAAATTGTACAGTGTTAACTAATTTTGGTGTAGCAATGAAAATTTATGAATGTTCCAATATTACATTACATTGAAAAATTGGCAACATGGTACAAAAAACGTCCATAAGAATAACATTGGCTATCTCCGCCACACTGAACATAGAGTGTGGTACACTGTATATACAAAACATGCCCTATACCTCATTATTGTTTGTTATGTTCTCGGCTGGACAGAAAGAGACTACTAGAGATAGAGATATATAAAGTCTACTCTAAAGTTTGTCAAGAGATGTCTCTACGGTTCTTATAATGTATTTGTGACATTTTGTTCCTTTGTTTGGAAGTTGTGAAGTCGTTCGGGCCTCGATCTCAAATTCTGTCAGAATTGGGTTTTCCCTGCTCCAGACCAGTAGAATTTAAAATCTATCCGGAGAAATAATTGGGGAAATCTCAATTCTGTCAGAATTCAAATTGAAGCAGTAGAGAGAGCAGTAGAATTCGTAGTAGGGAAAACCCAATTTCGACAGAATTTCAAATCAGACAGAATTTAAAGCTACAAAATTGAGACCCAGTTTTGTTTGTTCAAAGTTTTACAGTTTCATTATTCTCTATAAATCTGCTTTCTTCAAGTGAGTTTTGAAACAAAATATGCGTAATTCTAAAAACTCTTATTAAATAAAAAAGAGTTGGACCTTTTCTATTTAACGGCTATCTCTTTCTATCGCTGCAAATAGTAAGAAAATGGCGCGAACAACTGCCAGTTGGGCTGTCAAACGAAACGTCAAAAATATTGCAGTCATTAAAATACAGTATTATTCACGAAAGATGACTATTCAAGGTGATTTGTTCGAAGAAAGAATACACATCACTTTAAAGCAGTAGCTTAGCAACATTTTGTATTAGAAAGAGAAAGATTATTTGACCTATGTCTATTAAATTTATGTGGTGTGACAGATATACGTAAATAGTGGCATTACTTTCTAACACACTATAAATAATAATGACATATGTCGTAGAATTACAGATACCTAATTATCTACTATACTGCCCTCTGTGCTAATAATTACCCAGTGGCGTTGACGTTCAAATCAAATTATAATTTCTTGGTTTATAAGTTAAGTCAATGTTTTTGTATTTTGCAAAAACATAAGTGAAGAACATAAATCTTTCAGAAAGGCATTATTTAGAAAAAAACATAATTTTCAAATGAATTACTCTTAGTTTTTCAGTTAAAATGTGTCCATAAATATTTCATGCTGCACGCCGATGCATATGAAATGCAATGAGGTTATCTGCAAGTAATATTATATCAGACGGCTCACAAATGACCTTGAATACTCATCTTTCGTGAATAATAGTTTACCTGTATTCTCAGTGAAAATTTGCATCGTTAGACATTTTAACTTCAATAAAAGCTTTTGTACTTTATTTCGGTAGGATTTTTTAAAGTTATCTGAGATATTCTCACATTTTACGCCTAAATTTTTTAGAAACAAACGTCATAGATCTCAGTTGTTCTTACTATGCGCAGATCCCCATTGCGCATATCTTCTATCTCTTTAAATTGAAAAGGTCCATTGCTTTTCGTTAATAATAATTTAAATGTTTCAAATATAACACAGTTCATGTTAATAAAACAAGCAGTGACATCTAGCGAATACTCCGTGAGGAGACTTCACATATCTCTATCCTTAGTTGTCTCTTTCTGTCTAGCCGAAAACAAAACAAATGCTTTGAAGTTATATCTATTGTATTTGTGGGCGTTATTAACAATTACCTGGGAAGTCTGCAACAAAGAGCACATCTGAATAATTGGACCACGAATATACATGTTGCTGTAAATCCCAAATTTTATGCCGAAGATCATTATATTGAGTTAAAAGTGGCATTAACCATTCCACATTAGTAAACGGCGACCAGTTTGCTTTTAAAAGATCGTAATTTGGATCGAACATTCTTTGTTGAAATCGTTTGTTTAACGAACACCACACATCAACATATATTGATATATCATCAGAAGAAATATATTTGAGTTGTACTTCTTTTTTTGATTTGGACAGTTTTTTGGCACTTTGTTTTTCTTCTACAAAAATAAATTGTTAATATGAATTAATTATGAAATATGAAAAATTACTTTCTAGATCAATTAATAAATTTTCTTTTAAACATTGAGCGTATTGTACACACATATCTGCATGTTTATTCCATCTATCATTTTGGGTCCAAGCATCAGGTTCCAAAAAATGTTCTTTTCCTGTTTTATTATCAACCACTTTTACTACGACTAGTACTGTATTCCAACTGTGAACCATCATATCCCAGGAATAACCATATAACCCTTGGACCCAATTATTGTAACCCTAAAACAAAATTAAAAATATCTAATGTTTGTTATACAAATTAAAAAAGAACTTATTGTATATGTTTCATTGTCCGATTACTGATCAGTATATTATTTTAACAGGTCTGCTTTTAGGGTTGTTATATAATAAGTAACACCCAAGGGCAATATGAATTGTCGCTTGGTAATGCTGCCAAGAAATTGATATAAGTACATTAATTTAAATAGTTTCTGTTCTGTTATTTTTTATCTTTATGTATATTAATTTAAATAGTTTCTGTTTCAAATGTTAACTGAATATTAAGGAGGCCATAAACTTTTATATCCAGTAAAAAAATTGGGGTGACAAGCCGTAGGGCAAGAGTAGTACATTATTTTTCATCTTTATGTACATTAATTTAAATAGTTTCTGTTTCAAATTTTAACTGAATATTAAGGAGGTCATATACTTTTATATCCAGTAAAAACATTTGAGTGACAAGCCATAGGGCAAGAGTAGTACATTATTTTTCATCTTTATGTAAGTAGTTTAGTTCAAGATCATTTCTTTGACTTCTAAAATCCCAGCAATTTCGACTACAATAGCGAAAACCGCATATGGTGAACTTATAGCAATAGAAAATAGGTTTTACTTATACCCTCTTTCAGTTCATAATCACTTACACGACGATTATATAGAGAATTGACCTGGAAAATTTACAATTCGTACAGATTTTTCTAGGTATACTTATAAGAGCCGTAATTGTTAATATTGCAATATCAATAACACAATACATAATTCTGTTTTCCATTCTCTACTACATTTAATATTAAATATATGAAAAATAATTTTATCACGAAAAATTAGCAGCAAATAGTGGAATAGTGGTCCTAACAACTCTGAAGAACTGAGTTGTTAGGACCTCTGGCATGGTTGATTTGTTAAGTAATCTTGACTACTCTGTTTAACTTTCCCTTGTACTACTGATGAGAACTTAGTTCCCGAAATACGTATTTAGTTTTTATTAAAATAATTTTAACGTTAAGGGGTAATTATAATAGTTTTAGATAAAATCAAATGAAATGTCAAATCTGTCAGACATGCCAGAAACACCAAACATAAATTATTGACTTTCGTAGCACTCTGATAATTGCCTTAAATAGAGTATTTTCTTTTGTTTCTAAATCGTACATAAGAAACAATTGAACAACAAACTTGGTACTCATCGATGCACGTTTTCATTCCGAACATTTTTCTTCATTACACTTTTTTTCCCTAAAATTAGTAGGCAAAGAGATATCGCCAAATCAAAATTTTAACATTGAATTTCCTATGTTCGGGAAATAAAGTAGACACCCGGTATAGTCGTGTAATCGATTGTGAACAGAAAGAGCTTGTAAGTAAAACATATTGTCTATTGTTATAAGTTAACCATATGCGGTTTACGCTATTGTAGTAGAAATTGCAGGGATTATAGAAGTTAAAGAAATGATCTTGAACTAAACTATACTGGGATCAAAGATAAAGCGCCATTCGTATAGCCTACCTAAACTAATATTCACGAAAGATGACTATTCAAGGTCATTTGTTCGAAGAAAGAATACACATCACTTTATAGCAGTAGCTTAGCAACATTTTGTATTAGAAAGAGAAAGATTATTTGACCTATGTCTATTTAATTTATGTGGTGTGACAGATATACGTAAATAGTGGCTTTACTTTCTAACACACTATAAATAATAATGACGTATGTGATAGAGTTGCAGATACCTAATTACTTACTACACTGCCCTCTGTGCTAATATTTACCCAGTGGCGTTGACGTTTAAATCAAATTATTATTCCTTTTTCCTATGTTTTTGTATTTTGCAAAAACAAGTGAAGAACATAAATCTTTCAGAAAGGCATTATTTAGAAAGAAACATAATTATAAATGAATTACTCTTATTTTTTCAATAGGGTATTCTCTCATATTTTTTTATTTATTTTTCTTAAAGAACAGTTATATTTAAGAGTATCTGTGAAAATCCGAATATAAAACTCCTAATAATAAGCGAGATATTAATTTTTAAAATTTGATTTTCTTGTGTCACGTGATAGTGACGTACTAGTTGTACAGTACCAGCGGCGTGCTATCAGTGGTTCATGCGGCGTCTTATCACATTCGAACATGGAGTAGGGATTTCAACTGGTCTCCCATTGGAAGGTCATCTAGTACATCAGCAAAATTTAAATGCTTTATATATTTTGTAACAATCAATTTATATTATGATTTTTTGTTTTTTTCCTATTGTTTACCTATCAACACTAATATTTAAAAAAAAATTAATATTAGTAATCCTCAGAGAATACCCTATTAAAATGTGTCCATAAATATTTCATGTTGCACGCCTATGCAAACGAAATGCAATGAAGTTATCTGCAAGTAATATTATATCACACGGCTCACAAATGACCTTGAATAGTCATCTTTCGTGAATAATAGTTTACTTCGTAAATTTTATTAAATTTTTTTGACCCGTAATCCGTATAATAAAAAAATATAGTCGGACATTAAACGTTGACGGCATCACGAGAGTTGTAAACGGACAATAATGCCTTCAGTCAACGTACTCATACTCATACCTTACTTGATACCTTAATTTCTATAATTACCTTCGTGGCAAAATGCGAGTAAGGTAAAAAAACTTGTACCCCACAATGTGTCAACAATAAGCATGTTACCAATTTATGCTTCCAATTTATCTTTGTGGGAAGTTCTTTTCTGTTTTGTTTAGCTTCATCTTTTTGTTGTGCGTCGTTTGTGTTTTCTATTGATTCATAGATACAAGAATCGCTGGTCCCTGGTTTACTTATGTCTTGTCGAGATAAAAATGCAGTAAGTTTTCTAGGCCAATTTACATCACAAAATAGTGGCATTGTTGCAAGGCAAACGTACGGAAACATTCCTGAAATATACAGTGTGTTCAAAAAAATTCCTAACAATTTAATTAAAAAGTCAAATTGTCAAAATTGATCTTAAAATGTAATTTTAAGGAGAAAAGACAATAAAGAAGGATACAGTATATTGATATTCGCCGTTTTCTAACTTGTTTCCATTTCTAAAATAAGATACAAGAAGAAAAGCTTTGATTTCTTTAGATAACATTTTTGACAATATCTCATGTCAAATTGACATTTAATTAAACATTTTTAAATTAACATACGTTTCTTTGTTCAAAGCTTACCCTGAGTTAGGATTTTTTTTGAACACACTGTACTAAAATGTTTTAAAACTACTTGCAACCCACAAAACATACCTAAATGTATGCAGTATACCTACAAAAATGAGGCATACTCTGTTCAATTATCAAAGGATTTTATGAGGTCGCACAATTTTTTTTTTTTACTACCTGGTACGACAAAATATCTTCCCTAGTTTTGAAGGTGAATTAAAAAATAAATAACCGAATTATAAAAAGTTTTATTTCAAGTCGTTTTAAAAATAATATCGGCCAGGTGGCGCCCGTCATTATCCAAACACTGTTGTAAGTGACTTATGAAGTTTCGCATAACTCTTTCGAACATTTCTTTGGGTATATGACGAATTTCTGTGCGAATTGCGTCCTTTAGAGTTGCAGACTCGACTTTGAGATTACCCCCTCAGAAAAATATAGCACGGTGTTAAATCAGGTGAGTACGCGGGGTAAGGAATATCATCTCTCAAGGAAAATAAGCGCCCGGAGAATATTTTCCCAAAACCTGCATTGATTCTTGCGCTGTGTGGGCCGTGTCACCATCCTGCTGAAATCAGACATTCACCAGTTCTTCAAGAACTGGGGCAAAAAAAATCTTGAGCAGACACACACCCTTGGAATTGATAGTAACTGTCCGATATCCCTGCATCGATGGTATTGGGTGTTCGAACAGCAACTGCGTAATCGATTTTCGGACCAGAATTATTTGGCGAGGGAATATTTGACACTTAGTATTAAACGCGCGCTGGACAGCGGCTACAGACCCGTTTTCGCGGATATAACCTTCCACAGCAAAACCTCTACTCGCCTCTTAATGCCAGTGGCGTACCTAGGGCGGGGCAGACAGGGTAGGTGCCCTGGGCGCCAGAACCAAGGGGGCGCCGCTTGGAGCCCTTGGTATCCGTATGTAACTAGGGTGCCAGAATTTGATTACTGTACGTATTGACATTTTTCGGAACTGTTGAAGCTCTCTATCTGTTTTTTCATCGTCTACTCAAGCTGGGAAATATTCAAAAACGCTGTGCACATAGTTATTAAATCTGAGCACGGTGTAGTATCTATAGGTGAGAGCACGAGATGCGTTGACATGGCTAAGTAACTGGGAAACAAAATGGCGCTAACGCGACCCGTTACATTTGACAAAAAAATGTTTTGCTACAAGATGCACAACAGGGTATGGATCAAATAAAGAGAAATATAGTCTTTTTAAGGTGCAATTTAGCGGCAGCCAGCTACACTATAATCACAGAAACAGGTACCTACTAAAATAAATTTCTGATTGAAAGGTGTCAATGTCAAGTGCATTTGACATATGTTGTTCTATAATTTTACTGGAAGTATAGAAACGTTTTTGTATGGAATTTGTACAAAATACATATATAGAACTGACAAAAGATAAAAGGTAATGATTGAAAATATAGAATATTATGCGTTATATATGAATAATTTAATATTTTAAATATTTTGTGTAAAAACCGGGTCGCAACAAAACCTGACATCTAGCGGAAAACTGTATGAACTAGCCCAGTTAGTTAGCCATTTTTCGTAATGCATTGGAATACGTCGTGCACTCACCTATAGATACTACACCGTGAATCTGAGTAAAACAATATGGAGTGCAAAAGTGGAAGCTGTGAAGCCCATAAACAACTACCTTCGCGGCATACTCTAAGTTCTCGAGACTATAATGGATAATGCAAATGAAACGAGTGAAACAAGAAGTGATGCTACGGAATTGTACAACCGTATGTTGCCACTCGATTTTCTGACTCTACTTGGATTTTGGACTATACCTTGTTCCATTTAAGCCATTCAGTATTGTGGGGCATAGGGAATAGTTTTGACTTCTTTGATTGGCTGAAATTAGAGACAAGAGACAAGTTTACCCAATGTAATTTCGGCTACTTCAGATATGCGCTGTTGCCAGTGCCATCTACTGAATGACTTAAATGGAACAGAGTATAGAGTACTAATTCATATCGATAGAGTTCAGAAAAGACTGCAAGATATAAATATGAACTTTCATGATGCCGTCTTAGATTTGAAAGGTTTAAGAGGTTATTTTCGCATTGAAAGAGAAACTTTGGTGGAAATTGGACTTAGTCTCTGTCAAAACTGGGATTTTGAAACCGAAAAACGCCAACGGCGAAAAATCTTCGAATAGCCATGCAAATAATGTTGACTATTGCAGTTTCCATCGCTAGCTGTGAAAGATCTTTCGACAAATTAAAACTGATCTTAAATTATCTGAGAGTCTCCATGGGTCAAGATCGATTAGGTGATCTTGCTTTGATGAGCGTTGAAAGAGAAGAAACTGAAAAAGACCGATTTCGAGCACGTTATTAATGCCATTTTTTGATCGTAACGGCCCCCGGAATATATGGTATAAGTTTGTCGGTCGAGTCGCGGAACACCCGTATATTGATAGTTATTTTGTTATTGTGCTGATTCATTCATGGTTGAAGTTACTTCATAATATGGATATTCTTAAGTAATTTCAACAACAATACAAATGCCATATACCTCGCTACACTAAAGCGAGAAAGAAGTAATCTTGATTTTACATTGTTGACAGGGGGCGCAATTACGACCCTTGCCCTGGCCACCATTTCACTTAGGTACGCCACTGCTTAATGCCCTATTAAAACTAGAGAAATCGTTTTGGTGCACCTGTATGTGGGTATGAAAAAATAGCACGAGTATTGTTGTGTTTGATGTGTTTTTTTAAACAATCTTCTTAATCAAAATATACAAAAATGTAATTTTGTGTCAGCATAAAAATTTCTTTATGCAAGCAGCAAGCAAACTAACGTATAACAAAAAGATTGGAAAATACTTCAAATCAATTTTAAAAACAAACTTCTCTTCAAAAAACTAAATTCCTAACAATATTCGATGTACTTACCTATACTAAACAATCTGGAGTTCATAATATGAAACGACGCGCAAAAAATCATGGCGTATGGTCTGGTCAAATCGTATAACAACCAGAACCCTACGGTCAAATCAAATATAAACCCGAACCAATGTACAATTAAAAAGTCAATTTGGTCTGTTGTCAAAAACATTCTGTAATGAGAAATATCAATAAATAATGAATACTTTTTTCATATTGTTTTTACTTGAAAGGATCGAACACCCAATGATTTCCTAATTTCTCCATTGCATAGCCTTCTAACCACTCTACATCGGACTTCTTAAGTCCGGCTAAGAAGTATAACATGAAAAACTGGTATTTTAATATAAAATAGTTCCATAAAGGCACGTGTTTGTCTCTTATCGACGGATTCAGAATTCCATCAACAGAACTAAAACAATTTTGTAGTTATTAAAAATGAAATTATTTCGGGGTTTATATTTTTTCTTACCAATAATGGTTCGCAGAGGAACCTAAAAGTAAAACGGCAACTATTCCAAATAAATAACTATGGTTGTTCCAGTAAGATTTGTCTAATAAAAATAAGTACCAATATGGGACAGTAAATGCAAACATACTAAGGCGAAATTTATATCCGAGTGTTATTCCTATAGCACCTGAAATAAATTTACATATTTTCAAAATGTAGTACAAACAACTGAAGGGCCACGGGGGAAAAAAGGTGAATGTTTATTTGCTAGCAAAATGAGATGATTGAAAGTGGCACTTTCAAATGGTATATTGAAAGAAAGCAAAAACGGTAACAAATAAGATACAGGCCTTATAAATTATAATACAAGAGCTAAAAAGGATGAAGATCCAAGGTCAGGATATAAAAAGATATATGCCCATTCGACAGCAATATATGTAGTGATGCCACGAGATCTCGTCTCGAATTTCTCCAATTTTCGAGACGAGATTCACCTTATTCTCGTCTGGACAATTCGAGACGAGACGAGAGTAATGCCTTCGAGATTTGCTCGAGACGAGAGTGGAAAGTCGAGATTTCGAATGTACTTTTTTAAATTTTCTAATTAAAATATAAGTACCCATAAAAGAACAAAATATTCATCGGTATATATAAATATTTGAATTGTCTCTTCATTTACATTCATATTTACTTATTAATTTAAAGTTATTTTGGGTTTAAAAAAAAACTGATACGTCTTCACACGAGCTTCAAGTGCCCGCACTATACGAACATATAATTATAATTACCAATATCTGCGCACAAACCAGATTGACACGCCCAGCAGACAGTAAAATAATCAGTTTTAATTAATGGTACTCGTTTCTTTGCTAATTATAAATTCGAGACTATCGAGTCGAGATCGAGAGAAGGCAAGAAAAATTATGACGAGACGAAATACAGAGTAATCTCGTCTCGAAATTTCGAGACGAGACGAGAGTGGATTGATTCTCGTCGTTTTCTTGTCTCGCGGCATCACTAAATATATGGTTAGCTGATTTCTGTTCAGTACGGGACTTGTTAAGTTAAGAGCGGTATCAGTGGCTATTGATGATAATTGGACCTATTCTGTAATTCAACGGCTAATTTTTTGGAACTAGTAAAAAAAAAATTTAACCTAAGTATGTTGATATATAACAAATCAATAACTATTGGATAAATATTTTTATACATACATACATACATAAAATCACGCATTTCCCACTTAGTGGGTTAGCACAAACCCGAAACAATAATAATAATAACATCAACTATAAAAATAATCACTCCCTCTTTCAACAACATTCATACTAACCTTACATCATACAACAAAGATTCCTCACTCTTAACATATTGAAGTGACCGATTTTTGGTAGCGAAATACCGCATCCGGACCACAATAATAGTTACGAAACAATCATCCTTCGCCACACATTCCTGTCTAAGCACACTTCTTTCGCCTCGGTCACATTCATAATTGCATTTATACATGTACTTCTTCTTTTCCCACTCGGAAACTTTCTCTCTTTTAGCACCTTGTCAATCACATCCATCCACTTACACACTGGACGGCCACGCAATCGAACACCCTCAACTTCACCAAGAAATATACGCTTTACAAGCCGTTCAATCTTCCTTCTCTCCACATGACCAAACCATCTCAACTAACTCATTCCAACTCTCTTAACAACATTCTTCCTAACCATACATTCTTCAAATTATTCCTTACGCGATCCCGTCTTACATATCCACATACAACATACACCACGTAAATACCTCATTTCCACGGCAGTCACTCTCTTTTTATGCTTTCCCGTCCATGCCCAACATTCGCTTCCATTCATCAAAGCAAGAACTAGCACTCCATTATAAACACTTAATCGAGCTTATTTAGCTAGACACGTTTACGTTTCGAGCAAACGTACCCAGAACACCCATTACCTTACACCCCGCACTCACTCTCCTTTCAATTTCTCTAACTCATTCACTTGCTACAGTTTCACTCCATCCACCAACACGTTGCACACAGTCACCAATTTACTCCTTTCAAATACTAATACCTTGGATTTATCAACATTCAACTCCAGATTCATACTTCTTCCAACTACATGTTTTCTCTCTATCATTCTTCTGAGTTGCTCTTCATTTTTACCTAAAACAACTACATCATCCGCATACGCTAACGTAGGCACAATAGTTGGGGTTTCAAACTTTAAAATTTGCATAGTGAAAAATACACATTTTGTAACATTCATCTTTTTTTCCCCCTGGCACTTCAACTGTTCTGAAAATAATGTTACAATGCGGTACGTGACTAAAGGCGATTTCGGGCGACAACCGTTCACTTGCGGTATGTTGCGTTCAGGTACGTTCACACATTCGGGCGCTAGGAACAACATACCCGGTATGCTTGGATCAGTGCTCACAGCTGAACGGGTTTGCGAGTCGGGTCAGCTCTCTGTTCACTATTTCCATCTCCTTTTATCATGTCTTTTTTGAAATGGCAAAAGTCAAAACAGTCGGAGTCGTGGTCTTATGTCAAACAGGGTGACATTATTTTCGTTGACTCTTTTTAAGACAATTATGGAAAAAAAACTATCTTTCTCCGTTAATGCATTTTAATTGTCAGACACTATTTTTGACAGTTTTAAATGTCGCAGAATATACATAATCACCAAGCACGGTGTCAACAAGTGAACCAACTATTTTTGGCGCCACCATTAACCATATCATACTGTAACTAACCGTAAGTAATCCGAAGAAGTGAACGGGTATGTCGCCCGAAATCGCCTTAAATTTTAATTTTTATGTATGCATTTAATCCTAGACAAAAAAGAAAATATCCGTCAATAAAGCAAATATTAAAATTTGTTACTTACCCATCCACATAATCCCGTACAGCAACCCCATATACGGCAGAGGAAGTGGCCTAAGAAAATTAAAAAGCGGAAAATGACAGTCTCTTGGTTCTCCCCATTTCAAATCAATTTCAGAACCACCTCGTTCTTCCGGTATGTCAGTTACCATTAACAATCCTATCAATGTACAAAATGAATGAAAAGTAATAATTTTTAGTGAGATCCGTATTACCAAAAAGTAATCTTGTAATTCCTAAACTGGATGGATCTGTAGGCCGGTACATGAGTTTAACAAAGCGATCCCAAGATTTAAGATCATTGAGTGACAATCCGAAAAATCGTTCGAATTTTTCAGTAAACGTTTCTTTTTTAGCGGACATTTTTTTATTGGGGTTTTCTTCTGTCATTTTGTTAATATAAGCTGAAATGAAGTTTTATGAACATTTAACATTTTGGCTACTATGAGTACCATCATTGGTACCACATTTGGTCACAAAGAGTGGGCACGTTTTTCACTGTGTAAGTTCAAGGAAAACAGTTTGTATAGTTTACAAAATACTGGTGGAGCAGTTCGAAAAAAATTCATAGGCGACAATGAACTTACATAAAATATGTCGGGTAGGGCCGACCCGAGTCATAATTTAAGGGCGACACAACTAGCACTTCGACACATTTTAAATACGTAATATTGTTTATCTTTAATCGTGGCGAAATTCTGAATAAAAAGTTGGAAATGAGCTGATTTGTAGATATTCAAAATATTAGCGTATATTTTTTTGTACAAAAAATGACACCCTTCAATTTTGTTCTCTTATAAAATTTCGATACAAGACTGGTTTCGAGAAAATGACGAAAGACCAAAATAGGTAAGTGAGTAGGGGACTACAGCGCAATTGATTTAAAAGAAATTAGAAAAAAATATTGAAAGTTTATGCTTAATAATGAATAGTAATAAAGAAATAAAATGATATAATTGAAATACTTCGGAAATAAGGGGATTTTTGTTATAGCAGCTCGTCACTCATATGAATTCTATATACATTTTTTTGATTGGCGACTCAAAGACGGCCTATAAATATATAACGAATGCCCAGTTAGGGGAGGAGTCTACTACCAATGCAAGTAGAGAAATTCAAATAGCGGAGGCGTGGCTATCAGTCCAGTATTGCAGTTCTCGAAAAGTTTTTATTTGAATATAAATATTTTGCATTAAACTTGTACAGTATAATAATATTCATTTATTTTTTATAAATATAATTTAGAAATAGCATATATTTCAAGAACATTTAGGTCCACCAAGAAAATAGTTTGATATAAAAACTTATTTTCGTGACGTCACATCTATATTTTCAAATTTCGGACAACTATAACTCGCTTATTAATAGGAATTTTTCCACCGTATTTTCACCGACAGTCTTAGTTTTACTTATACGTTCAGATGAAATTATATATATATATATATATATATATATATATATATATATATATATATATATATATATATATATATATATAAATGGTGGAATCCCCTCATGTCGTTACAGACATGTAATGAGAAGTACATGTATGAATTCCGTTTAAACCAAAGAACTTACATAGTTTTCTTTCTTTAGAAACAATGTGTACCAAATTATAACACACATATTTTGTATAAAATTTTATTTTGTTGAATTATTTTGCTTAGCTAGGAAATCTCAGTACACCGTCAAAAACACGACCAGCCTGTATTTTTCTAAAAAATATTTTATTCCCTTAATTCTGACCCGCTGATTACGGGAAAAATAAATAAAAATTCCAAGGGCCTTACTATACAAGATACCAATTTTTAATTTGATTAGGAATCTTACAAGTTTTTTTTAATTTTGGCGGAGTATAACTAATTAACGATGCAAGATACATTGATGCCCGTTACACCATTCGATTCTATGGATTTTTCTACATATATGTACTAATTTTTAAAGTCCATGTGTAGCTGATACAATATTACGAAGCAAATAATGTAAAAATGGTAGCTTGGAAATCTCAGTACACTGTCAAAAACACGACCAGCCTGTATTTTTCTAAAAAATATTTTATTCCCTTAATTCTGACCCGCTGATTACGGGAAAAATAATTAAAAAATTCCAAGCGCCTTACTTTACAAGATACCAATTTTTATTTTGATTAGGAATCTTACAATTATTTTTTAACTTTGGCGGAGTATAACTAATTTACGATAAGAGATACATTGATGCCCGTTGCACCATTCGATTCTATGAACTTTTCTACATATATGTACTAATTGTCAATGTCCATGTGTAGCTGATACAATATTACGAAGCAAATAATGTAAAAATGGTAGCTTGGATATCTCAGTACACTGTCAAAAACACGACCACCCTGTATTTTTCTAAAAAATATTTTATTCTCTTAATTCCGACCCGCTGATTACGGGAAAAATAATTTAAAAATTCCAAGCGCCTTACTTTACAAGATACCAATTTTTATTTTGATTAGGAATCTTACAATTTTTTTTAACTTTGGCGGAGTATAACTAATTAACGGTGAAAGATACATTGATGCCCGTTACACCATTCGATTCTATGAACTTTTCTACATATATGTTCTAATTTTCAATGTCCATGTGTAGCTGATACAATATTACGAAGCAAATAATGTAAAAATGGTAGCTTGGAAATCTCAGTACACCGTCAAAAATACGACCAGCCTGTATTTTTCTAAAAAATATTTTATTCCCTTAATTCTGACCCGCTGATTACGGGAAAAATAATTAAAAAATTCCAAGCGCCTTACTTTACAAGATACCAATTTTTATTTTGATTAGGAATCTTACAAGTTTTTTTTAACTTTGGCGGAGTATAACTAATTAACGGTAAAAGATACATGGATGCCCGTTACACCATTCGATTCTATGAACTTTTCTACGTATATGTACTAATTTTCAATGTCCATGTGTAGCTGATACAATATTACGAAGCAAATACTGTAAAAATGGTAGCTTGGAAATTTCAGTACACCGTCAAAAACACGACCAGCCTGTATTTTTCTAAAAAATAGTTTATTCCCTTAATTCTGACCCGCTGATTACGGGAAAAATAATTAAAAAATTCCAAGCGCCTTACTTTACAAGATACCAATTTTTATTTTGATTAGGAATCTTACAATTTTTTTTTTAACTTTGGCGGAATATAACTAATTAATGGTAAAAGATACATTGATGCCCGTTACACCATTCGATTCTATGAACTTTTCTACATATATGTACTAATTTTCGATGTCCATGTGTAGCTGATAAAATATTACGAAGCAAATAATGTAAAAATGGTAGCTTGGATATCTCAATACACCGTCAAAAACACGACCACCCTGTATTTTTCTAAAAAAGATTTTATTCTCTTAATTCCGACCCGCTGATTACGGGAAAAATAATTTAAAAATTCCAAGCGCCTTACTTTACAAGATACCAATTTTTATTTTGATTAGGAATCTTACAAGTTTTTTTTAACTTTGGCGGAGTATAACTAATTAACGGTAAAAGATACATGGATGCCCGTTACACCATTCGATTCTATGGATTTTTCTACATATATGTACTAATTTTTAAAGTCCATGTGTAGCTGATACAATATTACGAAGCAAATAATGTAAAAATGGTAGCTTGGAAATCTCAGTACACTGTCAAAAACACGACCAGCCTGTATTTTTCAAAAAGATATTTTATTCCCTTAATTCTGACCCGCTGATTACGGGAAAAATAATTAAAAAATTCCAAGCGCCTTACTTTACAAGATACCAATTTTTATTTTGATTAGGAATCTTACAATTATTTTTTAACTTTGGCGGAGTATAACTAATTTACGATAAGAGATACATTGATGCCCGTTGCACCATTCGATTCTATGAACTTTTCTACATATATGTACTAATTGTCAATGTCCATGTGTAGCTGATACAATATTACGAAGCAAATAATGTAAAAATGGTAGCTTGGATATCTCAGTACACTGTCAAAAACACGACCACCCTGTATTTTTCTAAAAAATATTTTATTCTCTTAATTCCGACCCGCTGATTACGGGAAAAATAATTTAAAAATTCCAAGCGCCTTACTTTACAAGATACCAATTTTTATTTTGATTAGGAATCTTACAATTTTTCTTAACTTTGGCGGAGTATAACTAATTAACGGTAAAAGATACATGGATGCCCGTTACACCATTCGATTCTATGAACTTTTCTACATATATGTACTAATTTTCAATGTCCATGTGTAGCTGATACAATATTACGAAGCAAATAATGTAAAAATGGTAGCTTGGAAATCTCAGTACACCGTCAAAAATACGACCAGCCTGTATTTTTTTAAAAAATATTTTATTCCCTTAATTCTGACCCGCTGATTACGGGAAAAATAATTAAAAAATTCCAAGCGCCTTACTTTACAAGATACCAATTTTTATTTTGATTAGGAATCTTACAATTTTTTTTAACTTTGGCGGAGTATAACTAATTAACGGTGAAAGATACATTGATGCCCGTTACACCATTCGATTCTATGAACTTTTCTACATATATGTTCTAATTTTCAATGTCCATGTGTAGCTGATACAATATTACGAAGCAAATAATGTAAAAATGGTAGCTTGGAAATCTCAGTACACCGTCAAAAATACGACCAGCCTGTATTTTTCTAAAAAATATTTTATTCCCTTAATTCTGACCCGCTGATTACGGGAAAAATAATTAAAAAATTCCAAGCGCCTTACTTTACAAGATACCAATTTTTATTTTGATTAGGAATCTTACAAGTTTTTTTTAACTTTGGCGGAGTATAACTAATTAACGGTAAAAGATACATGGATGCCCGTTACACCATTCGATTCTATGAACTTTTCTACGTATATGTACTAATTTTCAATGTCCATGTGTAGCTGATACAATATTACGAAGCAAATACTGTAAAAATGGTAGCTTGGAAATTTCAGTACACCGTCAAAAACACGACCAGCCTGTATTTTTCTAAAAAATAGTTTATTCCCTTAATTCTGACCCGCTGATTACGGGAAAAATAATTAAAAAATTCCAAGCGCCTTACTTTACAAGATACCAATTTTTATTTTGATTAGGAATCTTACAATTTTTTTTTTAACTTTGGCGGAATATAACTAATTAATGGTAAAAGATACATTGATGCCCGTTACACCATTCGATTCTATGAACTTTTCTACATATATGTACTAATTTTCGATGTCCATGTGTAGCTGATACAATATTACGAAGCAAATAATGTAAAAATGGTAGCTTGGATATCTCAATACACCGTCAAAAACACGACCAGCCTGTATTTTTCTAAAAAAGATTTTATTCTCTTAATTCCGACCCGCTGATTACGGGAAAAATAATTTAAAAATTCCAAGCGCCTTACTTTACAAGATACCAATTTTTATTTTGATTAGGAATCTTACAAGTTTTTTTTAACTTTGGCGGAGTATAACTAATTAACGGTAAAAGATACATGGATGCCCGTTACACCATTCGATTCTATGGATTTTTCTACATATATGTACTAATTTTTAAAGTCCATGTGTAGCTGATACAATATTACGAAGCAAATAATGTAAAATTGGTAGCTTGGAAATCTCAGTACACTGTCAAAAACACGACCAGCCTGTATTTTTCAAAAAGATATTTTATTCCCTTAATTCTGACCCGCTGATTACGGGAAAAATAATTAAAAAATTCCAAGCGCCTTACTTTACAAGATACCAATTTTTATTTTGATTAGGAATCTTACAATTATTTTTTAACTTTGGCGGAGTATAACTAATTTACGATAAGAGATACATTGATGCCCGTTGCACCATTCGATTCTATGAACTTTTCTACATATATGTACTAATTGTCAATGTCCATGTGTAGCTGATACAATATTACGAAGCAAATAATGTAAAAATGGTAGCTTGGAAATCTCAGTACACCGTCAAAAATACGACCAGCCTGTATTTTTTTAAAAAATATTTTATTCCCTTAATTCTGACCCGCTGATTACGGGAAAAATAATTAAAAAATTCCAAGCGCCTTACTTTACAAGATACCAATTTTTATTTTGATTAGGAATCTTACAATTTTTTTTAACTTTGGCGGAGTATAACTAATTAACGGTAAAAGATACATTGATGCCCGTTACACCATTCGATTCTATGAACTTTTCTACATATATGTTCTAATTTTCAATGTACATGTGTAGCTGATACAATATTACGAAGCAAATAATGTAAGAATGGTAGCTTGGAAATCTCAGTACACCGTCAAAAATACGACCAGCCTGTATTTTTCTAAAAAATATTTTATTCCCTTAATTCTGACCCGCTGATTACGGGAAAAATAATTAAAAAATTCCAAGCGCCTTACTTTACAAGATACCAATTTTTATTTTGATTAGGAATCTTACAATTTTTTTTAACTTTGGCGGAGTATAACTAATTAACGGTAAAAGATACATGGATGCCCGTTACACCATTCGCTTCTATGAACTTTTCTACGTATATGTACTAATTTTCAATGTCCATGTGTAGCTGATACAATATTACGAAGCAAATAATGTAAAAATGGTAGCTTGGATATCTCAGTACACCGTCAAAAACACGACCACCCTGTATTTTTCTAAAAAAGATTTTATTCTCTTAATTCCGACCCGCTGATTACGGGAAAAATAATTTAAAAATTCCAAGCGCCTTACTTTACAAGATACCAATTTTTATTTTGATTAGGAATCTTACAAGTTTTTTTTAACTTTGGCGGAGTATAACTAATTAACGGTAAAAGATACATGGATGCCCGTTACACCATTCGATTCTATGAACTTTTCTACGTATATGTACTAATTTTCAATGTCCATGTGTAGCTGATACAATATTACGAAGCAAATACTGTAAAAATGGTAGCTTGGAAATTTCAGTACACCGTCAAAAACACGATCAGCCTGTATTTTTCTAAAAAATAATTTATTCCCTTCATTCTGACCCGCTGATTACGGGAAAAATAATTAAAAAATTCCAAGCGCCTTACTTTACAAGATACCAATTTTTATTTTGATTAGGAATCTTACAATTTTTTTTAACTTTGGCGGAGTATAACTAATTAACAGTAAAAGATACATGGATGCCCGTTACACCATTCGGTTCTATGAACTTTTCTACATATATGTACTAATTTTCAATGTCCATGTGTAGCTGATACAATATTACGAAGCAAATAATGTAAAAATGGTAGCTTGGAAATTTCAGTACACCGTCAAAAACACGACCAGCCTGTATTTTTCTAAAAAATAATTTATTCCCTTCATTCTGACCCGCTGATTACGGGAAAAATAATTAAAAAATTCCAAGCGCCTTACTTTACAAGATACCAATTTTTATTTTGATTAGGAATCTTACAATTTTTTTTAACTTTGGCGGAGTATAACTAATTAACGGTGAAAGATACATTGATGCCCGTTACACCATTCGATTCTATGAACTTTTCTACATATATGTTCTAATTTTCAATGTCCATGTGTAGCTGATACAATATTACGAAGCAAATAATGTAAAAATGGTAGCTTGGAAATCTCAGTACACCGTCAAAAATACGACCAGCCTGTATTTTTCTAAAAAATAGTTTATTCCCTTAATTCTGACCCGCTGATTACGGGAAAAATAATTAAAAAATTCCAAGCGCCTTACTTTACAAGATACCAATTTTTATTTTGATTAGGAATCTTACAATTTTTTTTTTAACTTTGGCGGAATATAACTAATTAACGGTAAAAGATACATTGATGCCCGTTACACCATTCGATTCTATGAACTTTTCTACATATATGTACTAATTTTCGATGTCCATGTGTAGCTGATACAATATTACGAAGCAAATAATGTAAAAATGGTAGCTTGGATATCTCAGTACACCGTCAAAAACACGACCACCCTGTATTTTTCTAAAAAAGATTTTATTCTCTTAATTCCGACCCGCTGATTACGGGAAAAATAATTTAAAAATTCCAAGCGCCTTACTTTACAAGATACCAATTTTTATTATGATTAGGAATCTTAGAATTTTTCTTAACTTTGGCGGAGTATAACTAATTAACGGTAAAAGATACAAATAATGTAAAAATGGTAGCTTGGAAATTTCAGTACACCGTCAAAAACACGACCACCCTGTATTTTTCTAAAAAATAATTTATTCCCTTAATTCTGACCCGCTGATTACGGGATAATTAAAAAATTCTAATAATAGTCATAAGTTTCTGGAAAAAATTTAGGAAATATCCTTCTAGTAGCCAAAATGTTAAATAAAATTGACCAACGGTTTACGAAAAAACGATGCATATTTTGCGAAGGTCACTAGTTTGTCCAATTTTACCATAAAACTAATGAAAAGTATATCATTGGTGTTTTATATTAAATGGATCAAAGTAATATTTTATTTAAACAAAAAGAAATTAGATACAACTGTGAACAATGCAATGCAATTGAAAATTACAATTTGTGTTTAAATTATATGACTGTACCTACGCAAAATTTACGCGTGTAGAATATTAATGAATTTGCGAAAACTCTGTTTAATTTTGCACAAATTTAGTTAAATCCATATGCGCATGAAAAATGTTTGCATAATTTTATACAATTATAACTTAATTAAAGTTACAAACAATTATTGTTACAATAAACATAAATAATGTACACATAAAAAACAAAAAGACAGAGACAAATGATAAGTTGATAAAATAAAGTTATTATCCATAAACAATTAATTATATGAGGAAATCAGAAAAATACTTATCAACAATAATAAGTAAACAAAAAACAACTGATTCACGCGCACATAAAAAAAAAATATAAAACATAACGAATCCTTTTAGTGAACCATGAAACTCACATGTCCTTTCTCTCTGGTGGTCAAATCCTCACTGATTGCAACTTCTGATCAGCTGATGTTTAGCATCTTCTTAATGTTGGACAAATAACAGCATCACCCTCTGAGCGCAAGTTTGCTACTGTGCTGAACGCGTGCACAGAGAGACTGTGAATCCATGTGACAACTGAAGATGTAGGATTGCTAGGCAACGGAGAATCAATAACGGCTGTCTGAATCGTGTAAATCAAATCAGCTGTGAATGTAGGACAGATGAGGAGCGATTTGTTTTAGGATGTAGCTATTAATGAGGTACTAAAAAAAAGTTGTACCTATATTTTTTGACAAATTATCAAAATATGCTAAATAACGTATGGTCCTAAAGTTTTGAGAAATTTTTTAGATGTTTTGTATTTATATCAAGTAATGTTTAATCAAATTGTCGCTGGAAACAAAATATCACAATTAAATTGTATTCATTTTTACAGTTAAGTTTTTTTCGATTTGATGCAGCAAAATGTCATATAAGCTAAATATTCGTAATAGCTATTAACATACCTAGGAATGTTATGCACATTATAACTGCCGCAGATGTAAGTTGAAATCCGAGCTCGTAGAGCGAGGATTTTAAGACATCTAAGGCTTGTTATGATTCATAACATCCGTGGTTTGTTCAATAGTTTATCGGTTTCAGAAAATTAAGACATTATTGATAAATATCATTTTTTGAAATTTTCTCATTAATGCTACTTTCAGATTGCTATGGTTAACAGAACAATTATTTTGACATATGTCAATACGACAAATATTTAAATTATGTGATTTATTCATCATGTTTATTACTTTACAATAAAGTAGACCGTATTTAGAACGATAGACTAACGTTATCTATACGTATTAATGAAGAACATTATATTTTCATTTTATTTTACTTTCATTTTGTAGACCGTTGTTGACAAGTCAGTATGGTAATAATATTACCATACAGATACAGTTATTACTTAGTTACCAGCCTACTTTTGTACATGTAAACAATGGAATAATATCCCGAAACCGGTAAAGGAATTTACAATCTTGTTGGGCGAATGCCTAAGTGCAACAATTTATCGGACAATAAAAGATTGTGAAGAAGGTATACCCTTTGTTAATTTACCTAAAAGTGGTCGACCAAAAATGTTGAACCACATGAAAGAACAAAGATTAATTGCAGCCGTTAAAGACAAAGTTGAAGTGTCACAACGAACTGTAGCCAGAAGATTCGATGTTCCGAAGACCACTGTTTTTAGAACACTTTCTCGAAATGACGTGGTGTTTCGAAAAAGTAGAAAGGCACCAAAATATACAGTGGCCCAATTAGAAAGAATCCCTAGATGTTGTTGTGCGTTAAGGCGCATTCATTTTCTTAATAAACTTATTGTAATGGATGACGAGAAATATTTTACTCTGTCCCATTTAGAGATGAAAGGAAAAGATGGTTTTTATACTAATGACATGGAAAACACACCAGACAATGTCAAGTTCAAAGGTAAACTTAAATTTGAGGATAAAATTTTGGTATGGTGTGCCATTTCTGAAGCCGGATATATCTCGCAGCCGTACATTGATCGTGTTCGAAGAGAAGCCTTTACTGCACAACTTTATATTGAAAGATGCCTCTCTAAATTGCTTCAGTTTTTAAATACACATCACGCCAATGATGATATAATGTTTTGGCCTTATCTAGCTTCATGCCATTACGCCAGAGTAACTAGAGACTGGTATAACGAAAACAACGTAGACTTTGTTCCCAAATTGCACAATCCTCCCAATGTACATCAAACTCGACCAATAGAAGAATTTTGATCAATATTGACCAGAAAAGTGTACGACAAGGGATGGGAAGCTGCAAATGAAGGACAATTACTATGTCGCATTTACCAAAATATTCGAGAAATCGATCCGGATGTTGTCCAGAGGATAATGGGGCAAGTCAGAAGAAAATTAAGGGCCTTTGAAGATAATGGTCCATTATCAATAATTTAAATGTTAAATATTAATTGTTATACTTATTGTTAATTGTTGTAATAATTAGTTTAAACAGTAAAAAAGTTTTAAAGAAGTTATCAGTATCTAAAAAATGCTATGATTAACAGAACAATATTTTGACATGTCAATGTGACATACATTCAAATTATGTGCTTTACTCTCTATATTTAATAATTTTACAATAACCATATTAAGAACGATACACTAACGTTATCTGTATGTATTATAAAGAGCATTATACTTCCATTTTATTTTATTTCATTTTGTAGACTTTTGTTGACATGTCAGTATGGTAAAAATACAAATATACAGATAACAGTTATTTAGAACCAGTCTACTTTTGTAGATTTAATTTATAATTTTAATAAAATCTATTCGCGCCATAACGGTATAACTTCACAACTTCAAAATTATTCTGATTATAGTAGGTACTATAAAAAAAATAAAAACTCGAAAAATAAGTATGTGGAAGTGTTTTAAAACTTTAGTCAGTTTAGTTCCTTCTTTTAGTGCGGTATTGAATTTTCTTTGGCTATATTTCTCTTTTATTTATGTTGAGAACTTTAGATCTTTTTGTTCAATCCTTTTGCGTTGTTCTACATTCAGGAAATACCCTTTTAGTGCTTTAGCGTTTAACTTGCATTGTTCGAAGTAGAAAGGATAAGTATTTCATTTTGTTCCATTTTTGAAACTAACAACAAAGTAAACTTTCCTGTATTTTATTGAACAATAATGTACTTACGTACTTATCTATTGTGTATAATAATAATTTGGTCACGCCTAACAAAGTTAATCATTAAAAAATATATGTTTAAAATGAAAAGAAATAAGTATTATTATCATAAAATAATTTTAAATTAATGTGTTTAATGTAATTTTTTGAGTTAATAATTCAATTAATTTTTATGTATAATAAAATCGATACTTCTAGTACCATCTTGTGTTCATTTCTGAATTAATTATATATATTTCATATATTTTACGTGGCAGACAACCTGTGAAAAATTGTTAGAAAATAGTGCAGAATCTCGCTGCTTCGCGTAGTAATTTTTGTACATATTAATTAAATATATTTTCTACGCTAAAACAAATAGTTCTACATATTTCATTTTCAAACATCAAGTCTACAAGTAACAATGTAAAAGCAGAACTTTGGTTTGTACAAGTCTGTTACGCCCTAATGTTAACGCGCGCTAAGAAGCATAAATTCACGATTTTATTAATATTTTATTTTATTGAATATATTTATAAAAATTGCGAATTTGAACCAGTTGGTGCTGCCACCAAGCAACAAAAATTTATACTACTAGGCTCATAGAATGTTTAATTTTGTATGAATGATGTTATAAGGTGTAGGGAGATTAACATGGGAAATCAGTTTTTTTTCAATTTCTTGCCCGCCTAATTATTTTAAGGAAAAACGCATCAAATAAATGTTGTAGGGCATAAAATTCCGCATATAAATCAATAAACAGAATTACCTTTACATGCTTTGTAACGACAGAAATTAAATATGGAAATGTCGAAAATTACGTTGAAAATATCGACAGCCATGGAATTGAACAAAAAATAAATAAATGCTTGACGTTTTATCTGTCACAACGTAAGTTAACTTATTTGACGTTTCTGACAATTTGAATTTGTCTCTAGTTTAATTGTCTGAAATTATTAGAAAATGCATATTTATACTAATGAAAAGCGCGATTTCATAGACACACGGTATGATATATATATATATATATATATATATATATATATATATATATATATATATATATACAGGGTGTTAATTAAAAAGCGGGCCATAGGCGTTTAACATGGGAAATCAGTTTTTCCTTGCGCAAAAGTTCCCATTTAATTTTAAGCAATAAAGTTTCAAATAAAAGTTGCAGATCATTAAATTGTACGCCTAAATCACTAAACAGATTTAATTTTGCATGTTCGGTAACGTGTTAAATCGAATTTGAAATTGTAGAAAAATTGCTTATTTGTAGCGATAGCCATGGAATTTTAACAAAATTACAACGAAATACACATCGTTTGAATTGTCAAAATTTCGGTTTTTCAGGTTACAAAATAAAATTTAAATAAAATCTCTGCAGTGATTTAGATCTACATTATAAAAACAAAATATGTTCAGTGCCGTAAGTGTAGAATATAATTACATGTAATTTTTATTTGAAAATTTCTGACAGTTCAAAATAAATGCATTTCTTCATAACATTGTTTCTATTCCATGGCTATCGCCACAAATAAGCAATATAATAGAATTTCAAATTCAATTTTACACGATACCAAACGTGCAAAATTAAATTTGTTTAGTGAGTTAGGCGTACAATTTAATTATCTACAACTTTTATTTGAAACATTTTTGTCTCAAATTAATTGGGAACTTTTGCGCACGGAAAAACTGATATCCCATGTTAAACTCCTATGGCCCGCTTTTTAATTAACACCCTGTATATCAAAGAACTAATCATTTCAATTTAATAATAGTAACGCTTTAAAAAGAAGAGTTTCCACCATAAGTAAATATGTAAGTATGTATGGTATGACTAGCGAATGAAAGTTGACGTTTAGAGTATTTAATAGATATGGTTTCTTTTGCAAACATTACCCTATATTTGATTTGAAAGGAAACTGACGCTTATGTATTCCGTTACAAAAGATTAGAATTGTACTCAATACCAGGAGGCATTTAAAATGACCTGAGCAACAGGATTTAGAGTTGTATTTAAAAAATTTAATACCGCAAATTCTACTTCGTTCGTCTGCAACCCTCGAGTCGGAATTACTGTTAGAGGAAATTAAAAATAATCCTATTTTATATAATTGTCAAACTAAACAGTTTAAAGATCAAAATATTTTGTTATAATCAATATAAACGAAAAATGTTTAAAATATTTTAAACGCACCCCTGTTTTGATATTCAGTTACCTTAGTCGGCCAGATATAGTAATGTATTTCTGTGCTTTTTTAGTCCAGTATTTAAATGAGTTCATGCAAAAATTTCATACCTGAATATTTCGTACAATTTTATTCTTCTCTACGGTTTCAAAAGAAACCACATCTATAAAATAATTTAAACGTCAACTTTCATTCGCTAGTCATACCATATTTAAATTAATAAATATTAAATGGCGGAAGGTATTGTGTTGGCCACATCAGATTTTTTATTTCACATTGGAAATATTTTGAAATCAGCAATTATTATGCCTCAATTTTTCTTCCTTGCATATAAAATATTGTAAATTTTCCAGGTTTAATTTAAGTTGAACCATTTATTATAATGACAGCGTACATTACGTCGCGAGCATTTTAATGGGACATGACAGTGTGTCTGCTCGAGTTTATATCATGCCGTCATTATCACATTCTTCTTCATAATTGTAACAATGTTTATGCACGACACGGCTTAATTTATGTACATTTTTACACCGACATTTTCATTTTATTATAAAGTTGGGTAAACAGAAAGATAATTAAAAAGTTATTAATTTTAGCCCTACTAATGGAAATTAAAATCAAGCGTAAATAGATTCGTGAACTTTCATAATTTTAAATTGATTATAATTAATGGGGTCCCCTATTGTTTTATATTTTTTTCATGAAACTTCATCTAAATTGAAAGCATTCTAAACTTCTAAAATGTCTTAATTTTTATTCGTTAAGCTGTAATATTTTTTAAATATTTTGTAACGTAGATGTTAGCTCATTTTATTCTCAAGCAGTGGAGTTCGTTCATAAATTGATTTATGTCTCACTAAAGTATTATGAACTGTTTATTGCTAAGACACGGTGTATATAAACATATCTATAACAACCGGGGCATTATATGAAGGCATAATAATTCATTATGCTCTCATTATAATCCGATCATCGTTTATGGACTTTAAATTAGAAATAATATGAACGGTATACAATGAATATTATTTTCTTTTTAATTATAATTCATTACAATAATAATAAGGATTGATTACAACAATTAATACATAAACTGATTACAATAATTTATTGAAATAAGAAAACAGCTTTGAAAGCACAACAGAGCACAGAAATCACTTTTAATTTAATTATAATACTTCAAATTGATTGTGAAAAGGGCCTTAAAAGCAATTTACTTTCACCATACATGTAAATAGTAAGTACGTCGAATTGCAGACTGCAATGTTTCGCACTGATTTTTGACGGATGACAGACGGATCACTATTTTTTTGGGGACAATATTTATCCACGTTTGAATTCATTTTTGATATAAGTTACCGTCACATGTGACACATCCAAAGCAGTACAAACTCTCTAAAATGTAATAATATTCAGAATCAAGTGCATAAAGCAGGCTTTATAGATTGCATAGAACAGAATGGAATAGAACAGAATAGAATAGCACAGGGAATAAAAATATAAACCAGTGCATATGCACGGAACCATTTATATTTGCATAGAATGGAATAGAATAGCACAGAATAGAATACGAAATAACCATATTTTATTTCCTGTTCTATTCCATTCCTGTTCCTATTCCATTTGGGTTACTCCGATGCTATTTTTGTGATTCCGATGTAATTTTTTGTAGTAATTTCGTAAATAAGGATACATTCATACGGGTGTACTTAAAAAACTGATCGCTATCTGTACTTTTCATTACATCTCGTAGATATAAATAAAAAAATTTATTAATCGTTCTGTCACAAATCACACAATTGTCAAAATGACATATATTTACTTCACAAACAGTGAAATTAGTGCACAAGAATGAATATTCAATTTATTCTAAAAGTGACATTTTATTTCATTCCATGTAAACTATAAATGGTCTTAAAAATTTCCATTCCTATTCTATTCTATTCCTTAATCCATTTTATTCTATTCTATTCTATGCAATCTATAAAGCAGGCTTTAAGAAATAAAGAACAGATCTGTCATGTGAAAACGAACCTCAAAATATAATACTTACATTTCTATAGACGAGAATGGAATAATTAGGAGAACATTTATGCGTTTCTCTTCCTCGAAGTATACAGGAGCATTCAAAATAATTTCTTTCCATCGTTTCCATAAAATATGTTCCGAACATCAAATTCACCCATTCCATCATCTCCAACGATATACACGCTGATGACTTGGACCACGCAGCATAGGGGTTTCAATGGTAAAATCTTAATGTAGGTACAGTTATTTGCTCCCCTAATTATTTTAGAGCAAAATTGTATTGAGGTTTTTGCCACAGAAAAAAATACTGCATCCGAATATGCTATTGTTTATAATTTTTCTATTGCCGGAACCGTAAAAATAATTAAAAGTTATAACATTTTTGCAAAAATCATTGATGCCATCGAACAAAAATTTAAACAAAAGCTTAAATTTATTTTCAAAACGAGGAAAATGAAAACACCTTTATTGTAGTATGACAACAATGTAATAGATGATTACAACAATGTAGTTTTACGAGAACGACATTTAAGATTTCTTTAAGTAGTTACTATGAATACGACCTTTAATTTTTTATTAAGGATTTTTAAATACTCTAACACAAACACATGAATTTTTAATATAAAACAACATATCACAGCAAATGTTCAAACAAACGTCAATTTACTATCAAACAATGCTCCAATCTGTTATAAAATTCTTGTCAGACATTTGCTAATTGAAAAATTATAAACAATATCATATTCTGATGCAGTATTTTTTTCTGAAGTAAAAACCTAAATACAATTTTGCTCCAAAATAATTAGGGGGCAAATAACTACACCATTTTACCATTGAAACCCCTATGCTGCGTCGTCCAAGTCACCACCCTGTATAGCGTTGATGTTTAAAAATAAATAAATGTTGATAATAAACAAAACAATTGAACAACTTCCTTAGCAACGCCAAAGCTTAAGCATTATTGTAATCAAATAAATGAAAACTTATTTAACATATTCTAGTAAGACATAATTCGGGCTAGATCCATGCGTCCTCCTGGCATTATCATCATCGTAACGCCCTTGGTACATAAAATACTATTATGTGCCTGATTGTCTGGTCGCGAATCTGGGTAACCGGGTTCTATCCCGATCGATTATTATATCAAATTTTAAATGGCACAAATATGATCCCTGTGGTCACTGGCGTAACTAACGGGCCCGCTCTAGAGAGGCCCCAATTTACATGATTTATAATTTTGTTACTACTGCGAAATTTTTAATTTAATTTTTTTTTTTTTTTTTTTGTAGCAACATACAAGTGTTTTATTTTTTTAAATGTCAATTACCTAAAATAATATTGGCTACGGGGCCACTTATCCGCTATGCAATATCAAGCTCTTTATTTTCTATCACATTTCGGCCGCTAGAATTTCGATTTCTTAGCAAATATTTTCCTATAAAAAGAAGTCTGGGGCTGTCAAATCAGGACACCTGGCGGCCAATGTGTATTACCAAAAACCAAAACGTTGCTACTATTTAAACTGTATGATACTGATCCATCTTAGTAATACCATATTTTGTCCCAGTTTTTTCATTTGGGATACCAAAAATCTATTAATCAATTCCCTGTAACTTTCACCAGTGGACTGTGCCACCAATTTCACTTAAAAAAAAACAATTACGGGCCAATCACATTTTCATAGTAAATGCCACAACATACAATGACTTTGGTGGGATGTAAAGGTGCCTATAATCTTGGATTCCCCTATTGGTTATTTTGCTTCTTAACATGTCAACTCAGATGAAAATGAGCAACTTTTTGCGGGCGGGCCCCCGAACTCTTAGTTACGCCACTGCCTGTGGTGCACTCTACGCCAGCAATGAGAGCTTGTGTGGGAACGCCTGGTCAACGCTTACATGATACGAATACGAATATGTCATCAACATTACCGATATCTGTCGTAGAATGTGCAAGAGTGCACCGAAACGTCGGTGTTGTAAGAGAATAAATGCTGCTTGACTGAGATTTCGAGTAATTATTAACATCCATATGACGGTTTACAATGGTGGAGGTAATAATAGTATTGCATTCCATTCTTCTTACTGTAACACTGTAAACTGTAATATTCTTTTATCCTGTATAAAATATGTAAAAAGATTCATATTACAAACTTATCAGCTATCAAATTTCCGTTCGCTAGAACAATTTCCAACAAACGTTGCCTTTATCCTCATTACATAATCTAAGCTTCGACCGCGAACAATCTAATTCCAGATAAAGATTATTCCAGTTCAAATATCTGACAGGATTCCTGGCCTCCCATCGTGCTATTTGACAGAGGTGTTCGCATATAAACATCGCATAACGGCCACGTCACCAGTTGAGATTAACTAAGATAGATGAAGAAAAAAAATGCAATTTTTTGCTGATCTGTTTCATACTAGATTGATCACTTTGTAATGGGTGTGCAGTTTTGAGGTAAAAAGCTGTGTTTTGTTCTGTTTTTTGGGATTTAAATGAACTTGGGTGGTAGCGGGATTTTTGAATAGAATGAACACAGCTGTCTGTTTTTTTATTGAACGGTTGAGAGCATCCCTATTTTGGGGGCATACAAGTGTAAGACATTATTTATTGGAAGCTTTTTACGCATTTTATACCCAATAAGACAATAGGAGGGACAAATTTAATATTGTAAATATATATAATTTTTATTTACCCATCGCTAAGGGAAATATTAGCTCGCATTCACAAACCACCATTGGATAAGGTTTACGTTCTTTTTATTTTGCGTATTGTGTACTAAATTATGATGCATTGCTTCTGAAATTTATGATTTTAGTATTTTTTTGCTATCTACTGAGTTCTGGAGTAACCTCTTTAGACAAAGACAACATGCTCGAAGAGAGAGATAGTTGAGTATTATCATGACCTCTTAGATAGAATTTATCAACAATTTTTTTAAATAAAAATCTGATCACTCATTTCAAACTCCAGAAGCGTAAACTACATGGGTGCACGGACGCACATGCACCCACAGAAAGTAAAAGTGTGGGTGCGCAACACCCACAATAATTTCGCTCTAACATTTTAATTATATTTCATACATTGTAAAAATGAGTTGTCAATCTTTTTAGGTTGTTTAAGAGTAAGCTGACATTATTTAATCGTGTAATGATAATGGCAGTAAAATACTACTATTAAGCCGAACAAACGGATATGTTAATAATTATAGGATATTGCGAAGAAAATTATTGGCAACCTATAAACAAATGTTAATGTCATAAAAAAATTAGTTGTGTGACATTTGGATAGATTGCTAGACGAAATTTATTTTAAAAATTGCACTGTGCACTGTGACAGTGCACAGTGCAATTTATATTTAATTTTTTTCTGCCTAACTTACGCAAAGACAGAAAAGTTTACCATTGAATGTATCATTGTCGTGACACCTAAGTTTCATTCAAACCGAACAAAGCGTTATATTATAACCAAATATTTTTTACTAAACGGTATACTTTCGGTTTTTCGAATATTGGTTAATGAGGTTAAATCGTGTTATTTTGGGCCCAGGAATCTGTGTTTAAGCCATGTCTACGTGTTTTAGAGATACCCTGTATATTAGGAGTACCTATTATTATTTAATTTTTTTGTGATAGATATTAATTTTATTTATGTTAAATGTATACATAATTTAATATATGTATAATAAAATAAGTATGTTATTTTTATTGTATTATTTGCATTTTTTTTAAATCATATATGCAATAAATAAAAGGCCTTCAAGTTCCAATATTCCTTATTTAATAATATTGAGGACGTTACATTAGCAACTGCTAATGGGCCGTGTCAGCGGCATGTTGAATTGTTGGGTTGGGGGCCCATGCTCCACCTGACTATAATTTACATGTAATTTCACAATTTTGGATAATGTACAACAATGTAATTCTGCTTCAATATTATAAACATTTATGAGCGGATTTAGCTCGAAACGTCCTCAATATTATTAAATAAGGAATATTGGAACTTGAAGGCCTTTTATTTATTGCACATTATCAACATGGTTCCCTCATACAACATTTAAATTTAAATCATATAGGTACCCATATTTAAAATAAAAATAGTGCACCCACAATACGTAGAAAAGAGAAAAGAGGGTCTTTTGTCGTCTCCTAAAGACATTTATGCGCATATAACAAAAAAATGACCACTGCGCAAAGTGCAAGAGGAATTATTAGCTCTATTTGTCTTTTGAAATTAAGTTGCGAAAGTTAGAACTTAATTAATATTTTAAAAAAGTTTGGAAGAAAATATAAAAGTAAAAAATAATTATATAGTAACTTAAAAAAAAAGCAATCTATAGAACATGATTTTAAATAATTAAACTGCAAATTCAATATTTTAGCCCTTTCTGTAAAGCACATTGGCGTACCCAGTAATGGCTAATGACATATTTATTTATATTGTTTTATTTTTATTAGTATTTTATTTATCTCTGTATTCTATTTTTGTTGGCTTTATCTTTGAAAATAAAATTCAGAATTATAATTTTCTCCATCTATAAAGTTTTCTGTTTTCATGATATATGGGCTAAAATGACACATGTTTCGCTGGTAATATACAGCCAACCATTTCTTTATTTCCCCCAAAAATTTGCATCATACATTTGCGCGTAACAAATCGCAATTTTACGGCCTTTGGCGGCATTTACGTTAAGCTTATACACCCGGACCTTATATTTATATTAAGGGCAGGAAAATAAAATTTACATGCTTGTCACTGTACTCTACACTACATACGAATGTATCAATAAAGAAATTCAGTTGATATATTTAAGACTTGCTAGATTTCTATAACTTAATTTAACTCAGGGTTTAAATATAAGAATTTACTGGATGTTAAAGGTGCATTCACAAATGAAAATTAGGTTTATGGTGTTTGTTTGGGTTTAAGTAAGTCATTCATAAATGTAAGTTTAAATTAAATGTATTAATGCTTCAAAAACAAGATTAAAATATCAGTAGAGCAGTACTTAACAGTTACTTGTGCGCCGTGAAACCGCCATTAGCTTGGCATTATTGGTTATATATAATTAAGTTTTGACAGTCTCCATGTTCTTCTCTCATTTGTTTAAAAAGCCGAATCCACTAAGTGAATACTAAATAAAGATGGGTGTATATATCCAAATCCTTTCAGTCACGTTCTCATTGGTGAAGTATGTGACGTCAAACTAAATCATAAACCTAAAGTTTGGACCTTGCAATGTTTAGCTTTCTGATTTGGATTTAGAGATACTAAATTCAGAAGTGTGAATGGAGTCATACATATTATGCGGTCAAAGTCTTTAAATCTAAAGTATAAACCATAAATCTAAACTTAATTTTCATTTGTGAATGTACCTTAAGAAATAGAAACAAAAACATTGATGAAAAATTATATAATAATTAGACATTTTTATATCACGTTTACGTTTAAAATCTAATAACTTGACTTAAGATAATTTTTGCGAGAAACAATTTTCCAAACTGATTGGCATCCTTGAAAGTATAAGTATATGTACCCATACAATATAATATTTGGACTTTGGTTGTTTTTGCAAAAAGCTCCGCAATTGTCATTTATATTCCAACCCTTCTAAAGCTTCTGTCAACGAATAAATGAATGTAATTGATATTCTAAAAGCTTGGTGGCGTTTTAATTTCTGCTCAATGTTCACCCCAAGTAAGTTAATACCAGAAAATTTTTATTTTACAAATTAAACAATGATTCAATCACCACGTATACTGAGTAAATTAAAGACGAAAAAATATTCCTTTAATTATTTATTCATGGACTGAGATAGTCAAGTACACATTCGATCCTCTTCAAATATAAGCAACACTTACTTATGGACATATATTCACCCTTACAACCCCTACTATAAGGAGTAAAATCCTCTACAAAGTCTACCTCGTACCCCCAATCCCAATGGACAGCTCATACCAATTATTTGGTCCCTTTGAATAATTGAATTTCAACTCAGTTGTTCCATAGCCATCTGTCCACATTTTTCAGGATGTATTCAAATCGCACTTATGGAGAGAATATGTAAGGGTGAAAATTGATTGACGGTGTGTATATAGAAGGATTTTGGTGGATGTAAAGATCATTTTGCGAGTTTAATCAAATTTGCGATTATGACTGCAATAATAAATTGTGTTTTCTTGGTCGAGGTGATGACTAATGAAAAGCAAATAGTAATAAATGGACGTGAATATGAATTGGTTTCCATTATTTTGGACATGTATAATTTAGGATATTAATGTTTGTTTTAAAAATTATATTACTTGTATGAAATTGACTCTAAATGATAAACAAGGAGTAGTAGGATGAGAAATAAATTATTTATCATTCTTAGGTACACTCTTTTTGCAGGAAAAATTATATTAGTCTACCGTTAAATTGTTTCAGTTTCTTATTTGTACTAAATATTAAGGAGACCATATACATCTATTTCCAGATTACACATTTGAATTATTATTTTTATTCTTATTCTCAGGGCCGTTCCGTGGGTATTAGGCGCCTTTGTGCTATATTATATTTTAGCGCCCCTTCGCCTCATGATGTAAAATTTGCAAATGAAAGTTTAAACTATACTAAGAGAATACCCTTCGCATCCCAAAATACGGTTGCCATAACTTTACCGGCTGAGAGAACTGTTTTCGCCTTTTTGGAACGGGTTCTCCTCTTGCAGTCCATTGTTTTGACTGTTGTTTCATTTCCAGTGTATTATGATGAATCCATGTTTCATCCACTGTTGCAAATCTGCGCAGAAATTCTGCTGGATTCCGTTTATACAGCGCCAAACTCTCCTCTGCAATGGTCATTCGGATGAGTTTTTGCTCAAGTGACAACAAACGCGGCACCCATCGCGCAGAAAGCTTTCTCATCTGTAAAACTTCACATAATATGTGATGTGTTCGCTCTTTAGATATGCCCACAATGTCAGCTATCTCGAACAACTTCAATCGATGGTCGCTTAAAACCACTTTTTGAACTATAAGAACCATTTCTTCAGTTGTGGCCGTTTTTTGGCCTGCCTGGACGCTCAGCATCAATAGTACTGGTATGGCTTGTTCGAAGATATTTCGTTATGGCTTTAACTTACTAAGCCTGTGGTGGACCGCACACAGCAAGAGATTGTACCTGTTGGCGCTCAGGGTAGGATTGCAAAATATTTAAATTCGGAAATCTCTAATCTCTGTGCGCATTAGGTATTTCAGATTTACTTGAAATAATAATGAATTCGCAAAATTAAATTAAGTCTTTGACTATTATTAGAAATATAAGATGAGAAGAATTGTCCTTGACCGGTATTAATACATATTAGGGAAAATAAGATACCAAAGGCATACCTAGTGAGTAGGTATATAAATGAGTTTTCAAAAATTTAAAATCAGTAGTAATACTAACTTTCGTAGTGAGGTCAACAATATACGTATTTAATATGTGGCGACCATTTGAAGAAGACAATACTGATGTTTTATCAGTTGAAAATTGTGATAAAATTAAACGTACGTTTTTGCCGCAAGAAGCGAAAGAAATAGTTTCAAATGTGTATAACTATTTAAAAGAAAAAGATAGTGAAGGTGAAAATTCGGCTCTGATAAAAACATCAGAAATGACAAAAGTGCCGTACAATACTGTTCGTGATATAGTAAGTGGAGTGAGACCTAGAAAGAAAAGACGTGACGCGGGTAATTCGAGAATAGTGAATTCTTTTCAAGAAGATACAATCCGACGCAAAATATATGCAATGTATGCCGAAAAAATGTTACCGTCTATTCGCATATTGCATCAGAGACTCAAAGACGATAAATGTGAAATAAATTGTTCTTTGACTACTCTGCATTCAGTTCTACATAAAATCGGTTTTCGTTTCAAAAAAATTGATAAACGGCAAACAATAATGGAGAGTCGAAGAATACGCGAATGGCGCTTCAAATTTTTAAGAGAAATTAAAAAATATCGTGCTGAAAATCGTCCGATAATATATTTGGACGAAACTTGGTTTGACACCCACGACACAGTACCAAACAGTTGGACAGATGGTACAAATGATTGTGCAATAGATGTTCCACCAGCACGAGGCAAGAGAATTATAATACTTCATGCCGGATGTGACCAAGGGTGGATAAAAGGTGCGCGATTTTTAGCTGGCCATAACGTTAAAATTTGTGTTTAGATTATCATGACAATATGTCCGCTGATATTTTTGAGACGTGGTTTCGTGATAATTTACTGCCGAATTTGCCGAAAAACAGCGTTATTGTTATGGATAATGCCAGTTACCATTCGCGGCAAAGCGCGAAAATACCATCTAATTCCATGAAGAAGGCCGAGATTCAGGAATATTTAATTAACAACGATCTATACTTCGAAGAATCATACAATAAAAAACAATTGTTAGAAGTTGTTGAAACTAAACCTCCTGTGAAACAGTATGTGTGCGACAATTTAGCAAAACAATTTGGACACGATGTACTTCGATTGCCTCCTTATTATTGTATTTTTAATCCAATTAAATTAATTTGGGGGCAATTAAAATGCAATATAAGACGGAACAATACATCACCGACTGTAAGTGACGATGTTATCGAACTAATAAAAAGTGAAATGAACAATATAACACCAGAAATTTGGGCTAACAGTGTGCGTCATGTGATTGATATAGAAAATCAATATATTGATATTAATAATATTAGCAAAGACTTTATTATCAATATTCAAGACTCAAGTGACGATAGTGAAATGGATTATGATAGTGACAATGATATTGTCGAGTAATTACATATGTATACCAGTGTAATATTATGTATTTATTGTTATGTATGGCACTATTGTTTAATTGCATTATTTAATTAAATGACGAATTGTTATACAATGATACTTTTATGTAACATTTTTTTTTTGCTTCATTATCATTAATAATATTTGTACAAAATTCTCTGTTTCATTATTAAAAATAAAATTAAATTGGGAAATATTGAATACATACCTGTCCTTTCACCCCTATAAATCAAGCTTAAATCCCTAACAATAGACCCGCTGAGAGGGCCATAACGAAATATCTTCGAACAAGGTATACGACCACGTTTAAAGTCTGCAACCCACGTTTTAACAGTGGTAAATGATGGAGCAGATTGGTTTAGAGTAGAATCCAGCTCGGCTTTAATTTCTGTGGGACTTAGGTCCTTAATAAAAAAATATTTTTTTACAGCTCGTACTTTGATTTTCTCCATTTTTTGAAAAACTCAAAAGTTGTTTTCTTTGGTGCTCTCTCAAATAGAAACTGCTTGGCCGAATTTCACTGACAAACTACTGATAAGTGACAGTGCAACAAAAAAATTTGAAAAAACGCCTACTGGATCTAGGGTAGGCCGCCTATTAACCATCCCATCCTCGTATCTTAACGAGGCACGTAACATTCTAAAACACTCATATATACTATAATGCGAACATGTTTTATTTAGGGAGGTATTCTATAATCCATTTAATAATACCAAACCAACTACTATTACCCTAATTTATTTAATATCCAAAATCCCATTTCTGCATTTCTGAATTCATATTCCACTAACCATTCCCTTTTTATCTTATCCCTGGTAAATTTGTACAATACCCTAATCCTCCCTGCCATCCTGACAAGGGATTATGACAGCTTATGGCCTGGGGCCATTAGGACGAATAGCGTCTACGGCTTCCGAATGCGACCGACTATTTGCCGACGGCAAACAGCTCGCCCATTATAAGCCATGTTGAATTATGCATCGGGAAATTACTTCAATATTTATACCCTCCATTGTTTAATCATAGCGTGTTTGTTTGCTTGAGTCTTTTGTTTCGGTAGGTTGGCTAATCTCGCGAATAGATTTTATTTGGTTTTTAATAGCCTCAGGTTGTGAATATTACGGTAGGAAATAGGGGATGCACAAAAGGTGAAATGGAATATGGTAGGATGAGAGTATTTTGTATCGGTTTTCATGTCTAACAGTACTTTAAATTTTAACAAGAATATTAAATATTACAGAAAAGATGTTCGGTTATTTAACGTATTGTACACTTAATTGCGAACAAAATTTAATGATCCGTATATTTACATTTTAATATGTTTTGAAATTGTATATATTTCTTTAATTGTGTCAGCTCTGGTGAAACTTATTATTCATTTTAATTATTGAAAATACGTGGTATATCTCCAAAAAGAAAAGAGATATCGACCTGTGGTTTTAAAATCTTAAATCTACATCCCTCAAACTACGTAAATAAAAATTTTCAGAATTTTTTATTTTTTAAAAATTTCGACCCTTCTTTAAATCACACCATCCTCATACCTAAAAATGGGTGTGCGGTACACCTTCAACGACCTCACCAGTAAATTCCTCGTACCAAAAAACATAAGTATGCCAATTTTCATCAAAATATTCCAACGGATACATTAATTATTAAACATTCTTTAAAATCGTCAAAAACTGAAAAAATTGCAAGGGGTACACCTTAGATTTTTTACGATTTTTGTCCATTTTCAGACACTTCCTTCTGGAGATTGTAATAGTTGTTCAAAAATTATGAAAATTGGTATGCTTATGTAATTTTGCTCGTAGAATCTAATGGTGATATCGCCAGCGGTGAAAAATTGACCATTTTTGGGATAGGACCCAAAAATGGGCATTTTTGAGCAAAGTTTTGAGGACGAATATCTCGGACACGAAAAGAGATATCGATCTGTGGTTTTAAAATCTTCAATTTACACCCTTCAAACTACTTAAATACAAATTTTCAGAATTTTTTATTTTTTAAAAATTTCGACCCTTCTTTAAATCACACCATCCTCATACCTAAAAATGGGTGTGCGGTACACCTTCAACGACCTCACCAGTAAATTCCTCGTACCAAAAAACATAAGTATGCCAATTTTCATCAAAATATTCCAACGGATACATTAATTATTAAACATTCTTTAAAATCGTCAAAAACTGAAAAAATTGCAAGGGGTACACCTTAGATTTTTTACAATTTTTGACCATTTTCAGACTTTTCCTTCTGGAGATTGTAATAGTTGTTCAAAAATTATGAAAATTGGTATGCTTATGTAATTTTGCTCGTAGAATCTAATGGTGATATCGCCAGCGGTGAAAAATTGACCATTTTTGGGATAGGACCCAAAAATGGGCATTTTTGAGCAAAGTTTTGAGGACGAATAGCTCGGACACGAAAAGAGATATCGATCTATGGTTTTAAAATCTTCAATTTACACCCTTCAAACTACTTAAATACAAATTTTCAGAATTTTTGATTTTTTAAAAATTTCGACCCTTTTTTAAACCACACCACCCTCATACCCAAAAATGGGTGTGCGGTACACCTTCAACGACCTCACCAGTAAATTCCTCGTACCAAAAAACATAAGTATACCAATTTTCATCAAAATATTCCAACGGATACATTAATTATTAAACATTCTTTAAAATCGTCAAAAACTGAAAAAATCGCAAGGGGTACACCTTACATTTTTGCGATTTTTGGCCATTTTCAGGCTTTTCCTTCTGGAGATTGTAATAGTTGTTCAAAAATTATGAAAATTGGTATGCTTATGTAATTTTGCTCGTAGAATCTAATGGTGATATCGCCAGTGGTATATAATTGACTATTTTTGGGATGTGACCTAAAAATGGGCATTTTTCAGCATAGTTTTGAGGACGAATATCTCGGACACGAAAAGAGATATCGACCTGTGGTTTTAAAATCTTCAATCTACACCCTTCAAACTACTTAAAAACAATTTATCAGAATTATTAATTTTTTAAAAATTTCCACCCTTTTTTAAACATCACCATCCTCATACCCAAAAATGGGTGTGCGGTACACCTTCAACGACATCACCAGTAAATTCCTCGTACCAAAAAACATAAGTATGCCAATTTTCATCAAAATATTCCAACGGATACATTAATTATTAAACATTCCTTAAAATTGTCAAAAACTGAAAAAATCGCAAGGGGTACACCTTAGATTTTTTGCGATTTTTGGCCATTTTCAGACTTTTCCTTCTGGAGATTGTAATAGTTGTTCAAAAATTATGAAAATTTGTATGCTTATGTAATTTTGCTCGTAGAATCTAATGGTGATATCGCCAGTAGTGTATAATTGACCATTTTTGGGATATAACCCAAAAATGGGCATTTTTCAGCAAAATTTTGAAGACGAATATCTCGGACACGAAAAGAGATATCAACCTGTGGTTTTAAAACCTTCAATCTACACCCTTCAAACTACTTAAATACAAATTTTCAGAATTTTTAATTTTTTAAAAATTTCCACCCTTTTTTAATCTACACCATCCTCATACCCAAAAATGGGTGTGCGGTACACCTTCAACAACCTCACCAGTAAATTCCTCGTACCAAGAAACATAAGTATACCAATTTTCAACAAAATATTCCAACGGATACATTAATTATTAAACATTCCTTAAAATTGTCAAAAACTGAAAAAAACGCAAGGGGTACACCTTAGATTTTTTGCGATATTTGGCCATTTTCAGACTTTTCCTTCTGGAGATTGTAATAGATGTTCAAAAATTATGAAAATTGGTATGCTTATGTAATTTTGCTCGTAGAATCTAATGGTGATATCGCCAGCGGTGTATATTTGACCATTTTTGGGATATGACCCAAAATTGGTCATTTTTCAGCAAAATTTTGAAGACGAATATCTCGGACACGAAAAGAGATATCGACCTGTGGTTTTAAAATCTTAAATCTACACCCTTCAAACTACTTAAACACAAATTTTCAGAATTTTTAATTTTTTTAAAATTTTGTCCCTTTTTTAAATCACGCCATCCTCATACCCAAAAATCTGATGTGGCCAACACCAAACCTCCCGCTATTTATTTATATATATATATATATATATATATATATATATATATATATATATATATATATATATATATATATATATATATATATATATATATTTAGTTATTGCGGAAACTGTATTAAGATCCATTCCATATAGTTAGGGTTCTATTTACTATTTTCTTTTTAAAACGTTACTGTTATTAATTTGATATGATTAGTTTTTTGACAGTGACATTTATCTGTCAGTTACATACATTTAAGATATGAACTGTGTAACCAAGGAGTTTTGCTTGTTTAATATGAAGTGAGATAAAGTGAGACCGAAGTGAGACGAGTTTCACCTCCCTTTCCGATTCTTAGTCATTTCAAGAGATGATTCATTTGGAATCCAAACTTAGGAAAGTTAAATGAATTACTATTTTATAAACACTGTTTACAACTGCATCTGAATTTATTCTCATCATCATACTATCAGCAAGTAATACCAACAAATTTTATCTTGTATAATATTCATATAAAATAGAAAAACTAAAAATAAACTTGTGAAAATGTGACTTACCAAAATTGTAAAAGTAGTCGGTAGATACCTTGACATCGTCTGTAACAGAAAAACAGAATGTCAGCAATATGAACAATAATACATGGAACAATTAAATAAAAAATAACAAAAAAACATTTTTGTTTAGTGTTTTATCAAAATTATTTATATGAATTCACCAATATTATTACAGACCATCTGTCTTCTTATTCCTTACATACTTATATCACCAATAATACCCCTACTTACAGCCTAATAAAATTATTAAAACCTCTTTAGAACAACAGAGGCACGTGTCTCTGACATCATTTTATCCTCCCTATTATTACTGGTAAAAAACCCAAAACACTTTCACTTCCCTATTCCTTATTTCCTCACACCATTTAAGTGTCTGCACGTGACGTCACGTGTGTCATATTAACACGTGGCCACGTGGCGAAACGTCTGCTGGACATTGATCACCAGGATATGTTACCATGGACACGCCACCAACACGTGCAGTAAGAGGATGACACTGGCAATGATGTTATTAGTGGTTATTGGTTGTGAATTAGTATAATAAGTGGTTGTTATGGTTTAAGCATTAAAAAGTGGTTGAATGAAATATGTAAGAGTATAAGAGGGATTTTTTAGTAGATAATCAATGGAAAAAATAATATTAGGGTAATAAGTACCATGAGATTTTTCTGCTTTGAATGGGATTCTATAGCATTTTTTATTTGTTTATTTATTTATTTTTCAGCAAGAACATGTGTTGAACTAAAAATTTTAGTGCAAATGCAAATTAAATATTTTATGCAATACACAAGATACAAATTTTTACAATTCATTAACGGTCAAGTGCACGTCTTGCTTTTAAAGTCAGGCAACCAATCAAATTGCTTAGGACATGGAATGTCACGCAAACTTTCAATCGCTTGTAGTTTGCGAACGTATTATATTAACATACCTGGGATTGTTGTATCATAACTGCCGCAGATGTTGGTTTGACATCTAAGGCCTGTTATGATTCATAATATCCGTGATTTGTTCAATAGTTTATCGGTTTCAGAAAATGAAGACATTATTAATAAATATTATTTTAAAACATTCTGTGTTACTTTCAGAATGTTATAGTTAACAGAACAATTATTTTGACATGTCAATATGACAAATATTCAAATTATGTGCTTTATTCCTCATGTTTATTATTTTAGAATAAAATAAACCGATATACTAACGTTATCTGTACGTATTAATGATGAGTAGTATACTTTCATTCTATTTTATTTTCATTTTGTAGACTGTTATTGACATGTCCCTATGGTAATAATATTACCGTACAGATAAAGTTATTACTTAGTTACCAACCTACTTTTGTATATGTACCAGTAAATATTTAAACAAATGAAGAGTTCTTGGCAAAAACAACAATTAATCAGTATATTTTTTTTGCTATTTGATCAGTTTTTTACAAATTAATTATTAGTATTTTGTAAAATGAGTGCTCAATTAATATTAATGTAACGTGTGAGCCCCGCTGCTACGCTGAACAAGCGTCTAAGTATAGCGATGACGCAATCGCGCTAGCAGCCGGGCTATGTAACCAAACAAGCCGCAACGTGTTTAATTATTTCCCGTCACCTGAACCTTTTGTGTTCATTGTTAATATGCGGTCGAACATTCTAGAGCTCTCTGAAAGTTAATGGCAGCTGTATAAAGGGACGCAGCTATGCTCGGGAGTTTGTTACATGGAGAGATATATAGAGACATTCACATAGAGTGTTAGTGAAGCATAGCAATATCGTGGTGAGCGTATGCAGTATAGTGTCGAGTGGAGGACTCAGGAAGTTACTGGTTAACTGGGATAGCTGTGGATGTGACTACTCGGTAGCGTTGACGAGTATTCGGAAACTATAGTGTACAAGGACAGTAATGGCGAGTCGGGAAGCTAGGTATACGGGGACAGTAACGGCAAGTGGAAGTGGATACTCGGCAGTGGTGTTGAAGAATTGTGGCATACGGACAGTCGGTGATACTGAGGCTGTGGAAGTGAGAGAATTACATAAATAGACAGATAGTGAGGTGAAAGGTGTGATTTTTGTCCGAGCAGTTGAATATACAGACGCTGCTGAGTCAGTTGAGTATATAGACGCTGTGGAGGCGGACAGTTGAACGTGTTATAAATAAAGAAGTGACATAAATAGTGGAAATAAATAATTAGTAATATCGTGGAAATAAATAGTAGTATTAATTGGTTAAATAAATAAGTAGTGTTAGTGTTATCTAGTTAATTATAGTTTCAGTCTAAATTAGGTTTTAATAATTGTTTAATATTAGTAATAGTAATTTTCATTATAGTTTAATAAACGCTTATTTTAATTAATAATAATTGTCTAATATTTACACTTCACCCAAATAAATAAAAACGTTAAAAATGTCTAATTATTAATTATGTAATTGGTCATCTATGTTTATTTTTTTATTGCATAATATTCAGTAAATAATTTTCTAATATTTAAAGATGATTCAGAGTGAAACTAAGTTCCAGAAATCTATAAAAGTAAGGAAACTAAAAATAAGTTGTTTCTTTGATTGTCTGAAATTTAAAAAAGAAATACCCACTGATACAATATATTTGAATTTAAAATAAAAATTGATGTGGCAGGAGGTATAATGTTTATTCTTTAAAAACCAAATTCTCCAGAATTTATTATCCTGCATGCTACATCCTGTACCTACCTACCTTCCCTTGACTAAACAAACATAGCAACCCACCCCTTTAGAATTTATTTAGCACGTGGTTCTTTATCCTACACACTGGGTGCTAGTTACGCTGTTAGACACGGTGAGACCAGGCATAATGGCGTCTGTGCTCTGCTCCAAAACACAACCCTTCCTGTTTGCACTCCTGAATGGAGTCTGCAGGGCGTTAGTCAACTGTTAACCAGCTGATTAATGGCTTAACGTACTCACTGCTCTAAATACACGCGAATATTAATGAAGTACCCGTGTCGGATGCTACATCAGGGATGGCCATGAAATATGCGGAAATGTTGTTCAGTTGTTTGTTTTGTTGAAGGGTTATGATGAATTGTTGTCAATATGAAACTTGAATATAATTTAGAATGTTTCATACGTATTTATAATTACATATATAAAATTAAAAAATATATAAAATTACGCATTTGCCGCTTAGTGGGTTAGAACAAACCCGAAACAATAATAATAACATCAACTACAAAAATAATCACTCTTTCTTTCAACAACATTATTACTAACCTGACATCATACAACAAATATTCCTCACTTTTAACATATATTAAAGTGACCGATTTTCGGTAGCGAAATACCGCAACCAGACCACAATAATAATTACGAAACTATCATACTTCGCCACACATTCATGTCTAAGCACACATCTTTCGCCTCGGCCACATTCATAATCGCATTCATACACGCTCTTCTTCTCTTCCCACTCGGAAACTTTCTCTCTTTTAGCACTTTATCAATCACATCCACCCACTTACACACTGGACGGCCACGCAATCGAACACTCTCAATTTTTTTTACTGGATATAAAAGTATATGGCCTCCTTAATATTCAGTTAAAATTTGAAACAGAAACTATTTAAATTAATTAACATTAAGATGAAAAATATTAGAACAGAGCAAAAACTATTTAAACTAATGTACATAAAGATGAAAAATAATGTACTACTCTTGCCCTACGGCTTGTCACCCCAATTTTTTTACTGGATATAAAAGTATATGGCCTCCTTAATATTCAGTTAAAATTTGAAACAGAAACTATTTAAATTAATGTACATAAAGATGAAAAATAACAGAACAGAGCAGAAACTATTTAAATTAATGTACATAAAGATGAAAAATAATGTACTACTCTTACCCTATAGTTGAAAAACTGATAATACGTACATACATAAAATCACGCATTTCCCACTTAGTGGGTTAGCACAAACCCGAAACAATAATAATAACAACATCAACCATAAAAATAATCACTTTCTCTTTCAACAACATTCTTAGTAACCTGGCATCATACAACAAATATTCCTCACTCTTAACATATTAAAATGACCGATTTTCGGTAGCGAAATATCGCATTCCTATCTAAGCACACTTCTTTCGCCTCGGCCACATTCATAATCGCTTTCATACACGCTCTTCTTCTCTTCCCACTCGGAAACTTTCTCTCTTTTAGCACCTTATCAATCACATCTATCCACTTACACACTGGACGGCCACGCAATCGAACACCCTCAATTTCACCAAGATATATACGCTTCACAAGCCGTTCACTCTTCATTCTCTCCACATGACCAAACCATCTCAACTGGCTCATTCCTCTTAATAACATTCTTCCTAACCATACATTCTTTATACACCAAATTATTCCTCACGCGATCCCGTCTTACATATCCACATACCCCACGTAATTACCTCATTTTTATGCTTTCCCGTCCATGCCCAACATTCGCTTCCATACATTAAAGCAGGCACTAGCTCTCCATTATACACACTTAACCGAGCTTCTCTATATACGTTTACGTTTCGAGCAAACGTACCCAGAGCACCCATTACCTTACACCCCGCACTCACTCTCCTTTCAATTTTTCTATCAATTCGACCATCCCTTGACATCATGCTACCCAAATATACAAATTCATCCACTTGCTCCAGTTTCACTCCATCCACCAACACATTGCACATAGTCACCAATTTACTCCTTTCAAATACTAACACTTTGGATTAATCAACATTCAACTACAGATTCATACTTCTTCCAACTATATGTATTCTCTCTATCATTCTTCGGAGTTGCTCTTCATTTTCACTTAAAACAACTACATTATCCGCATACGCTAACGCAGGCACTTTCACCAATTCAGTTTTATTTTCTAACAGACGATATAAATTGATGAAATCAAGTAATTTCGGTTGGCAATTTTGTGTATAAACCTCAGGACTCTCTGGAAACTTTGCCTTTCCTTTGAATTTTGTATTGAAACTTTTTTGGAGTTACTTACATGGTACGCAAAATAAATTTTAAAACCCGCCAAAGACTCATGGGACAAGTTAGAATTAAACTTCGTCGAATAGAAGAAAATGGACCACTAGCTCTATATTAAACGTGAATGTTAATGCTTAAGGTACGTTAATTGTAGTCGAAATACTCAATATACTTTTCTTAAACCAAAGTTTCGTCCATTCAAAAATTTTCCGAAAACTTATGTGACATTATGTTATATAAGTACGTTATTACTAATTAAATTGTCATTTTCATTCTATTTCTCTAACATATATAGTATATTTTGACACAAATAAAATGTGTGACGATCCCAATTGGACTCATATTCCCTGAAAACTGAAATAAATGTCTATAACGATCCCCGGCAGGCTGTACTCGCATGTGACCATTTAACAAACACAATAAACGCACCCTTCATACGCATGCAGAGAATACAGACTCCCTTTGGACCAGCTAGTCACCCTACGCTGCTCTGCATACGTGCCTATACCACATATCATCCCAATGAACCGAAATCCACAAAGAAATAAGTGTATTCATATTCAAAATTAATCGTCGAGATAGAGATATGTTATCTGATTAATATCGTGTAATTCTGATAGATGGAAGATAAAAATCTCGTTAATGATTTAGAAGAAATGTTTATACAGGGCATTCCACAAGAAGGGGCCAGTTTTTTTGCAGTCCAGAGGTCTGGTCCTTTGCGCCGAACTGCATCACGGAGATGGCGATTTTCTTGATACTCTTTCGTTACTGTTTGTCCTTCCGGTGCGTATTCGTGACAGTTCCAAGGCTATCAAAGAAAACAGTCAGTATCACTTTGATTTTGCTTCGCGCCTGTTACGCTTTTCTATCGATCTTGGAGACGAGGGGTGCTTCCATTGCGTATGGCATCTTTTCCAAACACCTGGTGAATCTTACGAATTGTTTCGCTTTCACAGAACTTGATGATAATAACACCTCACACAACATCTACCAAGAAGCGAAAGATGTAGAGTCCGTGCGTTTAGAGAAAAACCAGCGCACAGACCAAAATTCATCCGGGCGGGTCCAACTTGTGAAAGTAGGAATGGTACGATATTGTGACAGGTAGCAGCTGTTTGTAGCGTATAGGTTACAGATATAAATATGGACAAAGATATTTAATCAAATGTCTTTTGTGCGAGTAATAATTATTATGTATACTTGTTTATGGATATTGTGTATCATAAATAACATAAATATTATTCAGTTAAATGTTTATCTCTAAGTTGGGTAGTACAACTTCTACTGCGTTGATTTGTTTTTTCTCTAAACGCATGGACTCTACCCGACATAGAAGTGAAAATTCAGGCATGCGCATGAAGGTGTCCCCCTCCACTGTTGAAAGTGGCGCCGCCCTACCGTCATTATTTTGTGCGGGAAAACGAAAGGTCGGACTCTTGCTAGACAAATAGGTCTCGTATATGTTGATTTCGATTAGTTTAAAATATAGTTCTTAAAATAAATTGTGAAAAATTGTCAGCCATCAGGATTCGAACCCGAGATACCTATCTTACCGGGATAGTGCTCTACCAACTAAGCTATTGGCTGCTCTCGATGGCTGAACAATCTTTCACTTTTAAAGTCGTATAACTGCTGAAGATATTATTAATCGTCACATGATTAATTGTTAACTCATTGTTAATATTAGAATTTGGTCTGGTAGGGCCTTGAGTAAATTAGGACTCGTTCACTAGCTGTTTAAACGCAGTGATAGCTTGGCAACTCCACATCTAATCATAAAACGATTAATAATATCCTCAGCAGTTATACGACTTTAAAAGTAAAAGATTGTTCAGCCATCGAGAGGAGAGCAACCAATAGCTTAGTTGGTAGAGCACTATCCCGGCAAGATAGGTATCTCGGGTTCGAATCCTGATGGCTGACAATTTTTCACAATTTATTTTAAGAACTATATTTTAAACTAATCGAAATCAACATATACGAGACCTATTTGTCTAGCAAGAGTCCGACCTTTCGTTTTCCCGCTGACAATTTTTCACAATTTATTTTTCAAATATACAAACTGTTAACTGTTTTTCATATATCAAAAGAAAGGATCTTGGTAGAAGATAAATCTAGATTAGAAGATGATCGTTTTTTTTTTTTTGTAAAATTGCGAATCGCCGAACTATTATGAGTCTGGACTTCCGAATTCTATTGTGTATTTGGGAATTATTAACACTGTTATGATGGTCCTGTTGGCGGTAGGTGCACGCTATATGTACGCAACATTGTGGCTAGTAAGTTGAAGAGGTCCTTTGAGACCGGCCGACCAAACAGTCTCGACCCAGTAGCTTGTTGTACTTCTATTCATTATAAAAACCCAAACTTGCGTTATACACTAAAACTTCATAAAAGATCTGCAAAGTGGATCAAAATTATCCATTGAAAATTAATGGTCAATGCACTGGAAAATTAATATTTGTGCCTTATTTTTTAAAATATATTAATATTCAGTAGAAAGGATACTCAAAAACATATTTGTCAGACATTGAGTTATTTGTATTCAACAGTATAAAAGGATGTTAAAAATATTTTGCTTGAATAATTATTACAATAATAACGAGATAAAATTTTCCTTTTATTCATTGGAATATGAGATCATCCTGTTGTTAATATGTAATTAACCCGATTAATTATTATTATTTCAATAAGTTTATTTATAATTATATTTGCTATATAATCTTGTCCTTGTCAGTAATAATTCTTATGAGAATGAAAACTGCAGTTCCAAAAATAGCATATAAAAGGAATAGCAATATGATTTTACTATACAGAGTAGGCAGGGAATCCATTCAATGCCATTCCTATATAAGAATATACATGATAGGAGAGCAGGAAATTATGTAAAACTAATATCCCACGTTAATTCTCAATGTTCGCACATGACCGTCAACACCCTGTCTAGGTATAATATTGTAAGGTTTTTATTTATTTGGGTGAAGTGTAAATATTGGACAATTATTATTACTATAACTAAATATTAAAAAGAAATATTCGTTTTCCGGGAATGGACTGTGTCATATTTTGAGTTTGGTTTATTTGGCCTCTAGCGTGGTTGACACGTCGGATAACCTTGTTTAAGACAGTACTATCCCCCTTGCTCCTGAAGATGCCCCATACGACTGCGGGCGAAACGTTAAGCTCTGACTCAAAATATGACAGTCCATTCCCGGAAAACGAATATTTCTCATGACTCAGACTGTGGAAGCCTACGCAATTAAATATTAAAAAGGTTTTAAATAATGACGATTACTAATATTGAACAATTATTAAAAACTAATTAAGACTAAAAATTAAAATTAACTAGATAACACTAACACTATTTATTTATGTAACCAATTAACACTACTATTTATTTCCACGATATTACTAATTATTTATTTCCACTATTTGTATCACTATTTATTTATATCATGTTCGACTATCCGCCTCCCGACCTCCACAGCGTCTATATACTCAATTGACTCAACAGCGTCTGTATATTCAACTGCTCGGACAGAAGTCACACCTTTCACCTCACTGTCTGTCTATTTTTGTAACTAATTTTCTCCTTCCACAGCCTCAGTATCACCAATTATCCGTATGCACAATTCTTCTACACTAATGCCGAGTATCCACTCCAACTCGCTGTTACTGTCCTTGTATACCTAGCTTCACAATACTCGTCAACACTACCGAGTATTCACTTCCACAGCTATCCCAATATACTAGTAACTTCCAGAGTACCTACTCAACTCGACACTTTACTGCATACGCTCAGTACGATACTGCTGTGCTTCTCAAACTCACTAACATTCTACGTGAATATCTGTATGTCTCTGAATGTAATTAACTCTCGAGCATAGCTGCGTCTCTTTTATACAGCTGGCATTATCTTCTACAAAGCTTTAGAATGTTCGATCGCATAATAACATTGAAAACAAAAGGTTCAGGCGATCGCAAGTGATTAAAGACGTCGCGACTTGTTTGTTTACGTAGCCCGTTGCTAGCGCGATTGTGTCATCGCTATAAATAGACTCTCGGTCATTGCTCCGCGTCAGCGGCGCGGCTGCGACGGCGGTGGCGACAGCGGTGGCGGCGGCGGGCGTTCCACGTTACAATATACTCTATAATATTATTATGTATCTGTACAATTGACAGGCGTCACCTCATGGAAACATTTAAGAAAACAGAATAGTAGGTGGTATAAATATTAACTGCTAATTATAAATTATGTTCAAAATTATGATATATATTAGTATCAAACCATTTGATATGCTCATGCAAATGGGAAGCGCCTTTATATTTTTATAATGTTCTCCCCATTATATTTTTAATTTATACTCCCAAAACAAATATAATCTCCAGTTATCTCATCTTAACAACCGATATTTTCTATCACCAATACAGAATCAATGAGCATACAATGCATCCTGCATCTCCCTTGAGCAGCGTGGGGCCGTCACCTGCTGTGGAGCCCTAGGCCGTCCTTTGGGGCCCGGAATCCACCCCTAGAGGGGCAGAGCACTCTGCCACAAACGAGTGTAATTTCACAAGCATTGTCTTCGATTTGGCGATGCTGGGATGCATAGACGAGAGTCCGTATAAGAGAGGTTATGAATAAGGATTAGGAGAGTTTCTTTGGTGAAGATTGAGAGGGGTTATTATTATATTAAATTGTTAAATATTTTTCCTAGAGTTTGGATTAGATATGTAGATGATATTTTTGTCATAGATAATACCAATAACTGCGATTTGAAAATGTTTCTTAACAGTTTGAATTCAGTTTTGGACGTACTGGATATTAGAAACAAGAACAAAACTAGAGTTTGATATTTATAGAAAACTCACGAACACTAACAGATTTATAACTGCAGACTCCAATCATTTTTGGCAACATAAATTAGCTTCGTTCATTTTTTTAATAAACAGATTAACTAAATTTCCTTAAAACAAAAAACGATTTAAAACTGAATTAAACTATATTAAAGAAATAGCTAAGTATAACGGTTTTCCGGTTAAAACTACCGATAAATTAGATCAGAAATTTAAAAATCGCCAATCCATTTCTAATTTTTCTACGTTAACACCATCTAATAACAATAATAATAATAATAATAATAATAATAATAAATACATAGTACTACCGTACGATAAAACTTCCAAAGGTTTAAACAGAATTTTTAAAAATCAAAATTTAACCGTAACTTACAATTCAAATAATACCATTAAATCGTTATTAGGTAACCCTAAAGATAAAATAGATACTAACAAATCCGGTATTTATAAAATTAGTTGTAATGATTGCAATAAAATTTACATCGGTCAAACTAAAATACAAATTGACACCCGGTTTAAAGAACATTTTTATCATCTAAGGGGCCTATTCTGTAACTCAATGGTTAATTTTTAACCATTGGTTAAATTTTTTAACCAATCAAATATGTTGACATTAACACAAAGAGGGATTTTTAAAAATTAACCACCGAGTTACAGAATAGGGCCCAAAGAGTTGTAATCCAGAAAAATCTAGCGTAGCTCAACATATATGTTCATTAATAATCATAAAGTTAACAATTCTAATATTAAACTTTTAAAACATATTAATAATGATAGATATTTAGATATATACGAGAGTTTAATAATAAATAAATTTAAAACTAATTTAATGAACGCAGATCACTAACCCATACCAAAATCAAAACTTTTCGATTTAATACAAACTTAAATTTTATTGGACGATTTAAATTAAACGACTCAATTATTATTGGAAGAAATTTATCTTAGTTTATAGATAATCATTCGCATGTGACTCCAGTCCCTATATAATCCCAGTTCTCTCCCTTGTTTTTCAGTTGTTAGGACCTCTGGCATGGTTGGCATGTTGAGTAATCTTGACTACTCTGTTTAATTTTCCCTTGTTGTACTACTGATGATGAGAACTTAGTTCTCGAAATGCGTGTTTTTTATTAAAATTAATTTTAAGGTTAAGGGGTAATTTTATTAGTTTTAATTAATTTTTTTAAGGAATTTTATAAATTAATTTTGGGGGCCTACATTTTTAAATGACGATTACAATGCAAAAAAATGAAAATGTATATATTCAATCTTAACGGAATAAGAAAAAAAATCTTGTATGTCGGCTATCTCATTCGTTATATCTATTTCAAAATTTCTAAAATGTACAAATGTTTTTTCACTTAGAAACTAATGAACCAAAACAAGAATATAAAACATACACTTTTAAGTATAAAATTACAACCCTAATCTTAAAAACATTGCTAACTAAATATGTTAAGAGCAAAGATATCATATTACACTTTAAATCTATTCCTTTTAACATGTTTACCTTAAAACCAAAATATTCAAACCACAATTATTTCCATCTTCAAAAGCATTCATCTATAATCTATTGTATAGAAAACCACAAAACAAACAATCTTTTTAATCGGATTACAAATAATCTGTCCCTAAAAACACAAGTTAAATCTACCTGCCTTCCGCAAAGATCAAAACATCTTGCAGAAAAGATATCTGCTCATCTTAACACCCAAACAATACCTACAAAAGATCTGCGAAAAGTAAGGCAGAGTTTTAAAACTAAAGCACGTTTACGGTCCAAAAAACTGAAATTTGACTCCGTGCTCTCAACAATGAACAAAACACAATCGAATGAATACCAGTGGCACCCAAGTGTTGCAGGATGGAGAGGTAGGGGGTGATTTGCAAGCCATGGACGTAGGGGGGTTGTTTTAGGAAGGGGCGAGTTATTAATGTATTAAATACGAAGAACTATTTTGTGAAAAATTTTAAATTCAGGACCTTCCTATTGCTCTATCAACTAATTTATGAAATACTTTTGAAATCATTTACGTATTAATTAATTGTAATATTAACAATGAGTTAATAGTTGGTATATTTGAAATAAATTGTGAAAAATTGTTAGCCATCGGGATTCGAACCTGAGATTCCTACCTTGCCGGGATAGTGCTCTACCAAAGTCGTGTTCCTTCGGGCTGTGATTGTGATTTTGTGAATCCTGATTCATTAAATCGTGAACCTTTTGAAACAGGATTTAAAAATTATATCAAGAAAACAACAATACAATCTAGTGTCAAATGTTATATGCAGACCCTTGATGCAGACTATTGCAAACTATCCTATTTTATTTTATAAATAATCAGCTGTCAAGTCTTATAGTCAGAATTAAAAATGAATCATATTGAAGTAGTTCTTGGTAAGGAATATGAAGTATGTTTACTTCAAACACATCTTTTGTATAGTTCATGTCATTCCTTTTAGGAAAACCTTATTTCACTTGATGCCACAAACTCCACATTGGTAAATTTCTACGCTCGAAATAGTGTATTTTGAATTTGTTCTGAACTGAATCCGTGTGAATCACTCAAAAAGGTTGATTTTGAAGGGAAGGGGGAAGGTTGTCTAGTGATCACAAAGTGAGAAACGAATAGGAAACGTAAAAACATTATTCTTCTAATCATGATCACTTTTATCATTTAGATTGCGAATCACAGCCCGAAGGAACACGGCTTAACTAAGCTGTGACGATTAATAATATCATCAGCAGTTATACGACTTCAAAAGTGAAAGATTGTTCGGCCATCGAGAGGAGAGCAGCCAATAGTTTAGTTGGTAGAGCACTATCCCGGCAAGGTAGGTGTCTCGGGTTTGAATCCCGTTGGCTGACAATTTTTCACAATTTATTTCTTCTATTAATTAATTGATCAAGAGAAAGAAAAGACAGTGGATATATTCATAAAATCAAAGCATAAGGATTATGGAGAAGAAAACGGACACAAATTGAGTATTTTATCGCTACTTCCATTTATTTTTCTGTAAATATCATAATAAAATCACTATAGCGAAAAACGACGTGCTGCAGCGAATTTATTTAAATCGCTGCAGTTTGCGCGATAACTTCGCGCCAGTGGGAACTGTCACTTGTACTTTTCAGACGACAATTTGGAAAAGCGATAGTTTCGCTAACGCTGCGAATTTCGCTTTGGTTTAGAAGAGCCTCCTTTCGGAGCATTGAGTGCAAATTAAATACATTTATCTACGACAGTGCGCTAATGCGTAATTGGTACACTAACTTGAATGTCATTATGAGTTTCATAATGGCACTGAGTGTCATTATGAGTTTCATAATGGCACTGAGTGTCATTATGAATTATTTATTTGGTTTGCGTTGTTTTGAAAGGTATTCAAAATACACTAAGAGGACCTTCTCATTATGGTAGTTCTTTATTCCTTTACTGTTGCACCATTCCTCCAGTTTTACAAAGGCTTGCTCGTACGCTTCTCTTGATTTTTCAGGAATAAGAGAAGCCACAACATTTTCGGCACCGGCTTCAATGTCCGATGGAACAGAATCTGATTCGAAATCGCTCATTTTATCTTGGAAACTTAGATAAAATGTACCCGTATATGAAAGAATTTGACAACTATAAATTGGTTTTTTTTCTTCAAACAAACAAAAATTGTAACCGTAACAATGAATAAAATGAACCGTGGCCTACCGTAAATACGTATTAATAACGTAGGCTACGAATGAACATTTCAATGTTTCTCATTATGTCGAAAGTTAAATGAAAAATGTATTTTAAGATCAATTTAAACTGTCTTAGATAAAATATTGAAGAATACACGTTTGATATAGCCTAATTATGACTATGTTTACACGTATAGCAAAAAAGTACTTTGACTTGACTTTGACTTTCAAAAGGCGACTTTTGCCGTTGTGTAAATACTCTTGCCTATTACTTTTCTTCCTAAAGTCAAGTCCAAAATAGAATAGACTTGACTCATATAAGTGACTTTTAAAAAGTCGTGTGAACCAACGAACGAAACATACTTTACTTTACTAACAGTGACATCTAGTTTTCATCCACAAATTTCTAGTAATTGGATATTTAATTACACAATTTTGTGTTTTATATCTGAATTTAAAATTTTCACAAATTTTAAAATATTTCATGCGATTATTTTTTAATCTATTTCGCATCCAATATTGTTGCTGCATAGTTATATTATTTAAAAATATCGCGCTTATATTTAGTAACTGTAGTTTACTATCCCTTTTTTCTATAAATAATTTATTCTTAATTATGATTATATGATAATAGTTAAATAGATAACTTACATCACACGTATTATAACCAAACTTTACTTTGCTGTCAAAGTCAAAGTTGAGTGAAGGACAAGTAACAAACGTAAAGTCAAGTAGATTTGATCCTTATGTGTAAACGCACCATTAAATTGACTTTTCATAAGTCGCCTTTTGAAAGTCCAGTCAAAGTAAATTTTTCTCATACGTGTAAACGTAGTCAATGAAACTTGCGTGATTAAAACACTTGGCTCACCGCCTCGTGATTTAACATCACACGCGTTTCATTATGAACGCTATATCAAACTTGTATCCTTAATATCTATAAATTTACTGTAAATTGTATGTCGATACCTGCATCTTTGCAGTAATTTCATTTTCTTAATATAATTGTCAGGTAATAGGTGCTCTGGGTACGTTTGCTCGAAACGTAAACGTATCTACAGAAGCTCGTTTAAGTGTGTATAATGAAGTGCCTGCTTTGATGTATGGAAGCGAATGTTGGGCTTGGACGGGAAAGCATAAAAAGAGAGTGACTGCCGTGGAAATGAGGTATTTACGTGGTGTATATGGATATGTAAGACGGGATCGCGTGAGAAATAATTTGGTGAATG